>CM076575.1:1839181661-1839526658 GCA_034641835.2 Pinus albicaulis | reverse complement strand
TTTGTATTTTGGGCTTAACTCAAAACTTCTTTAAATGAACTTCTTGTTTGGAACATATCATCAAAAAGATCCTGTTCCCCAGAAAATTCCCTTACTCTTATTGCATTGGTAAAATTCTTAACAATATTATTTGGGTCAAATAACCTTCTCGAAAATTTGAACAGTTGTAAGCATGTAATGTTGCTTACTTCTTTGAATGCATGACCAACATCAAATAGTGAAAATGTTCCACAGTTTACGGGAAATTGTGGCCAAATTCCTTTCTTCTTCTCTTTTAATTCCTTTGTTAAACCTCCTTGGCCACAGGTCTGATAAGCAATCTCCCGAGCTACAAGTCTATCTGGAACATATAGGGGTAAAACATGGGGGGAAGCAGAACTTCCAAAAACCATAACATAAGTGAACAATTATTCTCCAAACCATCTCGCAACGGGGAGAATGTCCACCTCTGTTTCTGGGGATAACCTTGGGGCATCCTTATTATGCAATGTTCTATACAATGGCAGCATTACACCATGGCAAATTTGGTAAAAATGGGGGACAAACTTAGACTCCCATAGTTCCTTATGGTACACATGAATAGGCAAAGGGTCATGGATATTCCATTGCCAATCCATCACAGGGAATTTGGAGACAAAACAGATAGCGTCCATGACATAAGAAGATAAATAAAAAGGCGGATAAATACGCTGAGAAACATTTCGTTTGGACCGGTAGTGAAAGATAGCAGTGGTCAAATTATCAGATAAGATTTTGGCCCTGTCTACAATTGTAGAATTAACGGCAGCATTCAACAAAGGGAGCCATTCAGGCAAGATCATATTTATGTCAGGCTTTCCAAAAATCCTGCATAACATGGCAGCAGCAAAACAATAAGGAGAGGTAAGTGAACCAGTACTGTACATACCGTGTTTGTTTTTCTTCAACGATTCATCTCTTTTGGTCCACTCCTGTGTGCATTCCGACAAATTTGCATGTTCTCTGGCAAAATCTTCCATGAATTTCTTATTATAAGTCACCTGAGGTTCCGGCAACTGATACATCAACCTCAAATCTTCCGTAGTGAACGACCCGATTAGCTCTTGAGTTGGAGTTCTAAATTTCCTGTCTGAAATATCGGTGCTGTCTAGCACCCATTTCACCATGTCTGTATATGGAAGAATCCTTGGCCTTGCCGCTATTCTATGCAGAAATGAACAAGCCAGTTCTTTAAGGGTTGCCTCATACGTATTACTGGAACCTGCTATAGCCGCAACTTTCATCACCACAGGATTTTCTTCTTCCAGCAAATTATACATTCCTTCCCATGTGGTTATACCAGCATCCTTATTGCAAGCGGTGTCTGCATACAGTGAAGCCATTTCTCTGTTTTCAGAATTCGAGCTCTTCTCTTTCTTACCCATAATGTTCTGTGAACGCTTTGTATAGACGTTTGCTCCTTCGTGCCTGTGTTTTACGAGTTAAATGAGATTAATCGCATAAGAAAGGTGATGAGATAGTTTTAAATGCAAAGGTGGATGAAATATATTATTATAACGTGAAACGACTTTCAATCAAAAAAAAATCTCATTTACCATTAATTGACAATCCATTCATTTAATCCAATCATTAAAGCGCAAAACAGATATTAATTTATGGGAAGATTTTCTTTGAACAACGCGCGTTTAAGAATTTGCGACATTGCGATATGCGCAATATCACAATATCACAATATCGCAATATCACAAAACGTAACCATCGCAATTTTGCAAATAGCGCAAATCGCAAATAGCGCAAAAGCGCAAAATTGTAAATAGCGCAAAAAGTATTTGTTTAACATTTCTTTTTTCTGCACTATGTGATCTGTGACCAATATGTTATTGTATAGGCTTTTTGTGATCGCGTTATCGCAAAATCACAAAATTGCAATTTCAGTTTTACAAAAGATATATACCATTTTGCGATGGATGCACTATTTCGCTTAAAGAACAATTTTATTGTAATCTATCATAAACTTAAGTGTTTCTTAAGGTTTCTTCTAAGGGATTTCCCTAAGTTATGATAGAAAGTTTTATTTTGAAAAGGAAAACAAATCCTTATTGATTTTTTGGATTTTTGAACTAAGGGTCCCCATTTATTTAGTATTATTAGTAATATTAAATAAAAAGGGGGGTTGTTGCTGGTCACAACATGACCATAGAAAAATCCACCACCACCATAATGACCACTGCCTCGGTGAATCAAAACACCCTTCCCTATGAAGGTGAAGGGCCAGAAATGAAAGAAAATGCAAAGGAAGGAGAAAAAAGGCAAAGTGCGTACAATCCTAAGGCGGAAAAAATCTCGAAAATAATCATTTAGGATCCAGATGTGGCCTTCTATAGAGAATGCATGCAAGAACATGTGATTATCTGCAAATTTATGGGCATATGGCCCACAAAACGAGCCATAAAAGGATGGATCCATGCCAAATTGAGTCCAAAAGGAGAGATTGACGTCTAGTTAGGATCCAAAGGCTTATTCATGGTGGTCTTTTCTCTCCTGGAAGACAGGGACAAGATATTTGAAGGAGGCCCCTACTTTTTCAACTCAACAGGCTTATACATGAGATATTGGAAGGAAAAATTCACTCCAGGAAAAGAAGAATTCACCAGGGTTAAAGTATGGATAAGGTTATACTCACTTCCCACTGATTACTGGGCACCCTCTGTACTAAAGGCCATTGAGGATGAACTTGGAGAATACATAAAAATGTCAGAAGGCATAACAAATGGTCTTTATATCTCCTATGCCCGCATCTGTGCTTACATAGATGTCTTAGGAGCCGTACCAGAAGCCATCAGGCTAAAATCCAGGGATGATATATGGACTCAAAACATAGACTATGAGAACATTCCCTTCCGATGTAGAAAATGTCATGATCATAGACATCTTTTTCTGAGACTGCCCACAAAACAAAACCCCAGAAAAAGAATATCAAGCAGGGAAAAAATATGACCAAGGCTAAACCAGAGCAGGCAGAAAACACAAAAAAAAAAGAGCGAACAAAAGAAAATATCCTCCAATGCTCTCCCAGCAAAAAGAGTTTGAATTCCTAACCACGCTCTAGGAGGAATGCCAATGGAAAAAAGTAGCACAGAAATGGATGCAATTCACTCTCACACAAGATGGAAACACATTGCAAGAGGACACATAAATGGAAATCATACAAGACATTCCAACCCTAGAGGAAAGAGAGATTGAGCAAGTCCTAATGGGAATAGACTTGAAAAAAATCACAAAATAATGGAACACTAAGGGCATAGAAGGAATCCCCAAAAAACACATATAGAAAATCGAGGAGGCCTATATATTACAGCAAGGTATGCAGAAGCAATGAGAGCACCTAAACAAAGGCAAAAGCCCAGCAGGAGGAATCACGACAAACGTAAAGGCAAGGCAACACGTCATCAAAGGGAAAAATAGAAAAATAGGAAGGAAAACCAAAAATCAATACCTTCAAGAGCTTGGAATCCAAATCATCAACGAAGGAAAGGTAAGGGCTATCTCTCTCTCCCCTAAACCATTATTATGATTTGTACATTGTGGAATATAAGAGGACTGAACAGTCTCAATAAGAAAAGGATCCTTAAATCCAAGATAGCCTCTGACACGCTTGCTATTGTACTTCTACAAGAAACAAAAAGCAATTTACACTGTATGGACTCCATTCATCAATCTTGCTTCAGAAATCATTATAGCCACCTAGCCATCTCTTCCTTTGGTACTGCGGGCAATCTTTGGAAGGACTCTCAGTTTCACCTATGCAAGTCTCTAGCCTCCAAACATTCCCTTATCATTGTCCTTCATATCACTAGAACCAAATACAATATCAACATCACAAATTTCTATGCTCCTCACTCTTCCTCTGAGTGAGTGGCTTGGCTCCATAGCCTTAAGAAGCATCTCATATCCTTCAATCACCCCCTCAGTTTCATACCAGGGCACTTCAACATGATTCTAAAGCTCGGGGAAAAGCGAGGAGGCTTAAGGAAACTAGACAATGACTCAATTTCCTTTTAGGCCATGATTTATGATCTAGGACTCATTGACACTCCTACCAAAAATGACTCCTTCACTTGGAACAACAAAAGAGGAGGGGATAGACAAATCACCTCCAGACTTGATAGATTTCTCCTCTTAGAGGACCTCTTCCTCTGCTCCCTAGAAATGGAAGCAAGCATAGCCCCTCAGGTAGGCTCGGATCATTGGCCCATTGTTCTCTAGATCAAGCTCTCGAAAATCCCCAAAAACACTCCCTTCAGGTTTGAAGCTTTCTGGATCAGTCACTCAGAATTCAAGGATAAAATGAGGGAGTGGTGTTCTTCTCCCCTACCCTCCCAGGGCAACAAAAATCATAACTTCTAGCAGAAGATAAATCACATCAAATCAGAACTCAGAATTTGGAACAAACAAACCTTTGGAGACATAATAGCTGAAAAAAAGCTAATTGAAACAAAAATGAAGACCCTTCAACATAGTATCATCAATCAGGGGATGACAGAGAAAAAAAGCAGGAGGAACTCAGGCTTCAAAATAATTTGGATGAACGAGCTACCTAGGAAGAAACTCTATGGAGGAAAAAGTCCAGAGTCAACTGGCTCAAAGATGGAGAAAAGAACACTTCCATCTTCCACAGGTCAATGATTCAACACAGAAAGCACAATATAATTCTTAGTCTCAAATATCAGCATGGCCTCATCCTACGCAATCACTCTGAGATTGAAGAGGAGCTCAATCAGCACTTCGCGGCCATCCTCAAGGAATCAAAAAATGAAAATGAGGAGTACATAGGGAAAATAGCAAGAAACATACCCACAATCTTGACCATATATCATAACCAGATGCTATTGAAAAAGATAGCTATGGCTGAAGTGGAGGAAGAAGTCCAATCAATGCCCAATGGCAAAGCTCCTGGACTGGATGGTTTCACCATAGACTTCTACAAGGCTTGTTGGTCCCTGATAAAATAAGAAGTTTATGACCCAGTTGAAGAATCCCGAATCAAAAAATCTATCCTCAATTCCTTCAATTCCACCTTCCTCACACTCATCCCCAAATATGACAAAGTAGACTCCCCAGACCAGTTCAAGCCAATTTCCCTCTGCAATGTAATCTATAAGACAATCTCCAAATTCCTTGCCAACCGTATAAAAACTATCCTACCCCTACTCATTTCCCCTCATAAAACAGGCTACGTTGAAGGCAAACAAATTTTGGATAGCATCATCCTCTCTTATGAAGTTATCCACTCCCTTAAGGATCAACGTACACCAGACATGCTTATCCAATTGGATATGTCCAAATCTTTTGAAAAAATTAATTATAACTATATCAAGAAGACATTGGCCACTTTTGGCTTCAACAAAGAATGCATCAAATGGACAATGGCCTTAGTCACGAGGGATTTCTTTTCCATCCTCCTCAATGGATCCCCCTTGGCCATCATCAACCATTCTTGTGGCATCAGACAAGGGGACCCTCTTTCACCCTTCCTCTTTGTCATCATGGTTGAAGGTTTTGGGTGCTCCATTACGGTTACCTGTACAAACGGCCGTATTTGTGGTCTCAAACTCTATCCCTCCACACCCCCCACCACCCATCAATAATTTTTAGATGACACACTACTCATGGGCACTCCTACAGTCAAAGAAGCCCTTACTTTCTAGACTATTCTTAATGATTTTTCTCTTGCATCAGGAACCTCTGTCAACAACACCAAATCTAAGCTCCTTTTCCTCAATACCTCCTAAGTTATTTAGTTCAACATTGCCCACATTTTGGGCTTCCAGCTCAGTGCCTTTCCCTCTAAATATTTGGGTGTTCCCCTCACTGATAAACCCTTGGAAAAAGGTATCTGGGAATCCATGATCACTAATATTCAAAAAAAGATCTCCAATTGGACCTTCATATCCCTAAACCTCCCGGACAGACTTGTTCTCATTCACTTAGTTCTCCAAGCTATCCCTCAATACTTGGTCATTGCAGCCCCTAAATCCATCTCTAACCAAATCAAATCAATCCAAAGGGACTTCATCTGGAAAGGCAAGGAGAACAAAGGTAAATGGGTTTTGGTTGCCTGGAACAAAATATGCAAGCCTAAAAAAGTGGGGGGGCGGAGGTGTGGTGGGGGGTCTCGGCCTCAGAGATCCTAATCTTCTTGGTAAAGTCCTGGGGGCCAAAACCTAGTGGCACTGGATCACCAATCCCACCACCTTCTGAGCAAAACTTTGGAAAGCTAAGTATTCTCCCACTCATCACACAAACTCACTTATCAGACTTTCGAGCACACTCAAAGGATCCATGACTTGGTACAAAGCATGGGAAATTAGGGCTCTCATTTAGAATCACTGTTTCTGGGAAGTGTGCAATGACAAGAATGCTTTGTTCTGGGATGATGCCTGGGAGCAATGCCCTAGGTTCAATACATAGATTTTCCTTCCCATCAAAATCCATATGGGAAGACTCAACAAAACGTTTGTTAAAGACTTTTGGAATATCTAGGAGAACATCGACTAGAGGGTGTGGCTTGAACCCTCTGCATTGGTTTAGCACAATCACTCTCAGCTTTGTGCCATCCTCGCTGAAGAGTTTCAAAAAAGATAGATTCAAAAGGACATGGAGCCGGATAAACTCAGATGGGGTCTAAATGTAGTAGGACACTTCAATATTAAAGAGGCCTATGGTCACATATCTGACCCCGATCCCATCCCCCTAGACAATAAATGGAGCAGGATTTAGAATCGTAACCATTGGCCAAAAATTACTCTCTTTCTTTGGCTTGTCATGCACCAAATTTTTTTCACCTAGGATAATCTCCAAAGAAAGGGTTTCATCGGTCCATCAATATGCACTCTTTGCAAAACCAACTCTGAAACTTCCAATCATTTGCTAAATGAATGCCAATTTGCCTCCAACATTTGGAACTGGTTAATTTTTGTCTTCAAAACCTCCGATCGTGACCCCTCCTCCATCCCCCTCTCCCTCAACCTATGGAGAACCTCCTTCTCCTCCTTACCCCTCGTCAACTTGGCCTGGAACCTTCTTCCTAGCATCATTTGTTGGGCCCTTTGGAAAGAAAAGAACTCTCGCATCTTCAAGAACTTGGAAAAAAGAGTAGAACAAGTCCTGCACTCCATCAAGCAAACTTTGAGAGAATCTGCCTCCATTGCCAAGCTCCCTAATCCCTCCTCCCCCACCATAAGGGAGGAATGCTGCATCCTCTCACTTCTTGACCTCTCTCCCCTCTTCCTTCCAGCTTACCCCTCTGCAGCTCTTGCCTTAGTGCTAGAACACAATTGGCACCCTCCTAACCCCAACATTATTAAGCTAAAATATGACGGTGCTTCCAAAGATAATCCTAGCAATGCGAGCTTTGAAGGAGTTTTCTACAACCATGAAGGAAAAATTCTCTGGATCTATTACGGGAACCTGGGCCACACCACCAAAAATGCCAATGAAATTCAAGCCTTATCTCATGGGCTTAACATTGCCAGAGATCACAACTTCTGGCCCCTCCTGGTGGAAGGGAAATCCACCATGGCCACCCAAAACTGTCAAAAAATCCAACAGGGTCGCAACGTCCATCAAATCTATGATTGCTGGTGCATAAACAAAAACCTGCAAAAAATCAAGCTCAACATCGAAAATGCTAGGGGCATCTCCTTCTCGGCCATTAGGAGAAAATCTAACAAGCTTGCGGACTTTCTGGAAAATTTGGGTATTAGCGACATCAACAATCTCACTTCTGTAGCCAAGGATGCCATCGATCAACCATATGTAAAAAATTATTGCATTCATATCAGCCTCATAAATTCACAGTAGGCTAGCCTCGAGCACCCCTCTCAATCTAATCAGTAGTCATGAACCTCCCACTCGCCACCCTCCCCACGAATAATCCCACCTTCGGCATTAATGCAACATGCCCTCAGCAGTACGCGACCATTGGCCTCATAAATTTCATGCATGATGAAGCCAACACTTTTGGAATTCTCCCCAGCGGCTCCCCTTGTCTGCCTCTCCTCCGACCAACCTATATCATCCCCTCTTCCATCGATTGTTCCACATTCTTGCCTACTCCTGTTGTTGGGCTCGTCCACACTCTGTCTCCCCAGAGGCACTTTCTTCGCAGTTCTCCCTCGTATCCCTTCATGTCCCCCTACCCCATTCCACCTTTCCATGGCCCCATGGCCCCTCGCAGAGCTCATCCTCCTCCCCCTTCCCATCGCAGTTGTAGTGCTCATTGGGCTAGCAGATCCCGTGCCCCCGTCACCCGTGCCGAAACCGCCGCTAGGAACTCTGCCACAGCTTATGTTGCCACCACTAGCCAAGATATGCAAACGCACATCGCAGACATGGAGAACGAAGCACACATTCTGCATAGAGAGACGCCGTTAGAGGCAGTTGATGCTAGGCTCTATTGGATCCCGGATCCCGGTCTCACCAGACCCCGGGAAAACTTGTACAATAGAGCCATCAATTTACATTGGCACATTAAAACTCTTCTTGCTATAGCCCTCCAGGACTAGACTTACTGCAACAGAGTTCTAGAATGCAAAATTGACTCATTAACAGAGAAATTTGTCAAGTATGTAATCAAAGTTCATCACATGCGATTCATTGATAGGAGATCCCCCCATTATGCTCTACTGAGGAGCCGGTCATCCACGCGCCACCACCACCAATGTCTCAAGGTAGAAGAGGCTGCTCCTATGGCTCTGTGCTCCTCCAGGCCGGATGACCCAGGCGTCGGTCCCTCTTCCAGCCGACGCCAGATGTTCTGCTCCGATGAAGGTTCTCCAGATAGGGCCATCAGCGTGGATGACTTCCTGACCGACGACAGTAAGCCACAACACTCTCCTGGCCTCTAAACCTCCTGATTATCAGGTTATGCCTTCCTTTTTTACTCTTTGTTTGAGGCTTCAATGCCTTTTTTCAAGCACTTCAATGTATGATCACTCTATGTTTTTTTTCACTAGCACTCTCCCCTCTATTCCTCCCCCTGTATTCCCTTTCTTAGAGGGAGAGACCCTAGTGTATCAGACAGAAAAATCTTCTTCTTCCAGACGCTTGTCTACAAATTCGCCTCTCTAGGGCTATGATGTAATCTAAGTTCTGATGTTGAATATAATAGATATTCCTAATTTAAAATAAATAAATAAATGGCTTGTATGTGTAATATGTGAATAGGTATATTTTATATGGTCATTATTGAGGACATGTGATTTTAGATGTATGAATGTATTTGGTTATTTAGGGGAGATTCTCCTGTTCTTTAAGGATTTATTATGTAAAGGATTTATTATGTAACTTGTATCTCTTATCTATATTGGTGTACATGGTGTGTAATTCTAGTTTTTTGTGTATTTAATTCATAACACTCATAGTTTCATGTCTAAGAGTAAGAGGAACTTTTATACCATATGGGCTATCTCTATATTCCTCCAAACAAGCACAAGAAGATAATTTGGAAGGAACATTATACTCAAGTGGAGGGGCACTTCAATATGAAGAAGATAATGGTAGTGTTGCAAAATTACTTATACTAGCCAAAGCTCCAATAATAAGTCAATAATTATAGTAGGTAATGCATTTCTTATGCAATCGCTAAAATTTCCATCAGGAAGTAGGGATTAGGGTCTCGAAAAATAAGTAATTTCTTTTGGGCTTGTATCCTCTTTCTGGATTCACTAGGATTTTTCGTGGTCAGGATCACACTCTTCCTACCCGAGATAATCCTCATGAGTATATCTCTATGGAATACATTTCTAGCCTACCTTCAATCATGCTTGACAATAAATATGTATTTTTTGTTATTAACTACTTCTTTAATATCACCATTTTGACACCTTGCAAGAAGAATACCATAATAAATTCCACTCTAAGGTTCTTATTTAAGCGTGTTTCGATTTAGACTCCAAGGAATCATGATTTCATATAGTAATAATAAGTTCCTAGGTACCTTTTGGTCAAAATTATGATCAATGATGAACACCAAGTTAACCAAAGCAACTTCCTTCCACCAAAAAAAATCATGGATAGACAAAGGAAATCAGTAGGATAAGTGTGCATATTTTAAAAAACACTACAATATGTCCTTCATAGCTTTATTGACTATGAACCTTTTTAGGTGTTCTTTGGTTTCTAGTCATTGGCCCTAATTGATGTAATTCTACATATTACATGTATATAATAAGTATCCTCCCATGTTTAGACCCTTGCTAATGTAGTAACCAAATTTGTTGAATGTATCTAACACATCCAACAATTAGTTCAAGATATTTATAAAGTTATAATGCTATGTGTAAGTAGTGACATAATCAACATCAAGTTCAACAAACGTTTTAGGTGATATATAAAGTATGGTTGCATTTTTAGAAAAAACACCTCACAAGGTCCCATCAAAATCTCTTCCCACAATTTAATGGGCCTTACACCATCACCAAAGCTATCGATGAGAATGATTTTGAATTAAGTGTCCCCCCTTTCCTTGGCTTGCACCTTCTATTCAATGTGGAGTTGCTTCAACTATATTTTATACTTATCTTGGACACTATATTTTATATTTAATCTAATATAGTCAACTATATCGTGGATACAATATGAAGGGAACCTTTTAAAAAGAGAATCCATACAGGTAAGTTAGTTTCAAGATAGAGGAATAACCCGTTCCAAGTATTTTCATAACCCAACGTTTCAGACTACATAAGTGAGTCCATCCTCAGGGGTAAACACCTAATAATCTTTGAAAGAGTTCATCCTCACACAAATCTTTCAAAGATTATTAGGCGTTTACCACTGAGGATGGACTCACTTATGTAATCTGAAACGTTGGGTTATGAAAATACTTGGAACATGTTATTCCTCTATCTTGAAGGGAACCTGCTAATATAACATCCAACTTTGTTGGTTTGTTAACGTAAGGAATCTCCTTCATAAAGAAAATGGCTCATCAAAAATTAAATTCAATAGAAGTTCTCATATATAGTGGAAGAACATTATGTAATGGGGAGCATTACTTCCTAGGGAGGATGAATGATCTCAATGGATACTAGTGACCATCCACCAATTCCACTAACTCATAATGATTCCACATTTTTGTAGTGCTACTATGTTTTTTCAAGTATAGATTTTTCGATACATTTTTTTGGATCTTTCTCTTGCATTTTTCACAGTTGAGACATGCCATGCCATTAAAGTTTTGTAGGCTTCGAAACATATAGATCACATATTAAGATTTGTAATAGTTTAAGAAACACTCTAAATATATTTTTATGTAAATGTTTGAGCCTTGGGAAGTTTACACATCAACTAGCCTCCTTGAGGCCTATATGCCTTTTGCCACATCGTCCCCTAAGGCTAGGGCTATGGATATTTAGGGTTTATTCCTCTTATGAATTTTTAAAATATGCTATAAAGATAGTCCATACTCTTGTTATGTCTTTTAGTAATTGAATGTGTATGGGAGGATAGATGACACATCTTACTCAAGTTAGTTTTTATTGCTTTACATGTTTTTACAATTTGTTTGTATTTCATTCGTTAATGAAATTTTGGTTTCACTATATGAATCTAATTTTTGCAATTTTTATACTTCTACCTTCATTGTGTTTTGTACATAATCAAAATCAAGTATTGTGTTATGTTATATCATGTAATGAAAGAATTATATGCATACTTCAACATGGGACAAAAAACAAGTTACTCAAGCACAAATGAATGTAATGCAACTCTAATTTCACTATTATAATCTAGTTTAGGAAAAAATGATATTTATCATATCTAAAAATAAAATATGTATGCTATAAATTGTTTTTATATTTAGAAGTTGTAGATGATTATATTTAAATGAGAGTAATGGTTTTCAATTACCTTTGATTATAATAATTTTGAAAACATCTTTTAAGAAATTCCCTTTTAAGAAGTCTAGACTTCAATGGATTCATGATGTGCCGAGTTAGAAGGAATTAGACACATCCATGGCCAACTCTTGGTATATTTATCATAAATTATAAAGGTCTTCCACACCTCAAATCCTAGAGATTTTCCATATTTGAAAACATATTTTTTTATTACTTTGTGATCTAGATCTTCAAGTGGCTCTTGTGTTTGAAGGATACAAGGATCCATTGGACTCAACTATACTTACTTGATAATTTATTAGAAATAAAAAATGAGTTGGCTTGTGTTTCATGTTCCAAATAACTAGGATTTTATATGTTATTCACATGTTAAGATGACCATCAAGATGATAGTTCAACACGTAATTATGATCCTCATCCTTCTCATTAAAAAAAATGTATAAACTACCTCTCTTGGTTAAAGCTTTTTCTTAATGCTTTACTCTTTTGTATAATAATTCACTTCTTCTTAGATATATTCTTTAAAAAATAAAGCATAAAAATCTTAATTGACAAATAAATTATCTGATAGAAAATGAGAAACTAGAAATGATGGTGGGAATAACCCATTGTAACAAATTCCTTTAAATATAAATAGAGTTCATTGTTACTTTATCAACTAAAATATCTTCTTTGGAAAACAAGGTCAATAAAAGTACAGAATTACATTTTCTTCTTTTTTAGCTCGTTCTTTCTAGTATTATTTTCCTCTTTTTCATTTGACACAAATTTGAATTTCTATCATGCGTAGAATTTATATCGAAGGATTTAAGCACCCCACTTTTAATTTAAGCATCAACTTTTGCTTTCATTTCTTCACTAAGCACAACTTTTACATTCTTTTCTATGCTATTTAAAAGTTTGCAATCTATGGCCATTTGATAAAAGGTTAAACACTGCCTTGTATTCCAGTAGATAGTGGAAAACTACCATGCATGATCTTTAGAACTCCTAAAATCTAGCCATTTCTCATGCTCTCTCCATGAAAACTTGAAGTGTTATTCGTTATGTAAATTATATTACTATACGCTAAAAATGATATTACTACAAGTAATGAATAAGGATGGATTTTTCATGGTTGACTTATACGTGTGCCTATCTCTCATGTATCGTATACATTTTGCATATATATGTATTGGCATGTGTTGTAATGTGTGGTGTTATATAGATAAATGATCAATATTATAACTATAATATAATATATAAGAAGTTTATAAGTAATATAAAGAGTGTACACATAAAAGAAGGCAGATAAAAAATAATACTGTAAGTAGTAGTTTACCCTATTAGATTAATTAGTAGTTTTCTCTTTTGTTATATTATATGATCACATCTATTTATTGTTATATTATAGGATCAAATCTATTTATATTGATATTAGTGGTAAGTAGTTACAATTACAATAAAGTTACTCATTTAATAATAATTGTAGTGTGTGAATGCCATATTTAGTAAGTAAGTGGTTTTTATAGAATAACCTATTTTTGGAGTTAAAATTAGAAATTGGTTGAAATCATGGTTATGATTGGTATCATTTTGAATAAAAGCATTAAAATTGATCTTTTAACTTAATTGAACTTTTAACCTAAAAGTGGTGCTAGTGTTGAAATTTAACAAGACAATGCACCCACATATTAGTGTGGAATTTTAGTCACACATTGATGAGAAATTCAGTTACACAATAGTGCAAAATGTCGACATCTAATTTATTTACCCTTAAATAAATTGGACAATAAATTATAATTTCGTCTCATAACAACTTGTATCAGTTAACTAAGTCATGATGACTGAGTTAGCTCAAGAAATTCGAGTTGAGGGTCTAAGATGAGGCATGTAGAGTGATCCTAATATTTTGGGGGTCTAGTTGTAGTTGTAGCACTAGTGCGGTGTGAGTGTAATTAGTTAAATCAAATTAACTGAGTTAAAATCAATTTAAATAGTTATAAGTGAGTGATGAATTAGTGAGAGGTCCAGTGAATTAAATCAGATTTAATTCACAAGTAGTGATCAATCAAATAACTGATGATTTTCTATTAATAGCTACATGCATGTAAATTCTGATGAAGACCTTGTTGAGACAGAGGTTAAAGGGAACATAACTGTCAGTTGTATTATTAGAAATTTGCCCGGGTGCAATTTTAAAGTCATGATAAGGCCATGATGGATTGCGCAATCAAGGAAGGTTGAATTTTCTATTTAATAGAGGCTTATTTCCCTAGGAATTGCGTGAGCAAGGTAAGCTGAAGGAAGGCAAGGAATTGGCTTGTTTGTCTAGTTTTGCCTAAATCAGTGTGAGAAAATTGGTAGAGTTCAGGAGATTCTTGTGAGCAAGAATGCAAATTTGTATTGTTTCATGATTCCTTGACTTTGTAAAATATATGATAGTGGGGTTTTGAGCAGTTGCTTTCCTCAAGAATATATTGTGTTTTGCAATTGATTTACTTCTTTCTCTTACTTTCATGTGATTGAGCGATCATGTTTTATATTCTGCAAATATTGTAGAAAGATTTAGTATCTTGTTTTAGTACATCACAAGATTGTATTGAATCCATTGGTATAATTTCTACATGGTATCAAAGTGCCAAGAATCACAATAGAAGAGAAGAAATTGAGTTTGTGTTGAACAAGATTCAAATTTGCAGATTCATTCTTTGGTACCTAGCAACTGACCAAGATGTCTTTCACTGGCTTGAGACTCGAATATGCACTCGAGGGAAATTCAAACTATATTGCATGGAAGGACATCATGGAGGTAGTATTTGAGGATAACGGACTAAAGGAATTCATTGACATTGATATTCGTGAGCCCACTCTAAAAAATGTTGCGCAACATGAAGCATGGAAGAAGAATGTTGCAAAGGCGAGGAGGATATTATTAGAGGGAGTTAAAGATCATATTGTCTCGAGTATCCATGGAAATCCTTACTCCATATGCTATGTGGAAGGCCTTGATAGATATATTTCAAAGTAGCAGTGACCACAGGAAATTAACACTCAAGGAAAAACTCAGGAAAATCAAAATGGAGAAGGGCGACACAATCCAGAAATACTTGACCAAGTTCACTCTATGTCAAGATGAGCTTGTGAGTGTTGGGATTAATGTGGCTGATGATGAATTGGTGAGCCTAGCACTTCTAGGCCTTCCCAAGAGCTGGCATAGTTTCCAGGACCCTGTGAATGGGAGGGAGAAGTTACCAAAGTGGGAGCGACTATGGTCAGATTTGGTACAAGAATAGTTTCGATGGAATACCAGGGATGGATCCTCATCCAAGACTGATGATGAGGAAAATTTTGCCTTAGCTGGAAAGACAAATAAAGGGAAAGGGAAGAAGTACCATTCCAAATCCAAGACCGGAAAAGAAGGCAAGAAATGAGACATGTCAAAGGTGAAATGTTTCAACTGTCATGATCATGGACATTATTCCACAAATTGTCCACAAAAGAAGAAGAACAATAAGAATTCCCTATGAGATGCAGCGGGTGAAGCTTTGGCCTCACAATTTGAGTTGGAATTCTCTCTCATCACATGCATGGTCTCAGCTGTAATGGGATCTTTGTGGTACTTAGATAGTGCAACATCTTTCCACATGACTGGAAACAAAGATTTTTTTAGTAGCTTGGATGCCCATCGAGATGGGTGATGATGGGAGGTATAGCGCTATCGAGATTGGTACAGTTACTTTCCAGAGAGAGTCAGGTAAACCTTTCATACTAAAATATGGCATGCAGGTACCAGGTTTGAAAAATAATTTAGTTTCAGTTGCTATGTTGGAGGATCTTGGATATGATATGGTTTTCAGTGAAGGAAAGGTGTTCCTTTGTCACAAATCCATAGGACAGGTAAAGAAGATTGGGGTTCGTGTGAAGAAACTCTACAAACTTGATGTAGATGGTTGTGCAACATTAAGCAATAAAGCAGAGGAGGTGATGAGCTGGGATACCAGTGAGTTATGGCACAGGAGGTTGGGTCACCTACACCATAGTGCTTTGAGGATCATGCAGCAAATTTGTATAGGGCTTCCAAAGGGTACACTTGTGTAGAGAGACACATGCAAAGGTTGTACTATGGGGAAGTATACAAAGGCGACCTTTCATGAGAAGGATAACCAAGCATCAAAAATCCTTGAGAGACATGTGTGGACCATTCTCAACAGATTCCACATCAAAGCACATGCATTATGTGATTTTTGTTGATGATTTTTCCAGAAAGTGTTGGATTTTCTTCATGTAGAAGAAAGCTTAGAAGTTCTCCAAGTTTTGTGAGTTCAAAGCACTAGTAGAGAAAGATATAGGGAAGCAGGTGAAGGCTCTAAGGAGCGACAATGGTGGTGAGTATATCTATAATTAATTCAAGAACTTCTGTGCCAAAAAAGGAATTAAGAGAGAAAGAGAATTGATCACACCTCATAACACACAATAGAATGGGGTTACAGAAAGAGAGAACAAAACAATTGTGGGAGCAACACGAGATATGTTACATGATCAAGGCATACTATTGCATTTGTGGGCAGAGGCATGCAACACAACTGTATTTGTGCAGAACTTTAGTCCTCATCGGATACTTGGCATGAGTACATTAGAGGAGGATTTTTCAGGTAAGAAACCAAATGTTTCATATTTTAAATTTTTGGCTCATCTGTTTATTTCCATGTGACCAAAGATGCAAAGAAGAAGCTTGAACCAATGATAGAGGTTGGGATATTTGTGGGATACACAGATACTCCCCACAACTATCGGGTGTATTTTCCAGCACACGTGATGACAATTGTCAGGAGAGATGTGAAATTTGATAAGGAGAAAGCCACACAATTGTCCCTTGAGAGGGAGCTTGACTTGCATGCACTAGAGGAACTCTTAGTTCCAAAGGATGAACCTCGGGATGTGAAGCAACCACAAGTAGAGGAACAAAAAATGGAAGAAACCACTCATGCAGAGCCATCCACCAGAAGTGGTAGGAAGCACACTAGAGAGGCTCACAGATTGATGCTAGATGCGATAGAGAATGTAGGTGCACCTACATCAGAGCATAGATAGAGAAGGTCCCTAGACAGGTATACTAGATACATGGATCTTATGAGCAAATGTATTGTGACAGAACCATTCTCTTTTGAGGAAGCAGTGCAGCAGCCGTTACGGGTTAATGCCATGGTTGAGGAGTATGACTCCATTATCAGAAATAGTGCATGGGAACTGGTCCCAAAGCTAGTGAGGAAGTCAGTGATTAGATCTAGGTGTATCTATAAGGTGAAGCAAGCAACATATGGGAGTAAAATACAAGGCTATATTTGTGGCCAGAGGATTCTCACAGGTAGAGGGGATTGACTATGAGGAGAATTTGTCACGAGTTGCAAGGTACTCATCGATTAGACCCATTATTTCACTCTCAACGCAGATGGGATGGTAGATACATCGTACGGATGTAAAGACAAACTTTCTCAATGGAGTTATTGAGGAAGAAGTGTACACTAAGAAGCTAAAATGTTCTGAGACCTTAGACAGGGAGTTACATGTGTGTAGACTCAAGAGAGAACTGTATGGGCTGAAGCAAGCACCTCATCCTTGGTACACCAGGATCGAAAGCTATTTCACTGGGTTGGGCTTCACAAAGAGTGAAGCAGATACGAACCTATATCATAATATGGTTGATGGTAAGATTTTGATTATTGTACTTTATGTAGATGATCTGACACTGATAGGTGATGAACAACTCATAACTTCTTGCAAAGAGGATCCTGCAAGAGAATTTGAGATGAAGGACATGGGGCTCTTGCATTATTTCCTTGGTTTGGAAATATAGAAAAGAGACGAGGAGCTATTTGTATCTCAAGGGCAAGTATGTCAAGGAGATTTTGAGGAAGTTCCACATGGAGAGGAGAAAACCCATGGAGACTCCTCTTGCATGAAACTGGAGGAAGGAGGATGCTACTTCAGATGAGGTAGTGGATGCCACTGTTTACAAGCAACTTGTGGGTTCATTTATCTATTTGGTGAACACATGACCAGACATATGATACACAGTTAACAAACTTAGTCAAGCTATGGTTAAGTCAATCAAGATCTTTTGGAAGGCGGGGAAGCATGTTTTGAGATATCTTAAGGGCACTACAAATTATGGATTATGGTACAAACAGAAAGAGGGAGTGAAGCTTCAAGGCTTCATCAATGTAGATTGGGTAGACAGTCCATCAGACATGAAGAGCACATCAGGGGGCATCTTCAGCATAGGATCATTAACAACTTATTGGTACAACAGAAAACATAGATCAATTGCACTCAGTTCAACAGAGGCAGAGTACATGGCAGCTATTCAGGCTGCATGCGAGGCCATATGGATGAGGAAGATACTTGTTGGTTTGTTCGGTCATCCGATAGATCCGAGAGTGATACATTTTGATAATCAAAGTTGCATAAAACTCTCGGTTAATCTGGTATTCCATGATATGTCCAAGCATATTGATATCTGATATGACCATCTCAGAAATTGTGACATGATGTTGTTGTCGTAAATTCCCACGGAGGATCATGATGCAGACATCTAGATGAAGGCAGTGGCAGAGAGAAAATTTGAATACCACAGAGGCAAGATCGGGGTAGATGATAATCCCTTTCTCGTTTCTGCCCTGCTGGTATGCCTGTAGGGAAACAAGGGCCGAAGGCAGCGGTAGTCCCTGCAGGGCCTGACAACAATTAATAAAACAGATCAGCACCAAACAACAATTAATAAAACAAATCAGAACCAAAACTTATCATCTATCTTATTAGCTCAGTTTTTTATAGCGTTGTTCTATTAACGTGAAAGTCGGACATTCCTTGAAGCACTCTATCTTCGAGGGGGCAGTAGGATCCACTAATTCATCGTTATTTCTGAGAGAACTCAAGATACCATAGTGACCTACCACTCTACAAAGGCGAATAAAGCAGGCAATAAATGAGCTGAGAAGACGTCTTCGGCAGATGCACATTCTTGCAAGAGGCACGCCACAAATTCAAATGTAACGAAAACTGCATATATCTCCAATACCACAAAAAGGAATTCAAGTTCCACCGGTGTTCAACGAAAACTGCATATATCTCCAATACCACGAAATGGAATTCAAGTTCCACTAGCATTCTCTTATGAAGATGAACAATAAATATTATAATCAAAATGATTTGTAATACGCCTAATTCTGTTGTGCTCTCAGATTTCAGAAATTCTTCGATACTATCTGGCTAGACCAGATTCCTTGGAAGGCCTCAAAAGAATTTATCACAAGGCGTACGATAATTATCAACGCAGTTCAAGAAATTGGTTGATCGAATGAACTTATATGGAATTCAAAACAAATAAAAAATCCACACATTGAACAAATCAGATGCAACATTTCTTTCGTAATACCATATTTTGGATACTATTAATGAGTTCATAATCTTTACGGTTTTGAAACGGAAATGCTTCCATTAATCTCATAAATTCATAACAAAAATTATTTTCGAAGTAATCCAGTCCTTTTAACACGAATTCTTACTTAATGTTAAGGCTTTGACATGCATTGAAGATCTCAATTAAATGAATAACATTATGTATTTTAATGTTCAATGTATTTTAATGCTATGTGAACAGATATATGAATTTTTGACTACCTTTAGATAAAGTTGTAAAGGACGGTCATTGGTAGGCTCAAGAATTTTTTACTACCTTTAGATAAAGTTGTTGAAGTTTTGATTATCTGGGTTGGAAAATAATTTGAGTACTTTGATTCCTTAGAAAAATAAAGAAAAATTATGCTATAGAAATTTTTTGGAGAAAAGGTACCCATGGTGTTTGTTGAAGTTTTGATTATCTGGGTTCGAAAATAATTTGAGTACTTTGATTTCTTAGAAAAATAAAGAAAAATTATGCTATAGAAATTTTTTGGAGAAAAGGTACCCATGGTGTGTGCATTTACAGGAGGCGGATTGCTCACCTTTTCTATATATGCCTGTTTACGTTTATATTTATAGTAAGGAAAAAAATGATGTTTATGTTTATGTTTATAGTAATGGAAAAAAATGAGATCCACAATTGTAAAATTTTATAGTCAGGTATAATTTGTTTCTATAGCTTTTTTTTTACCAAATACATTTATTGCATTCAGCTTAAATACATTTGTAAAATTTGTAGTATTTGTTTGTAATGTTTTAATTTGAATTTGTAATATTTGTTTGTAATGTTATAATTTATAGTGACTAATTTTGCCGTGAAGATGTCTCAGCACATTTTCAATGTATCTTTTCTTTTTCCACATTTGGCTGAGTCTTCAAAGCTAAAACAAACCTGATTTTCTAACATCAAACATTTCTGTTTTGTTTTTTTGGGTATAGACATTTAGCTAAGTTCAGAATGAGGCAAATCTTTGAGTTCATATTGACAAAAAAAAATTAAGATAGTTAGAATTCAAAGTTTGTTTTGTTTTTTTGGGTATAGACATTTAGCTAAGTTCAGAATCAGGCAAATCTTTGAGTTCATATTGACACAAAAAAACTTAAGATAGTTAGAATTCAAAATTAGGCAAAACTTTGAATTCATAATGACACAAAAAACTTAAGATAGTTAGAATTCAAAATCACGGAAAACTTTGAATTCATAATGACACAAAAAACTTAAGTCTCAAATGAAAAAATAGTTAGAAAATAAAGCGTGAGTGATGTGAGTGATGATCGATGAAACACCCAAAAAAATTTAAGAGTCCCAATGAAAAAATAGTTACAGAAAAAAATAGTCACAAAATAAAGCATGAGTGATGATTGATGAAACTTATCTAATCTCTTGTGTCACAGCCGCAGACATTTTTAATAGCAGCATCATTTGTGTTGAAAAGAAAGCTCGCAAAGTCATTGTAATGACCTGCATGACTTGCATTCTCCTTGTGCCCTCATTCTCCAACATTTGGGTTGAAAAGCAAGCTCGCAAAGTCATTATAATGACCTGCATGACCTTCATTCTCCTGCATTCTCCTTGTGCCCTCACTTTGGCATTCATGATCTCATTTTGGAATTCCAAAAATTCTCCTTGTGCCCTCACTTTGGAATTCGTTTTGGAACTCATGATCTCATTTTGGAATTCAATTTGGAATTCTCCAGTTAGGAGAACAAACAATCCAGATAAGATCCCTATGGTTGACAACATTGACAACCCAGACAAGACAGTTGTTGTAGCTATGGATAATATGTTTGAGATAATGTCTCATTTATGATGCATACTAAAGATTAGGGATTGGTTTGGTTTGTTGGAGGCAGTTGAGAGATTCTCTCAACTTCTCCCTCCAAGAGTGGAATTAGTTGGATCTCAGCAGCACTATAAAAATTGTGATATATTCGTTTGATTATAAGATATAGAAACTAATTTTTTGGTATGTATCTCTTCTCTCATGATTTCTAATTTGGTATCAGAGCCACTGCTGGCTTAAATCCCTCACGGGATGGCCAGGAAGATGTGAGAGCCATAAATCATAATCTTATGTAAATAAATAGGATTAGTGCATGTGAATGTAGGAAATTATTTTATTTATTAGAGATTGTTGTAAGTTTACTGTTGTTGTTAAGCAGCGATCTGGACAAAGATTAAGAGACGCAACATAGTGGAGGCATTCAGCATTCAGTCGATTGTAACCTGTCCATCAATCTGCTGTGTGTAGAGGAGGTAGCACCTGCGTTAGTTGGAAGAATGTTTCGGTGAGTGGATCCCTGAAGCTGAAGCGCAAGCAGAGTGGAAGCCAACTGTTTTAAAGCTGCTTACTATTTTCAAACAAAACTGCTTTCAGTTGAATTCAAAAATTTGCATCTTGCCTCTCTTCACAAAACCTGAGTGTATTTGTTTCGGTTGTTTCCGAGTCAATGTATCCCCTGCGTTTCAGTTAGGAAGAAATTGCTGCATATGCTCAGTGGTGCGCAGACCAAAGACGCGGCGAGTGTGCCTTGACACATTCGTATGGGGAGAACTTATTCTGGGGAAGTAGCAAAAATTGGTTGTGCGAAGGTAGTTTGCCACAATAGTCGAAGAAGCTCGCAACTAAATCAGGCGAGAAGGCCGCTTCAAATACAGGCGAGAAGGCCGCGAACAAACTGATCTTTAACCAGAAGCTCAAGATCACCATATCGGTTTTCTTCGTAGTGATCTTCTGTACGTTTCTGCCTCTGTTCCTGGTGGAGGATCCTATAAGCAATGATTCGAAGGTCGCGGAGAGAGGAATCGTCGAGGGATCGATTCCCACGGTGTGGAGTATTCGACTCCGCAAGGGGGGAACTCAATTCCCTTACAGGAGACCTACTTACATCACTGGCTGGTGGAAATGCTTTACCATAAAATGCCCTTGACAGAAGAGCAAACCAAAGCACAAACTAGGAGACTTCATAGTTCAAACTATATTGTTGCAGGGAATGATGGTATTTGTCAGGATCACGTTCTCGGGCAAATATGGCACCTTCATACCTAATTTGCGAAGAGATGGCCGAGGCAATCACTGAAGGTCCTAGTAATGAAAGTGTGTCCCTCTTAGAAAAAATGTGTCGCCGCCGGCACAGTTTCCGCTTCTTCCTGGAAAGTGGAGTGTGTAGCTTGTTAATATGTAGAATTATGAATTTTTTGTTGTGAAATTCGTGTAATGCAGAACCAATTATTGAACAAATTAGCATTATTTAAATTAGTCTTTCTCGACGTTCTTTGGTGCCGAGAGAACAATTGGCTAATTTGATTGTGTGAATTTGTTATATGCTGATGGATCTTGTTGTGCTTCGGGCTTCAAGAGCATCGGTTATATGTTATACAATGAGATCCTTGTGTGTAAAGATCACTTTGTAGGATTGATCGCTGATCATATTCTATACCTAGAATATTTTCCTATAGACTGTTGAAATTTATTCTTCGGGGTTATTTCACAGATGGAAATATTTCCATAGGATAGTTCAGTGTCGAGACTCTTCTTCGTAGGTGTCAAGAATATTTGATCTTACAAATTCAACATTGATGGTCAGAAATAGATGTATTTTAAATGGGTTGAATGGTAGCTCGAAAATGGTGGAGAAAAGAGCATTGTCTATGAATTCTCAGAGTGGGTACAAATGTTAATGAAGACCAGGGCAGACAAATGTTTGTATTAAATTAGTGTGTTCTCCATGTCTGTAATGTAGGCATTAAGGGGGGGTGTTTGAGATAATGCCTCATTTATGATGCATACTAAAGATTAGGGATTGGTTTGGTTTGGTTGAGGTCGTTGAGAGATTCTCTCAACTTCTCCCTCCAAGAGTGGAATTAGTTGGATCTCAACAACACTATAAAAATTGTGATATATTCGTTTGATTATAAGATATAGAAACTGATTTTTTGGTATGTATCTCTTCTCTCATGATTTCTAATTTAATAATGGTGACAGGTGTGGAAAAAATAGTGTGGCAGTTGTTGCATGTGGAAAGCTGCAAGCCATTTGAGTAGTGAAAATCGTATAATACTACAAACATTAAATTTTTTGAATTAATGCTAATTCAGAACTAACATTATTTCAAGTTTCATAAAATTGAAAATTTGTATCCTATGTTTTGTATCTGTTTTAATAATTTATATATGCTTGCGAGCAGTAAGACCTTCAAACTCAACTTTGGTTAAAATTTCATTGAATGGATATTGCAAACTTAAAAAATTTTAAACTTTGGTTAAATTGTGATAAGAGAAAAAAAAGTTTGATCAAAATATAGTTTAATCGTGGGTCAACAACCGAGTGATCGTTATAGTCTTGCAACAAAGCAGGGACTAACAAGACTAGTAAGGCAAGTAGATGCAAGACTAATAAGACAAGTAGATGATCTTGAGGTCGTGGAAACCTTGCTCGACCAAATTATCAGACAAACTGTAGAAATTCCGAGAATACATTATGTTTTCCAACCCGCCATTGGCCTACAAAACTGTGAAATTGAGCTTGCACTTGTTTGGAGACACAAAGAGAGTGTCCCCAAAGCTATACTTAGCATAAAAAAAACATGCTATGAATAACTAGAGGAGCAAGAGCTGTGCAAGACCAAGAACTAAGATAGCCCCTACCCTTAGGCCACGAGTGCCATGAACATCCCCTCTCCGAACAAGTGTTGTTGCGGTGCTCCTTCCTGTGAAGCTGGGAAAGAAGAGAAAGAGGGCCTTTGATAACTGAGCTATGAAGGCGAGACATTGGAGGACTAATTACGCAAGGCTAAAATTCTTGACGATAGTCTAAAGCCACCCCTCTAGTGAGCTTATTTTGTGAGGTCCACTATTTGCTGAGAATGGACACCCAAACAATTTTGTGACTTCCATTTATTACATATGGTGGATAAAGAGAAGACAAGAGAGTTTGGGCGAGAGATGAACTAGGAGGTTGAGGATGAACCATCATACTAGGCGAGATACGAACTAGGAGGTAGGATTTAGCTCTTTTGGGATAAGAGAGAGGAAGGAAGAATTTGCATTCCCTCCCAGTCCATTTCACTCTGGAGGAGTTCAACATTCACATAATATCTTTCTTGATTAGAACTCAAAAATATCTAAAAAAAACTAATGGAGAAAACATATTGGTTGGTGGCTTTATTCAGGTCGAGAGACTAAATGGCCTCAATCACCTCCTCTTCCTCAATTGGATTTATGAGTCGATGGTTCTCCAAATCTGAGACCACTCGGAGTAGGCATGAAATAAAATATTGAAGCACCCTAGTGTCATTTTCATAGAACTTTGAGTATAAATTCTAAGGTTTTCCAGAATCTTGGAGCTGCTATTTTTTTTTTTATCATGGTGAATCAGTAATTTCTTAGATTAATTTAAATGAGGTTTCAAGATCAATCCTTGTGACTGCCTTATAACATTAAGGGTACATCCAGCAACCTGCAAGCCAGGTATACTAAATCTTGAGTTTAGTCCTTAAGAGGAAATCATAGCAGAACATATATACTCAATGGAAATCTTGTTGATTTAACCCAACAAAACCTATCGTTAAACCACATATCACTGTATTCTCTTCTGCAATTTCTTAACAAACTTGACCTATAGTTCTTTAGGTCTAGGGTTACTCTTAAGGGACAAAACCAAAACTCAAAATGCAAACTCCTCGTTTGAGTGAGGGGTAGCGCCCCCCTGATTGACTGCCATTTGGCTTCATTAAAAAAATAGACGAGCCATTTGGCTTCATTAAAAAAACCACTAATGCAAGCAGGGGAGTTAGAGTTTTAGGTCATTGCAGGCGCTGCAATATATATATTTTTCTTATAAAAAAATCATAATAATTTTATTTTAAAATTATAGTTAAAATAAATGCTAAATTAATATATAAAATTTTATTTTCTTTAAAAGAAATAAAAAATTATTAAATTTAATTAAATAAAAATTATTAAATATACATTTAATAATAATATAAATATAATTAACTTTATAGGTTAATGCATCTATGCATACAACTATTTAACAATTTTTATTCATGTACTACGAGTGATGGAACTAATGTTATAGTCTAGAAAATTATGCAAAAGTATGTTCAATTATTATTATTAATTGATTATGTCAAATTTTAACATTATGTGTTATGCCATCATGTCACTATATCTTTTTATTTATAATTGATATCTATAATTAGTTTTTTTTTTTTTTTAAGATGAAAGCATGAGAAATCTTGGGGTAATTTCCCACATTTTGTGGATGGTAAATTGGATAAATCATCTGCCTCACCCCAATGAAATTGAAGAGAGTCGAACCCATGATCAAGAACAACTAGAAATTTCAAATTAAATTATAATTATAATTACAATTTAATTATTTTATAATTAAAATTATAAAATTGCAATTATAATTGTAATTAGAAATTGCTAGCCAACCCAGTATGGTAGAGATGTTGAAATGTCTCGTAAAATTTTTGACTTGGTCAAAAAAAAAAAAAAACCCTACATTAAAATAAAAATAACTTCAAACTAAAATAATAAAAGTAAAAATTTTACATTATTATAATTATTTTTGTTAATTTTTGGTTTATGAGAACCCATGGTATTCATCTGGAATATCACATATTTAAAGAGGGAAATTAAACCAACTTATATCCATCTTAACTCTAGATCCACCAAGCACCAAGAGGAATCAATTATCTTTTAACTTAAAATAGGTTTGCATCTCAAGAGATTTGATTCCACCAAGCACCAAGAGGAATCAAATATCTTTTCACTTTAAAAGAGGTTTGCATCTCAAGAGATTTGATCATTCTCGGCTCTTGGTAGATCTAGAGTTATGATGAATCTAGACAAACAAACACCAAGAGGAATCAAATATCTTTTCACTTTAAAATAGGTTTGCATCTCAAGATATTTGATCCTTCTCAGTGATGGGGTGCATCAATAAGTATATTATGAGGGTCATGATGCCATCCTCCAGCCTTAAAACTATCTTTTTCTCACATTTATTCACATTTTTGGTTATATTATGCTTAGTGAGAAGTGTAAAAGGTGTTTGTCATAGTATGTGGCCTAATGTGGTTTAATTGTATGAAAATGGAGAATTTGTGAGATACTTACTATGTAGAGGATCTAAGGAGACAACATGGAGAGAATCTAGGGGGTATTCCACCTCATTAACTCCCTAAATCAACTTGGGATCACAACGCTCTCTCTCATCAATACGAATTCATAGGAAACCAAGCCACTACTAGTGAAAGTGAAGCTAAAGGATGACAAGATCCACCATTTTCGAGATGAAGGAGGAAATCACTCATATTTTCAAGGGAATTTTTGCAGCTACCCTTTTTGTATAAATAAGTAAGAAGAAGAGCTCATTAGGATTCAAAGTTTGTTTTGAGCTAGGTGTAGCTATTGAGCTCAAGAGTTATTCCAGGTGGATATTGGTGGCCACCCACCTATTCCACTTGGGGCCCCACCATTGTCTCTTTCATTTTTTATTTTTGGCACACCTTACTATTTTTAGCAGTATTTCAGGTCCTGAACTTCTGGAGCTGTTTTGAGGCCCTAAACAACATTTTTTGGGCATCGCGCCTCTGGCCAATATGATTCCATTTCAAAATTGATATTCGCGGCAATAGTTGTAGTCCTTGGATAGATCTTTCTAATAATGTATCATGTGTGTCAAACGAGGATAGTATGCCAAAGTTACGTCCCTGGGAAGTTGAAACACCAGTTTACCCAAACAGGGCCCATAGTTTTGGCACTTCATCTCCTAGGGTTAGGTTTTTGGACGTTTAGGGTTTTCCATTGTTTCAAATAATAAATAGGCCCTAGAGCCTCATTGTAACTCAGTTCAGAGGCTTGTAGCCACCAAATCTCTTCTCAGAGATAAGCTACCAGTGCCCTAGCTAGTTTATTTCCATTATGTCTGTAAGTAAATTTCAGTTCTTTGATATTAATAAAATGAAGTGTTATTTCCACTACATATTTGTATTTATGGTTATATATGTATTATGTTTCGTTCCTACATAAATCTGGATCAGTGGTATCAGAATAGTTGGCTTTTTCTCGATCCTTCTTTGCATGTCCCCAACGAGGTCGGGGTATAAAGAGTTAGGGCTCGATCTGGTGGAACCTTTGCAAGATCAGCCTTACAAACCTCGACGGATGCCCATGGGGGACGAAAATAAAGATGAGGGAGCAAGAGATCCTATACAAATATTGCTCGAGGAGGCCCTCGAAAAACAAAGGAATGCGACGATGGAAAACTTTGCCCATATCCTTCAACGACTGCCCACCAGCGGCACATCTACATCCAGCAGCCACTCTGGAGGTGCGACTCCCTTTAAGGTACAAGTAAACTTTGACATTCACTTATTTGAGGGTCAAATAGATGCAGATGCCATAGATAGATGGTTGAATCTATTAGAAGGATATTTCTAGGTTCATGACTTTTCTGACCGGGAGAAGATTATTTTTTCACTCCTCAAAGCTAACCCCCATGTCAAGGACTGGTGGGAAACCTGCTGTGAGAAAAAGGACAAGAAAAAACCCTCTCTGTTCGCAGTCGTACCCACTTGGAATTCTTTCCAAGATGCCATCAAGGAACAATAATATCTCGTGGGGAGCTATGAGGACAAGCACATAAAATGGAACACGCTGCGGCAAAAAAGGGATCAAGATGTGCATGAGCTGACGAATCTGTTCCATACCCTCCGGACAAGTTGGGTATCAAAGATTCAGAGAAACATTTGGTGCTAAAGTATCACAGTTTTCTGCATAGATACATTCATGAGGAAATAGAGTTCCTCGACATCTCCTCGCTTGGTACGACATACCGGTATGCTGCCAAGATTGAGCAGAAATTCAAACAGAAGAAGTGAGACTTTGGATCTGCGAATCAAAAGCAAGGGAAAGGTGCCCCCAAACCACAAAACAAAGGAAAAATCCAAGGCATGGCAGCCCAAGACAACCTACCAAAGCCACAAGAAAAGAACAACACCACGAAGCCAAAGAAGGACACGGGAAAGTGGTGTGATTTCCATAAGAGCTCCACTCACAACACAAGTGAGTGTCAGGCCAAGCAGTTGCTGGTGGCTGAGATGAGGGCTTCTGCATCAGATGCATGCTTTGACTCTGAATCAGAACCTGACAAGGGGGATGACAAAGGGAAGCAGATTATTGATGCGGATCCCAACGCCAATGTGGCCATTGCGAAGATCCAGAAGGAGGAACCAGAAGATCGAGAGGAGGTAGAGCATCTCTTCCACTCCTAGATGTGGGTAAAGGGGTCCCTGCTACAGTTAATTGTCGAAAATGGGAGCCAAAAGAATCTCATTTCAGTAGATGTCGTGAAGTGGTTGGGCTTACCAACCACAACGCACCCATAACCATACAAAATCGAGTGGCTTCACCAAGGATGAGATCTTTGCGTCAGCTAGCAATTCCGCCTTCCCTATAGCATCAAGCCCTTCACGAATGAGGTATTATCTGACATTGCTCCTATTGATGTTTCTGATGTATTATTAGGCCAAACATACTTGTGGAAGTGACATGCTATGTACGAGTCCTGGCCTCGCTCTGTTATTGTTACTTTGAGAAATAAGTTTTACAGGATACCAGAGGTACCACTGCCTCCCACTGTCTCTTTGGGAAAAAAAATGCAGTAAGCTCATTTCCCAAACCAGGAAATTTGTTTTCCTGATGATCCACCCCCAGGGCAAGAAGAAGACTGTGGCCACGACCTCTAGACATGGCTCCTCTGCACGACAACAATAAATGGACAAGGTTGTGGAGGAGTACGGGGACATCTTCAATTCACCCACAGGGGTGCCTCTGTACTGTCAGGTCAAGCACCCCATTGACTTGATCCCAGGTGCACTGCTATCCAATGAAACGATCTATAGGCACTATGTTTTGTAAAAATGATGAAATCAAGAGGCAGATTCAGGAGTTGCTGCAGAAAGGTCACATCCGGCCAAGTTCATCACCCTATGGGAGCCCGATCGTGTTGGTACAAAAGAAGGATGGGACTTGGAGACTCTGTATTGACTATCGGGTGCTGAACAAGATCAATGTTCGGAATAGGTATCCGATCCCACGGATTGATGATCTTCTCGACCAAATCAAAGCGGCAAAATATTTCAGCAAGATCGACTTGAATCTGGGTATCGCCAGGTACCAATCGAACCCTCTGATGTGTGGAAGAATACCTTCAAAGCCAAGGAGGGCGTTTTTGGAATGGCTTGTCATGCCTTTCGGGTTGACGAATGCTCCCACAACCTTCATGAAGTTGATGGATGACATCTTGCGCCCATTCACCAAATAATTTGTAGTGGTGTACTTGGATGACATTCTGATCTTCAGCAAGACTTGGGAAGAACACCTCCACCACATTCGAGAAGTCCTCCAAACACTACGGCAACACAAGTTGTGTGCAATTTGGAGAAATGCACTTTTGGCATGACCCAGGTTCAATATCTTGGATACATTATTGATGAAAGGGGGGTTCATGTGGATCCATCCAAGATCCAAGTCATTCGGGATTGGCCAGCTCCAACCACCCTAACAGAGCTTCGCAAATTTTTGGGTCTTGCTAATTTCTACCGCAGGTTCGTGTTGGGATTCTCTCATATCACTTGGCAATTGAGTCAAGTCACCAAGGGAGGAGCGAAAGAAAAATTCTTTTTGTCATAATCTCAACAGAAGGTGTTCATAAAATTGAAACATCGCCTTTATTCTGCCTCAGTGCTCACATTACCAGACTTGCAACAACCATTTGAGATCGACACAGATGCCTCTAACTATGCTATTGGGGCAGTTCTTACTCAACAGGGGCATCCAATGGCATATCACAGTGAGACATTGTCCGACACAGTTCGAAAGTATCCCACTTATGAAAAAAAAATGTATTCCATTGTGCAGGCTTGTCGACAATGGAAGCATTACATTTTGGGGAAGGAGACAATCATCCACACAGACCACCGACCCCTACAGTTCATATAGACACAAGGGAAGTTGCAGAATGGTTGCCATCAGAAGTGGTCCACATATCTGCAACAATTTCATTTGAACATAAAGTACAAGAAGGGTATCACCAATAATGTTGTAGACTACCTCAGCTGACCACCGATCGTGGACATAACCACCGTTCTCAACTCTTGTGGGCACGAGACTTCTGATTGGCCACTTCTATAAAATAGTGATACAGAATTTAGCCACACATACAAGGCACTCTTGGGGGGTACACAAGTTCCAAATTTTCACCTCCAAGATGCACTGTTATGTCACGTAGGACACCTTTGTGTTCCTTCAAGTGAGTATTCCAAGATGATATGGGAAGCGCACTACAGTCGAGTTGCTGGGCATTTTGGGGTCAAGAAAACAGTGGTAGTACTGCATAAGTATTTCTATTGGCCGAAATTTCGACAGGATGTCAGGAAGTAGATTAGATCATGCATTGCTTGTGCCATTGCCAAACCGACCATCAAGAAGCAAGGGCTCTATACTCTACTACCTACCCCTAGTCGACCTTGGGAATCCATCTCCATGGATTACATGTCAAGCCTTCCTTCTACTAAGCATGGGAACGACTGTGTTTTCGTGGTCGTCAACATATTCTTGAAGATGGCCATTATAGCGGCCTACAAGAAGAATATCACAGCAGAAGCCACTGCCAAACTCTTCTTTGAACGAGTGTGGGTGCGCTTTTGGATCCCACAGTCTATCATATCAGATCGCGACAGCAGGTTCCTCAGCACATTTTGGTCCAGCCTCTGGTCAATGTTGGACGCCAAGCTCACCAAGTCCACAACTTTCCATCCCCAAACTGATGGCCAGACAGAGGTTGTCAACAGGATGATTATACACATTATGAACATGTACAATTCAAAGAATCCACGAACATGGGATGAGAGCCTCCCTTATGTACAAAACAGTTATAACTAGGCTCTCCACAGCTCAATCGGTCACAACCCCTTTCAGGTGGGCTTGAGATTCCAACCACTATGTCCCATTGATGTATCCATGCCTTTTGCTCAGGCCGATTCCGCTCATGTCCAGTCTGGAGCTGACAAAGTGAACAACTTCATCGAGTGCATTTAGCACATCCGCCAATAGGTTCATGACATATTGGACAGAGCCAATGCTAAGTACAAGCAACGACATGATCAACATTGGGTGCCACACAACTTCTAGGTGGGCGAAAAAGTGTGGCTACATTTGTAGAAGGAGCGCCTCACTTGACCCCACCGCAAGCTTCTCCTGCTCCAATATGGGCCATACACCATCACCAAGGCTATAGATAACAATGCCTTCGAGCTCAATATTCCACCATTCCTTGGTCTGCACCCAGTATTCAATGTAGACCACCTTCGTCCCTACTTCCCACCTCTACTGGACACCTCTAACATTACAAAAACCTCACACCAAAAGAGTTAAACCCAAACTACATGGAACAGGCCACCACAGATTGTATCATGGACATGCAAATAAATAACAGTCACCAACAGAAGATCCAACTATATCGGGTTGTCAAAGTTGGCCAGCTCCTGCATCAAGGCAAGTGGTTCACCAGGGACCAAGTTCAGCAGAAGTTTCCTCATCTCATGGAGGAACTCAACGCAATGGGGACCATTGATTCCTAAGGGGGGAGGAATGATCCAAGTGGATATTGGTGTCCACCCACCTATTCCACTTAGGGCCCCACCATTGTCTCTTTCATTTTTTTAGATTTGGCACAACTTACTATTTTTAGCAGTTTTTCGAGTCCTAAAATTCCGGAGCCGTTTTGAGGCCATAAACGACATTTTTTGGGCATATCGCTCCAGATTTATCTTTCTAATGATGTATCATGTGCATCAAACAGAGATAGTATGCCAAAGTTACATCCCTAGGAAGTTGAAACACCAATTTACGCAAACGAGGCCCATAGTTTTGGCGCTTCATCTCCTAGGGTTAGGTTTTTGGACGTTTAGGGTTTTCCATTGTTTCTAAATAATAAATAGGCCTTCGAGCCTCATTGTAACTCAATTCAGAGGCTTGTAGCCGCCACATCTCTTCTCAGAGATAAGCTACCAGTGCCCTAGCTAGTTTATTTCCATTCTCTCTATAAGCAAATTTCAGTTCTTTGATATTAATGAAATGAAGTGTTATTTCCACTACGTATTTGTATTTATGGTTATATATGTATTCTGTTGCATTCCTGCATAAATCTGGATCAAGAGCTTGGCACTGTTATTTTTAACTTTTGTACGATGTATACGACTTTTACTTTATGATAATGAGAAGTTGGTTATTAAGTTGCATCTGAGGTAGTTTCAGAGGGTTGAGACCCTTGGGTTTGGGCCCAATCTTGTGGTTTAGGTCCCTCTTGTGTATTTTTGTTTTTCTTAGCTTCAATTATTGCATAGTTTATTGCATTTTAGTAGAGATTAATAGATAAAAACTGTGGATGTAGCCTCTACATCACCTCTCTTGTGGGATAATGGGTGGAAGGATTCACAACCACAGTAAAAAAATATTGCGTTTATGATTTTTTGGAAATATATTACTGTTATTTGTCCCATTTTACATTTACTTTCCATAACTTAGAAGTTATTTTAGTGATTAGGTCAACATTTTGGCATAAACTAGATGTTATTTAAATTCAACTTATCTTTTCCATCATAATTTATCTCATTTTTTCAATGATAAATGGATGCATGCATGTGATTGATTGCAGGGTTGTGTTGATATGCAAGAAAGGGCACCTTTACCACTTCCATCTTGAGCTCCTTAATCTTCTCTTTCCACCTTTAAATTATGTCCCAAAACTTTGTTTCATAAGCCATTTTTCATAGTATACCATGAGCACTCATCTTAGTGCAAGACAGACCTATGAGAGGTCCTAAGCTTGGCTAGGGTCTCAACCCAACCTCCCTTCATTTGCTTCAACTTCCATCCACCTCTCCATACCCTCAAAACATATTTCCACCTTCAAAAGCCACTTGGAAGCTCTCTTGTAGGATTACAAGCCCTCTTATAGCAATACAGGGCTCCCATAGCAACCCTGTAGCACCACTTCCCTTCATAAATGTTTATCCCCACTGCAAATTTGACTCAATCAAGATGAATAATGACCCCCAGTTGTGATTTGATGATAAGGGGAAGCTCCTAGGCCACTCCAATCATTCCTTTTCTTCAATGCAAAAAGATAGTAGAATTAGTTCTTTTATCACAAGTATGATGCAAGTAGGCTACTGATTTTCAAGAAAGTGTGAGCTAGGTAGATGATGCATGAAATCAATATTGGTAGATTGATGAATTATGCAAGATAAAATGGCCTCCTTTCTACAATTAGATTTAGTAATTTGATGGATTCTTCAAGAAAAATAACTTTCTTTCTCCAAGTAGATTAGCCTTTATCCTTTCATGAATTGATTAGTTATCATTTACAAGTTGAGCCAATAAAATTTTTACTTTAATAGCTAGAATTAATTCCCAATTGTACCTTTATCAGCAAGCTTTCATTACAATTCAATAGGAGGAATGGTCTCTCATCACTTTGATCTAATGTCATAGTTGAGGGCGACATGAGTAGAATCCCATCTATTGTGCATATAGAAATGTCACCTCTAAGATTGTATGAACCTCGGGTTGATAAATAGAGTTGAGGAACCCTTGGGAGTTGCAACACTCTTGGTGTAATACCAAGGCTCACCACTCGGCTCTTGGTAGATCTAGAGTTAAGATGAATCTAGGATGGCATTATTAAATTATTGCTAATATGTCTTGCGAGTGATATATATACTCCTCATATGAAATCAAGGATAAAAATTTTTCCCTCACAAAAAAATCATAATAATTTTATTTTAAAATTATAGTTAAATTAAATGCTAAATTAATATATAATATTTCATTATCTTTAAAACAAGAATTTAAAAAACTTCAATTATATTAAATAATAACAATATATATAGATATAAGAAATTAGTATTCCTCTTAGCTCACACAAGCCTTTAAGGTTAAAGTAAGTGTTAAAAGGGCAACCCATAATACACTCACTTAAGAGTTCATAAGGCCTGAAGCCAATATAACAATATTCATAGACACAAAGCCATGACAAAAATGGACATTATGGCTCATCATGTCATTAGCTAAGATTTGAACATGGCCCAACCACTCAAATGAAATCCAATTAACATGTTTATAATATATATATTTTTATATGGTGTAGTCTAACTTATAGACGAAATGGATTTTTCATCGAAATCTGACGATACAATCTCAAGCAAGATTGTGATTTTTTGTTGTTTAAAATACATTTTTGAATGCATAAATAGATTCAACACCTTGAAAAACCCCAATACACTCAAATTCTACAGATTAAACAACTTAAAATTCAAGTTTTTAAAAATCTCTATCGGGTTTTAATTAAAATTAACTGGAAAAATGCTCTGAAAAAGGCCATTCCGTCTATAACTTAGACTACACATTTTTTTATTATATTATATTTATAATATACTTGTATATTTATAAAATTAAGACATTTTAATAATAATTATTATTACTAATATAAAATAATAAATTAATAAATTAAACTAATAATTTTGAAGAGTTAGAGAGTTAAAATTAATCATTATATCTTTAACAATCTAAGTAATTATGCCGACATAAATTTCTTTTTGAATCTCATCTCACAACGATTTATCTTCCCTTTTGATGCTAACTTGACATATATCTGCAGCTAAAGTTAGCTATGATTTTATAGAGGCTCACCAAATCTAGTTGCACAAAGAAATATGAGAGCATCGCAGGAGAGATTTTCCATAACACTAGGGTGGAAGACCTTATATTTACAGTGCTCAGGAGGCACATACAGTTGGGGATGTTGTTCAGAGAAATATTTTGATTTATGCAACACTTGATAACAGGTAGGCGGATCATCAACTATCCATTATTGATATTTAAGGTAAGCTCTGTGATTGAGTTGTTTCCATTTTGATTGATCCTGGATGTAATTATAGTTATGTTAGTCCTGACTTGGTGTATAAGTGTGGCTTGAATAAAGAAGTGCATGTAGAGTCTTGGTTGGTGTAGTTGGCTACCAAGACTAAGAAAAGAGTTCATCATTGGGTGAGAGCTTGTGCATTTGATTTGAATGGTATGCCTACATCAACACAACTAAATGTGCTTCCTTCGAGTTCATATAGTATGATTTTGGGCATGGATTGGTTTTTTACTCATAGGACAAAGGTAGATTTCTATGATAAGGATATTGAATGCCTATATAATGATGGAGGAAAGAGAATCTTGTAGGGAAATAAGAAGCCTACATTAGTGAGAATTGTTACATCTACGGAAGAAAAACACAGTTGCAGGAAAGTGTGTGTATTATTGCAGTTCATATTTATAATAACAAAGGAAAGTATGCTAAAGATGATGAAGTCCTAAAGAGGTATCATGTTTTGCAGTAGTTTCAGGATTTGTTTCCAACAAAGATTTCAAAGTTACCACCTCATAGGGAAGTGGATTGTCTATTGAGTTCGTGCTGAGAGAAACACCAACATCAAAGGCACCTTACGGGATGAGCACTTCAGAGTTGGTGGAATTGAATTAAGGAAATGATTGACAAGGAATACATAACGTTGAGTGTGCTTCCTTGGGGTTCACTAATGTTGTTTATGAATAATAAGAATGGTACTCTTAGGTTGTATATTGATTACAGGAAGTTGAACAAGGCGAATATGAAGAATAGGTATCCTTGGTCGCAGATTGATGACTTGTTTGATCAGTTGAAGGGAGAAACAATGTTCTTAAAGTTTGATTTGAGATCAAGGTATCATCAGGTGTGCATCAAAGAAGAAGAATTTTACAATATTACATACCATATCAGGTATGGGAATTATGATTTTGTAGTAGTTACTTTTGTTCTTACTAATGCTCCAACTAATTTCATGTTCTTGATGAACAATGTGTTGCATCTTTATCTGGAAAATTTTGTGATAATTTTCATTGATAATATATTGATGTATTCCAAGAATGAGGAAGAGCGTGTAGAACACCTATCAATAGTGTTGAGATTATTGAGAGAGCATTAGTTGCATGCCAAGCTCAACAAGTGTATTTTATTTCAAACTGAAGTTCATGACTTGGAGTGTTAGGATATTCTGACACATAGGAAATAGTTAAGTATAACTTGGTCTAGTGTAGAGTTAGGTAAAGTGTTTTTCTTTACTATGTACATTTGTAACTTATAATCCAACGGTCACGATTTGTAGTGATTTGACGGTTCACTCTCTCCTCGGTATTAATGACACTTGATCCATGGCTTAACACTTAATTGGTCCATGATCTCTATTTGAGCATGGAGGGTCATTTGTCCGGTAACCATTTATGAGAAAAAAATATGTAATATTTCTTTTTATATTAATAAATTTCCTGAAGTGGCCGTGTTGGCTTAGACCGTGGACTGTTTCCCTCTTCGAGGGTTATAACCACGTGATATAATGGTGTACTGATTTGTGATCTGTTTCTAAGCGGTGACCTTTGGTGTTTGATCTAAGGAACTTACCCTGTAGATTATTACATGGTATCAGAGCTATTTTGAGGGATGCATCCGTTGTTGATCCAAATTCGAAGCCGATTTGATTGCATGCGACTGTCGTTTTCTAGATCTACTATTTCTGAACATTTTCGGGTCTGGAGAATTGCTCTATTGTGTCCGGATAATTTATTACAGTGAGGAACCCCTTTCGTTTCATGCAAAAAAAAATTGGTTGCCCAAGTTATGTCAGTTTAGATTTGGAGATATAAAGTATATGTTTTGCAGTTATATTTGTTAATAGTTCTACTTATTTTGGTTCGCTTTGTTTATTTCGGTTTTTAGTTTTATTTATTTTTCGAATCTATACCCTCTTCTCTATGTATGCTCTTTTCTCTACGCTGTTTGCAATCTCGGAAAATCAGAAACAGGAAGAAGGGAATTTTTTTTTGGCTACATATGTTCTTTCCCTGCATCTTTGTGCGATCTCGGGAAATCAGAAATAGTAAAAAATAGATAGTTGCTGGTAAGGCTAACCGAAAATCTAACATTCTACCGTAAGGCTTGACTTTCATTTTTTTTTGCTCAGATTTTTTCTTTTTGTGCAGGAAAAAGCATGCAGACAGAAGACTTAAAAAAGAAGAAGAAGAAGAAGAAGAAAAAAACCCCTTCCTCCTCTTAAACAATTACAGAATCCTTTTACTATCTCACTTGATGAAAAGTTAGTTTATGAGAATAGAGGTCTTGGGTTCAAGTCTCTTTCTCAAGCTTCTTTTGTAAAAAAAAAATTGTTAAAGGGGTAGGAATTTTTTATTTTTTATTTTTTAAGTTGAACTTCATCATCAAATTTCAAACCGTTCCCGTAACTATTCGGCATCTACAACTCAGGTTTTTCAAAAAGGCATAAATTCTTCATCCAGAAGCTATTTTTCGAGCTGTTTTTTTTAATTAGCCTATTTTTTGAGATATTTCCATTGGAGTAGTTATTTTCAGTTCTTTTCAACTTTGTTTAAAAAAAAATGGAAAGTGCATGCCCAGTTATTCTTAACAACAACAATTATTTCCAATGGCTACCTCACATGGTAGATTTACTTAGAAGTAAAGAGCTTTATAGAATAGCCACAAGACAAGAAACTAAACCTTTCGATGACGATAAAGCCGCTAAATAGGAAAATAAACAAGATAAAGCATGGGGTTTGATAGGAATGTCCATTGCTCAAGATCTTCAATTTCATATCCTTGACATTGACACCCTAGATGAAGCCCTGAAAAAGCTAAATATTGTTTTTGGTATTCAAAATCAAATCATGGTCCACCAGCTTGAAAATGAGTTACTTAATTTGGACCCCAATAATTTCTCCTGTATTGAAGATTTGTTGTCCAAATTCAAGACCCTTGGAATTCTTTTAGAAGGTTATAAGGTCAAAAAGGAATATGGTAGCCTCATATATTCCATTCTTACTAAGCTTGGCCCTGCATACTCTGTATTTGTTTCCACCTTCCATTACATTAGAGAAGCCATCATTTCTTCAAGAACCGCCTATAAGAACCCCTCTTTTTACACCTTTTGCAATTCTTTGATAAGAGAACAAAAAAAACTCTTACACCTTGGTCTTATCACTTCTGGAAACACTTCTAAGAAAGCCTTAGCCACCCAACAACCAAATCAAAATAATCCCAAGAAGAAGTATCCTAAAAAGTATGGTCCTAAACCAAACAAGGGTCCTAAGCAATTTCAGTCGCAAACTGAAAAATCAACTCACCAAACTGATAAGGAAACTAAAAACAAATGGAAGGAAATAGCTAGACATTGCAACTTTTGTAATCGTGATGGCCATATAGAGTCCAAATGTTTTAAGAAGATTGAAGTCTTAGAAGCAGCCATGAAGAAGCACAACATCAATTTGGATAACTCTTCACCTTCATCTTCAGGAATGGCTCTTTCTTATTGTGGTTGTCAAGCATCTAGTTATGCATTAAATGTATCTTCTTCTTCTCATTCTCATGAGTGGATCATTGATTTTGGAGCCTCTTATTACATGGCCAAAAATAAAGCCATGTTTCCTTCTTTAAATGATTATAACACCAAAAATATTTATTTTGGTGATGATACATCTCTTAATGTTGTAGGATCTGGAACCATTCATCTAGATAATGGTCAGTTTAATGATGTACTATGTGTTCCTACCTTGTCATGCAACCTTCTATCTCTTTATCAGATAACTCATTCAAGTGAAGGGAAAATAGTTGAATTCTCACCTCATGATGTTGTAATAAAGGACCTCAAAGATCCTAGACATATTTTAGCTAGTGGCATTGTTGATGATTCCACAAGGTTGTATAATTTTGAAAAATTTACGTCATCATGTCTTCCCTCTATTTTTGTTGCTCATAATGATGAAGTGAGAAAACTTTGGCATGAGCGATTTGGTCACTTAAATTATCACTCTCTTCAAACTCTATGTAAAGAAAATATGGTGACGGGTCTTCCTACAGTATCTTGCCGAGATGGTGTTTACTCCGGATGTGTACTCGGAAAACATCATCGGGATAGTTTTGACAAACGTGCCTCTTGGCACGCTTCAACCCCTTTGTAGCTTGTGCACAGTGATTTATGTGGTCCACTTCCTGTTGTTTATTTCTTTGCTTTCAAGTACTTCTTAACTTTCATTGATTATTTTTCCAAATGCACTTGGGTGTACTTCTTAAAACTCAAGAGTGAAGATTTTAACATATTTTTGGCCTTTAACGCCTTTGTTGAGAAACAATCTGGACATCAACTTCTTAAGTTAAGATCAGATAATGTAGGAGAATATGTTAACAACAAATTTATCAACTTTTTCATTGAGCATGGCATTCAATTACAACATATTGTTCCATATACTCCACAAAAAAATGGTGTAGTTGAAAGGAAGAATCACACCTTAAAAGAAATGGCTAATTGTATGCTTCAATCTAAAGGACTTGGTCTCAATTTTTTGGCAGAAGAAATTAACTGTGCAAATTACATAGTAAATCGCACTCCTACTAAGGTTTTAAGGAATATAACTCCAGAAGAAGCTTGGAGCTCAATCAAACTATATGTAAGTTACTTTCGTGTTTTTAGAAGTGATGCTTGGGCCCATATTCTAGATGCAAAACATAAAGCCTTAGAATCTAATAGTGAAAAATGCATTTCTATTGGATATTCTGAAGATGTTAAAGGATATAGACTTCTTCAACCAAAATCCAAAAATATAATCATTGTAGGAGATGTAAAATTTGATGAAAATATATCGGCCTGCGAACCTAGTTCGACAGGTGTGCCACCTTTGGCCTGCGAGCCTGATTCGGCATATGTGCCACCTCTCTCTATCTCTTCTATTTTTTATAGCATTCCTTCTAGTTCAGATGATGACAAATAGGATGACAATCCTCCTCCACCTCTTGAAGATATTCCTTCCACTGCACAACTTCCAATATGGGTCCACTCTACTCAGGATGCAACAAGTTCTCTTGCAGGTGACCCTACAGATCAACAACGTACATGTTCTCAGTTCGAAAGTGCCTCTTCCTTATTGGCTCAAGTTCCAAAAAATCCTGATCCCAACACCTTTGAAGAAGCTTCTGGTCATCCAGATTGGGATGAAGCTATGAATGAAGAATATCATTCCTTATTGGAAAACAATAGTTGGGATCTTGTTCCTCTTCCAAAAGGAAGAAAACTTGTTAGATGCATATGGGTTTCCAAAAAAAAATTTGGCCCCGATGGAAAAGTGGATAGGCATAAAGCTAGTCTTGTTGCTAAAGGATTTCACAAGTGGAAGGCATTTACTATATTGAAACCTTCTCCCCTGTTACCAAAATGAATTCTATCCGCCTTGTTCTTTCCCTTTCTGCCTTCTTTAAATGGGAAGTCCATCAGATGGATGTTAAATCTGCCTTCTTACATGGAGATTTGCATGAATAAATCTACATGGAACAACCCCTTGGCTTTATCCAAAATGGCTCTAGCCTTGTTTGTCACCTTAGGAAGTCTCTCTATGGTCTCAAACAAGCTCCTCGAGCTTGGTATGCCAAAATGAATAGATTTCTATTAGATAATGGATTTTCTAGGTGTCATTCTAACAACATTGTCTACACCAAGAAATTTGGTAAGTCCTTCACCATCCTTGTTCTTTGTTTTGATGATCTTATCTTTAATGGTAGTGATCCCAACCATATAAAACATGTGAATTCTAGCCTCAAAAAGAAGTTTGAAATGACAGACTTAGGACACTTGCATTATTTTCTTGGTCTTCAAGTCTTGCAATCCAAAGAAGGTATTACCCTTTCTCAGTCCAAGTATGTCTGTGATGCTTGTGATCTTCTACGCCAGTTTCACATGGAAGACTATAAGCCCACCCATTCTCCCTTTCAGTTTGGAGTCAAGATTTCAGTCACTTATACTACCCCTAAAGTTGATGCTACCTTATACCGTCAACTTGTTGGTAAACTTCTGTATCTAACCCATACCTGTCCTGACCTTTCCTTTTCCATTGGTCTTGTTGCTTGGTTTATGCACCAACCTCATGAAAGTCACTAGAAATAAGCTAAAATAATACTTCAATATATTCGAGGTATATTTTAGTTCAAGATTCATTACAGTACAGGAGCATCTCCATTTTTGATTGGTTTCACTGATTCTGATTGGGTTGGTGACCCTGATGATCGAAAGTCTACTGCAGACTATGTATTCACTCTTGGTTCAGGACATATTACATGGTCTTGTAAGAAACAAAGTGCCATCTATATTTCTTCAGCAGAAGCAGAGTATATTGGTGCAGTTGAAGCCAGTAAGGAAGCCATGTGGCTTTGTCAAATCCTGTCTAAATTTGGTCTTCATCAACAAAATCCAACTACACTTTGGTGTGATAATCAAAGTGTCATTTAGCCATGTAAAGATCTAGTTCAGAATCAACATAAGAAACACATTGAGCTCCACATACACTTCATCAGAAAGCTCATTCATGATCGTGTTCTTGAAGTGCAGTATTTTCCAACCAATGATCAAGTAGTCAATATCTTTACAAAGGCTCTCACAAAAGCGAATTTTACCAAGCTTCGATCCATGCTTGGAGTTTAGGAAATTTATCATTAAGGGGGGGATAGGCTCTAATGCCTCCTTCCTTCTCCTATTTTGTCACCTTTGTAAATCCTTTAATCCTATCCCATGTTTTTCTTAAGGGGGGATGTTAGGATACTTCGACACATAGGAAATAGGCTCCTTTTGTGTCACCTTTGTAAATCCTTCAATCCTATCCCAAGTTGTTCTTAAAGGGGGATGTTAGGATATTCCGACACATAGGAAATAGTTAAGTATAATTTGGTCTAGTGTAGAGTTAGGTAAAGTGTGTTTTTTTACTATGTACATTTGTAACTTATAATCTGACGATCACGATTTGTAGTGATCCGACGGTTCACTCTCTCCTCGGTATTAACGACACTTGAGCCATGGCTTAACACCCAATTGTTCCATGATCTCTATTTAAAGAGCATGGAGGGTCATTTTTTTGGTAACCGTTTATGAGAGAAACATATGTAACCTTTCTTTTTATATTAATAAATTTTCTGAAGCGGTCGGGTTGGCTCAGGCCGTGGACTGTTTCCTTCTTCGAGGGTTTTAACCACATGATATACTGGTGTACTGATTTGTGATCTATTTGTGAGCGGTGACCTTTGGTGTTTGATCTAAGGAACTTACCCTGTAGATTCCTAGATGGGGCATGTTGTTTCCAAGGAAGGTATAGTAGTGGACCCAAAAAATATTAGAGCTATCATGGAGCAGCCAATTCTTATGAATGTGGATGAGGTCAGATCATTCATGGGACTAGCATGTTATTATAGGAGGCTCATCAGGAAATTCTCATGGATTTCCTATCCCATTAAATTTTTTCACAAGAAAGGGAAGATGCTTGAATGGAATAAGGAGTGCGCAACTAGTTTTGAGCACTTGAAGCATTTTCTCACAAATGCTCCAATATTGAAGATTACAGATCCTAATAAAGAGTTCATTGTATGTAGAGATGCTTGCAAGAGAGGACTGGGTGGAGTCATAATTTAGGAAGGGAAGGTGGTATGTTATGAGTCAAGAAGTTTAATGAGAACGAGAAGATATATGTGACTCACGATATTGAATTGGAAACTATCATTCATGCATTGAAAATGTGGAGACATTATCTTCTTGGCAAGAGGTTTATTATGATGAGTGATCACAGTGGGTTGAGGTACTTGTTTGACCAACCTCATATGAATTCCAATTAATATAGATGGTTGGATACTCTCAGTGAGTTTGACTTCGAGATTAGGTACATCAAGGGAAAGGAGAACATGGTTGAATATTCTCTTAGTGGAAGAGTGCAAGTGAATACCTTTTAATCTATGAGCTCTTATGGGACATATTTGGAGGAGCAGATCTTACAGGAAGGACACCATGATAATAGGTATCAACAACTAAGGCACTGGTTACATCATTAGGGTGAAGATGATAGGGATGAGGAGTATTTCCTCACAACAGATGGCTTGGTCAGATTTAGGAACATGATTTATGTGCTATATGGTAGTGAGCTCAAGAATATTATCTTGAGGGAGTTTCATGTTAAGCCATATTTAGGTCACCTGCGATATCAGAAGACTTTGAAAACAATTAAGAAGTTATACCATTTTCCGAACTTGAAGAAAGAGGTGGCTAAGTTTGTTGCTAGATGTTTGGACTGTCAACAGATAAAAACATAGTGTATGAATTCAACATGTTTATTAAATCCTATTCTGATTCTAGAGTGGAAATGGGAGATCATTTCCATGGAATTCATTACAGATTTATCAATGAAATCGAACCAACATGATTCCATCATGGTTGTCGTTGATAGGTTACGCAAGGTAGCTCAATTCATTGCAGTGAATTATACAAATTTAGCTAGTGAAGTAGCTAATATATTCATTAGGGAGATAGTGAGACTGCATGGTGGTCCCAAGAAGATCATATCAGATAGAGATGCCATCACTTCTAGGTTTTGGAAGGATTTTTTTGCAAGCTTGGGGACAAATTTGGCCTTCAGTACAACTTATCATCCATACAACACTTGCTAGCTCATACATTCATATAACCATTCCATAACTTATCAAATCATGAACAAGATCCGTAACAAGAGCACATCATTTAACCATGCCTATAACCAACATTTAACGAGAATGAAGTCATGTCAACAAATCATAAAATCAACACAATAACCAATATATGTGCTCATTGGTATGAATAAGAAATAATACATAATAACATATGCATAAAGGCAACCAAGTCAGGGAATTCGATGTACCACCTAACCATATATTGGGCTGAACCAAATCTCTCTTTCACCCAATCACCCCCATGCCATATTCCAAGCATGAACGTGACATCACATGGGATAAACCAAAACAAAACCAATCAGGGCTTCTAGAGGCTAAACCACCTTAACCCTCAAACAAAGTGATTCACCTAAACTAGTCCACAAATCACCAAAACCAAACAAGCTTGGATGCCTCATGCTTTCTTCACCATACCTAGAGGATTTTTCCTGTCTCCACCCATATTTAAAGAGTTATAGGAGAAAGACCATATCCACCCTCAACACTGTTGAAAAGTGTGACTAGGGTCGGTCTTCATAAGTACATGTAATTATGATTTTATGTAAAGAAGAGACATAGGAAAATAAAATGTATTTATTGTATCACTTGCATCATGGGTTTCATGAGCAAGAATTTTATTTATAGGTCAAAGACTTCTTCTTGATGTCTTTAGGATCTTGTTATCTTGTCATAAAGATAATTATGGTCAAGTAAATGAAGTTGTGTTACACTTAGAATATGTCTATAAATCCCTCCATGCAAACACAATTCTCCTCTTGATGTAAGCCTCAAAGATGCACATCATATTCATGTTGGCTCACATAAATAAGTCACATCAGTTCACTTGCAAAGGTTGACTTAATAGCATGGATGAACTACTATAAATAGGATAAAATATACCTCGCACTTCTACAAAAGATAGAATGATTAAGATTTATGAAGGAACACAATAAAATACACACATAACCATTAATATAAAAATGCAGTGGAAATAACACTTCAGTTCATTAATATCAAAGAAATGAGATTTGTTTACAGACAAAATGGAAATAAAATAGCTAGGGCGCTAGTAGCTTATCTCTGAGAAGGGATATGGTGGCTACAGGCCTCTGAACTCTATGTTAAAATGAGGCTCGAAGGCCTATATATTATTGAGAAACAATGGAAAACCCTAAAAATACAAAAACCTAACCCTCGGAGATGAAACACCATAATATGGGCCCCATTGGGGTAAATTGGTATATCAATTTACTAGGGTCGTAACATTGGCATACTATCTTCGTTTGGCGTACATGATACATTATTAGAAAGGTTTATACAAGGAATACAACTATTGACCACAAGAATTCAGATCAGAATGGACTCATATTCGTCAGAGGTTTGTTTCCCAAAAAAACGTCGTTTAGGGCCTCAAAACGGCTCTGGAAGTTCAGGACTCGAAAAACTGCTATAAATAGTAAACAGTGCTATAATTAAGGAAACTGGAAAATTGAAAGTAACAATGGTGGGGCCCCAAGTGGAATAGGCAGGTGGCCACCAATATCCACCTAGATCATTCCTCCCCCCTTAGGAAGCAATGGTCCCCATTGCATTGATTTCCTCCATGAGATGAGGAAACTTCTACTGAACTTGGTTCCTGGTGAACCACTTGCCTTTGTGCAGGAGTTGGCCAGCTTTGACAACCCGATACAGTTGGATATTTTGTTGGTGAGTGTTCTTGATTTTCATGTCCATGATAAAATCTGTGGTGGCCTGTTCTATGCAGTATGGGTTTAACTCTATTGGTGTGAGTTGTTCTGCAATGTCAGAGGTGTCCAGTAGAGGTGGGAAATAGGGCCGAAGGTGGTCCACAATGAATACTGGGTGCAGACCAAGGAATGGTGGAATACTGAGCTTGAATTCATTGTTACCTACAACCTTGGTGATGGTGTACTACCCATATCGGAGCGGGCGAAGCTTGCGGTGGGGTCCAGTGAGGTGCTTCTTCTGAAAATGTAGCCACACTTTGTTGCCCACCTAGAAGTGGTGTGGCACCCAATTTTGATCATGTCGTTGCTTGTAATTAACATTGGCTTTGTCGAATATGTCATGAAATTGCTGGCATATGTGCTGAATGTGCTTAATGAAGTTGTTCAATTTTTTAGCTTCAGACTGGACATGAGCTTAATCAACGTGAGTATCCACAAATGGCATGGCTACGTCAATGGGACATAGTGGATGGAACCCCAGGCCCACTTGAAAGGGGATATGGTCAGTTAAGATGTGGAGAGCCCGGTTATAACTATGTTGTGTATAGGGAAGGCTCTCATCCCATGTGCGTGGATGCTTTGAATTTTACATGCACAAAATGTGTATAATCATCCTGTTGACGACCTCTATCTGGCCATCAATTTTGGGATGGAAAGCTGTGGACTTGGTGAGCTTGGTGTCTAGCATTGATCAGAGGCTCGACCAAAATGTGCTGAGGAACCTACTGTCCCGATATGAGATGATAGAATGTGGGATCCAAAAGTGCATCCACACTCGTTCAAAGAAGATTTTAGCAGTGGCTTCTATTGTGATATTCTTCTTACAGGCCGACATAATGGCCATCTTCGAGAATCTATTGACGACCGCGAAAAAAAGTCATTTCCATGCTTAGTAGAAGGAAGGCTCGAAATGTAATCCATGGAGATGGATTTCCAAGGTTGAATAGGGGTAGGTAGCAGAGTATAGAGTCCTTGCTTCTTGATGGTCGGTTTGGCAATGGCACAAGCAGTGCATGATCTAATCTACTTCCCGACATCTTGTCGAAATTTCAGCCAATAGAAATACTTCTACAATACTGCCACTATTTTTTCAACCCTACAATGCGCAACGAATTGACTGTAGTGTGATTCCCAAATCATCTTGGCACTCTCTCTTGAAGGAATAAAAAGGCATCCCAGGTGACATAATAGTGCATCCTGGAGGTGAAAATTTGGAACTTGCATAACCTCCAAGAGTGTCTTGTATGTGTGGCCGAATTTCGAATTTCTCTTGTAGAGAAGTAGCCAATCAGAAGTCTCGTGCCAACAAGAGTTGAGAACGGTGGTTAGTGCCACGATTAGTGGTCAGCTGAGGCAGTCTCCAACATTATTGGTGTTTCCCTTCTTATACTTCATTTTCAAATGAAATTATTGCACATATGTGGACCACTTATGATGGCGATCATTCTGCAAATTCCCTTGTGTCTGTATGAACTGCAAGGGTCGGTGGTCTGTGTGGATGAATGTTTCCTTCCCCATAATGTAATGCTTCCATTGGCGAAATGCCTGCAAAATGGAATCCATTTCTTTTTCATAAGTGGGATACTTGTGGACTATTTTGGACAGTGTCTCACTGTGATATGTCTCAATCTCAAATGGTTGTTGCAAGTCTAGTAATGTGAGAACTAAGGTAGAGCAAAGGCGATGTTTCAATTCTACGAATGCCTTCTGTTGAGATTCTGACCAAAATAATTTTTCTTTTGCTCCTCCCTTGGTGACTTGACTCAAGAGCCAAGTGATATGAGATAATCCCAATACAAACCTGCGGTAGAAATTAGCAAGACCTAGAAAGATATGAAGCTCTGTTAGAGTGGTTGGTGTCGTCCAATCCCGAATTACTTGGATCTTGGTTGGATCCACATGCACCCCCCATTCATCAATAATGTATCCCAGTTACTGAACATGGGTCATGCCAAAATTGCACTTCTCCAAATTGGCACACAACTTGTGTTGCCGTAGTGTTTGGAGGACTTGTCGGATGTGGTGGAGGTTATCTTCCTAAGTCTCGTTGAAGATCGAGATGTCATCCATGTACACTACTACAAATGAGTTGGTGAATGGCTGCAAGATTTCATCCATCAGCCTCATGAAGGTTGTGGGAGAATTCGTCAACCCGAAAGGCATGACCAGCCATTAAAAATGCCCTCCTTGGCTTTGAAGGCAGTCTTCCACACATATGAGGGTTCGATTGGTATCTGGTGATACCCAGACTTCAAATCGATCATGCTGAAATATTTCTCCCCTTTGAGTTGACCTAGAAGGTCATCAATCTATGAGATTGAGTACCTATTCTGTACAATGATCTTGTTCAACACCTGATAGTCAATTGTAATATCCCCAAAGGGGAATAACCAGTAATATAACAGAATTATGCCAGACAAATATAGAAAATGCAATGCTGAACCAGATCACTGAATCATGACACATGTAATACCAGAAACTGAGCCATTTTATTAATCAGAAAGTACATAGAGAGGAGTACAATAAATCAGAGTAAAGTGTCTATCCTTGCCCTAGGCAAGTGGAGACCCTCTCTACCGTACAAATGGTCACATGGGATGTCTCTACCGTTTCCGTGTTTAAGATGAATCAAGGGCTGAGTCAGTCAGAGATCGCAAACCCTCCACAATAGAAAACGCTGTCTCTGCTAGTGACAGTGCAGGAAACCCTCCAGACAATAGATCAGCCACCGAAGGCTAGAAAACGCTGTTGAGCCTGCCTCTCCCAAGTCTGCTCCTCAGATCAGCGTCCTACCAAGTAGATCTGCTCCTGAACACTCAGATCTGACAGATCTGAAGCCTCCAAACCAGATCTGCGTCCTTCTCTCCCTGATCTGCGTCCTCCCCTATCAGATTTGCCACCAAACCTTCAGATCTATACTGGATCTGACAATATCTCTTCAGATCTACAGCCTCTAGGGCTGGATCTGATGTTAACCCTTCAGATCTGGACTAGATCTGCCAATATTTCTTCAGATCTGCAACTCTCCAAGCTGGATCTAGTGTAAAACCCCCAGATCTGCAACATACAAGACTAGATCTGCCACATACAGGACTAGATCTGCAAGATCTATCCTTCCCAAAGCTGGATCTAACAATAAGCCTTCAGATCTGCAACCCGTACCTTCAGAAATGGACAGCGTCCTCACTCTAGGGCTAGACAGCGTCCTTCTGCCTCCCTAAACAGCGTTTTCTCTGCCAAACCAGAACTGCGTCCTCCTTGGACAGCGTCCTTCCTCTCCTGAAAGGATCAGCGTCCTCTTTCCAGATGAGACAGCGTCCTTCTCCTTCAAGAATCGGCGTCCTTCCTTCTCTTGCTCTGCGCAGCCACAAGAGGGCTTTCTCCTCCTCAGATATGCTTCAGAAACTGCTGCTGCTCTGCTGCTGGAACTGAAAGATGGAACTCAGAAAAACCTTACTAGGGCGGGCACTCGAAGTCCCCCGAAGCTACGGGTGAAACCAGAAAACCTTACCAGGGCCGGCACTCGAAGTCCCCCGAGGCTAAGGGTGAGATCTCCGACCGGAGACACTCGTGCACTAAACAGTGCTGCAGACCGACTAAACAACCGGCGTGCTGAAGCAGACAAAAGTCTAGCTCTCAATATCAATATCAAAATATGCATGATCCAAATGAGGTGAGAAACTCTCCTTTTATAATGCCAAACTCCCTCCAAAACTTAACCAAGCTCCCTTACTCTTCTCCTCGACTCATAGCAGCTTTACCTCGGGGGTCACCTCGATGCCTCTCCCCTATCATAATCACGTGGACCCCCAAGGCCCCCTCTTTAAGTTACAACGTTCATCTACTAGGAAAAGAACACTTTATTTATAAAGTGAGATGACTAAAGTGAGGTGACACCTCTTATTTCTCACTTTATTTATTATGTCTAGCTAAAGCGGCAAAATAAAGCAAAAATGAAATATTCCAATTAGCAAGGCTAATTGGGAATATTACAGTCTCCCCCGGCAAAACGTTGCTTGTCCTCAAGCAACCGAAGTGATGGATGCTGTAAAGTCTGCTCGCTCTCCCAAGTGGCAACCTCATCCGGCAAAAATTGCTTGTTCTCAAGCAATGCTTGAACAAGCCTACTCTCTAGCTGATGCTCCCTGCCGATACTGCAAAATGTGCCTGGGTCCCTCTGAAACCTCTCTGTCTCCTGCATCACCCTGACATGAAGGGATATCTCAATGCCAGGATCCCAAACTGGCCTCTCATGGTACCAACCAATCAATAGTCCTCCCGGATCCCATCGCCACTGTGGCCAATAATAGCCCAAGTCCCATGACTCGGACTGCTCACTGCCTCTGGCTATGACTAAAGACCATGACCGTTGCTGCTCTGCATCTATGGCTGTGTAATTTGTCCCATCGACTGTGCACCAGCTCATCATCTCTCTCCCATCGAGGCATGGAGTCGAAAATATAATGAGGAATATCTCCCTCCTGTGGATCCTCCATCTCCAAGCAATCATCCAGACCAAATGAGCCACCTCCCAACAAGGCAACTCCCAAAAATCTCCTTCCACCTCAAGCTCTGGTAATGAAGGTGGGCTGAAAATATGAACTTGGCAAGCATCATAGCTTACCTCATGCTGTCCTTCTCTCCACTCATGACAAGTGTAGAGTCTATGCTGTTCCTGGGCTGCAAAATCATTGCCCTCAAATGGCAAAGTGAAAAACAATCCACCATAGAAGGTTCCTCCATTGATGAAGAACAAGCTGGCCCAAAATAAACCATAGTGCAGTCTCATCCACTGCAACCTCAGAGGATCACATGGCAAGCGATGTACAAGATCCAACACATCTACTAATGGATAGCAAATGGCTGAATATGACAACAACATAGGTCCACACACTTGCCCATGGCTGTAAATATCAATCTCATGGCCCACATCAAAAGAGAACGCATACATAGTAGTGGTGGCCATGCCTCCTCCCATGCTCCCATTAGAACATGTAGTGCAGAAATTGTGAGAATTTTTCCCACTCATGGATACATCCAGCTCATGTGTCTCCCTCATAATCAAGCCTCTCATACAAATCTGATATATATCATCAAATGAAGACATGATCAGCAGCAAAATGAAGGAAATGCCGAAGGTCTCACGTGGTGCAAGAAGATAATCCTCCTTATGCTTGGAAACCCAAGTCAAGAAGAATAGGCCATAGATGTCTCTATCATCATTACTTCTTGTAAGTGCAACAAATATGAAGTGATCCTAGGACCTATGGGTTATAGATCCACCATATCTCTGCTGCGCATACTTCCTCCATAATGTTCTGCTCCAAGGTGACAATGCTGTGAGCTCATGCAAATGAGTTCCTGTCAGTACAAGACTCTGTTCTTTGACATGCTCCTTGTCAAAGACTCCTCTAATAATGCTGCAATAAATATGGAATACCTCCCAAGGTGGAAGTGCTTCCCAATCAAAGACCATGGAGATTGTGCCATCTCCTTCTCCTGCAACATCATACAAAGTGTGAGAGCAAATCTGCCCTTGCTCTCCTAGGAACAACCCAAGCAACAAGACATTGTGTTGCCTCTCCATACCTCCATCAAACAACTCATGTGATGAAGACACAATGAATGATATGAGTAACACATCAACACCATGCATCCATACTCTATGCTGCTCAATGATGCAAGTATCCATCCATCTTTTCCCCATCCTCCTACTCTTAGGAAGAGTGTTTGCCCAGTGATGGCCAAACTCTTTCAAGAGTAACCAGCGCAGCCAAGCCTCCTGCTGCCTGGTGTCATAGATCTGCAAGTAGCCTCCCAGCTCCTTGCTCATCATCCCCATCCACTCAATCACTTGTGGATGCCTCCTTCTCCTCATCCTGGTACTCCTCCCATGAGGGCTACCATCCTCCCAAATCAAATTTCTGATTTTGCACCTTGTGGGAATCTGAATTATAAACTTCTCAAGAATCACTGAGACCCTATCACGAATCAAATAGGTGGTAGGCAAAAACCTCCCATCATGATGTGTATGGCTCAAGGGATGTCCAACACAAGCATGAGAGATGTTATCCATCCGAAGATGTCCTCCATCTTCTATCTGCTCTTGTGAGAAGGGAACCAAATCATTGTGTTCCATAGCCCGCTCCACCGAGTACCAACTCAAAATCTCTCTCCATCCAATCTCAACATAAGGATGCTGTACCCTGTACAACTCTGATCGTCTCATACCGCTATCCAAGTCAACATATGAGATCTGACTAGGTGGCTCTGCCTCTCTATCTCCAACGGGAAGAGATGATCCAACAATACTGCTAGTCCCATCCATGCATGCCTGAAGGGGAATGATCTGATGCTGCAATGTGCCCTCAGGTTGTACCATCAGGGAATCCAGCTGTTCCCCAATGTGGACCAACTTGGCCGCTGACTTGGCGCAAGTTGCTCTCATACCCTCCAGCTCCTGGTCCTGCAACAAAATGGTCTCCCGTACCAACGCGGCCTTCTCCCTCAAAACTCGAAAGTCCGTCCGAAGCCGATGATACTGCTGTCTGCGACCATCATCCAATATCTTCGTACCTGCCGTCACCTCATCGAGGGTGGATACATCTCCTGACACCTCACCCATCTGTTGTGTGCTGCTACCATCCGAAGACTCGGACACGGCTCCAGTCATCACCTCACTGGATGGCTCTACCGGGGTAGGCTCTATCTCCTCTACTACGATATCAACCGGCACGGTCAAGGAGGGCTCTAATGATGGGGAGTCCTGTGTCACACTAGGTGTATCCTCGAACTCCCTGCAATCCTGTGTGTCCTCATCCTCCAAGTGCGAGGTAACCATTTTAATGGTTTTCCTCTCAGATACTCGGTCAAGCTGGAAAGAGGTATCCAACTTGTCCACCCAAGCTCTTCCTGAGCGCCTGGATGACCTGTCAAATGTCGGTAAATGGAATCTGCTCGCTGCACGGTGACTATCACGGTGGGAGCCACGTCCCTTGTGTCGCTCCTGCTCATAAGTCTTGCCGCCACATCTGAACTGGATATATTGATTGAAAGGGAGAGCATCCATGAATTCTTGTCCCATGCTCCGCCAATCCGCAAAAATAGCCGCATGTTGAGCTGGACCCCCATCTCTTGGTGCAGTTGGTTCCTCTTCCTCTACCGGAAAAGTAGGCATGGTAGGTCGCGTGTCCATGGAATCGACCTTCTGCGCTGTCACAATGGGAATAGCATCCGGTATGTAACTAGACGCTCCCGATCCTTCCCCTACCTGAAAGGCCCTAAGGGGCTCTTTCTGCGTCCCTTCTGCAACCTTCTTAGTTACCTCCTGCATGAATGCATCCATCTTTGCATCCATCTTCTCAGTCAACTTCTCCGTCCACTTTGCCAACATGGCCTCCATTGGATTCCGCTGATCTGTCTGCCTAAATCTCCTCTTATCCACATCACCTGCCATCAGCTCCTTCTGCTATATGTCTACAGGCTCCTCAGAAACTGCACGGCTGCTGCAAAACCATACTGTGGCTTAACTTCAACCTCCGATTTATCTACTGAAAACTATTCAGAAAATTCCAGGAATTTGGGAAAGTGATCCTTGCCCAAAACCCAGAAAAACCCAGAAAACGTTTTTCCTAATTCCAAAATTCAAAATTTGACCCTTTTCATTTTGGCCCTTTTTCCAACTGCGTTTCTGGAATTGCAACTGCTATTGCTCTGTATGATTTCTTCTCGGATGTCATAGACCACAGGCTGAGCCAGAATTATGCTTTGATACCACTGTAATATCCCCAAAGGGGAATAACCAGTAATATAACAGAAATATGCCAGACAGATATAGAAAATGCAATGCTGAACCAGATCACTGAATCATGACACATGTAATACCAGAAACTGAGCCATTTTATTAATCAGAAAGTACATAGAGAGGAGTACAATAAATCAGAGCAAGTGCACCTATCCTTGCCCTAGGCAAGTGGAGACCCTCTCAACAGACAAATGGCTGCAACAAGGACAGCGTCCTAGCTGCTCTGCAAGCTGAAGATGAACTGCGCTGGTGCTGGGGCTGAAGACTGCAAACCCTCCACAATAGAAACCGCTGTCTCTGCTAGTGACAGCGCAGGAAACCCTCCAGACAATAGATCAGCCACTGAAGGCTAGAAAACGCTGTTGAGCCTGCCTCTCCCAAGTCTGCTTCTCAGATCAGCGTCCTACCAAGTGGATCTGCTCCAGAACACTCAGATCTGACAGATCTGAAGCCTCTAAACCAGATCTGCGTCCTTCTCTCCCTGATCTGCGTCCTCCCCTATCAGATCTGCCGCCAAACCTTCCGATCTATACTGGATCTGACAATATCTCTTCAGATCTACAGCCTCTAGGGCTGGATCTGATGTTAACCCTTCAGATCTGAACTAGATCTGCCAATATTTCTTCAGATCTGCAACTCTCCAAGCGGGATCTAGTGCAAAACCCCCAGATCTGCAACATACAAGACTAGATCTGCCACATACAGGACTAGATCTGCAAGATCTATCCTTCCCAAAGCTGGATCTAACAATAAGCCTTCAGATCGGCAACCCTTACCTTCAGAAATGGACACGCCGTCCTCACCTAGGCTCGACCGTCCTTCGCCCTCACCGTTTTCTCCTCGCCAACTCGAACCTGCGTCCCTCCTCGGGATGTCGTCCTCCCTCTCCTCGCAAGGACCGGCCGGCCCCTCTCTCCGTACGAGACAGCCGTCCTTCTCCTTCGAAGAATCATTCTTCCTCTTCTTCGTCGCGTGTACCACAAGAGGGCTTTCTCCTCCTCGCATATGCTTCGCAACCGTCAAGAGATCTGAACCGAAAGATGGAACTGGACAAACCTTACTAGGGCGGGCACTCGAAGTCCCCCGAAGCCAAGGGTGAAACCAGAAATAACCTTACCAGGGCAGGCACTCGAAGTCCCCCGAGGCTAAGGGTGAGATCTCCGACCGGAGACACTCGTGCACTAAACAGTGCTGCAGACCGACTAAACAACCGGCGTGCTGAAGCAGACAATAGTCTAGCTATCAATAAGAATATCAAATCATGAATGATCAAAATGAGGTGAGAACCTCTCCTTTTATAATGCCAAATTCCCTCCAAAATTTAACTGCTCCCTTACTCTTCTCTGACCTGCGCAGTTTACCTTGGGTCAGCCTGATGCCTCCCCCCCATCATAATCACGTGGACCCCCAAGGCCCCCTCTTTAAGTTACAACGTTCATCTACTAGGAAAAGAACACTTTATTTATAAAGTGAGATGACTAAGGTGAGGTGACCCCTCTTATTTCTCACTTTATTTATTATGTCTAGCTAAAGCGGCAAAATAAAGCAAAAATGAAATATTCCAATTAGCAAGGCTAATTGGGAATATTACATCAATACAGAGTGTCCAAGTCCCATCCTTCTTCTGCACCACCACGATCGGGCTCCACAGGGCGATGAAATCGGCTGGATGTGTCCTTTCTGCAACAACTCATGAATTTTCCTCTTGATTTCATCATTCTCCAGAACAGAGTGCCAATATATCTGTCCATTGAGCAGCGACGCACCTGGGGTTAGATCAATGGGGTACTTGACATGATAGTGCAGAGGCACCCCTGTGGGTGAGGTGAAGATGTCCTCGTACTCGTCCATGACCTTGTCCAATTGTTGTTGTTGTGGGGAGAAGCCTTGTCTGGAGGTAGTGGCCACAATATTCTTCTTGCCCTGGGGGCAGATCATTAGGAAAACAAATTTCCTGATTTTGGAAATGAGCTTACTGCATTGTTTTGCAGTAACCAAAGAGATATCCATAGGCAGTAGTACCTCTGGTATCCTATACAGCTTATTTCCCAAAGTAACAATAACAATGCAAGGTTTGGACTCATACATAACATGTCACTTCCACGAGTATGGTTGGCCTAATAATACATTACAAACATCAAGAGGAGAAATGTCACATAATACCACATCTGTGAAGGCCTTGATGCTGCAGGGAAGGCGACACTGCTAGCTGGCGCGAAGATCCTGTCCTTGGTGAAGCCACTTGATGGTGTACGGTTGTGGGTGTGATGTGGTTGAAAATCCAAAATGCTTCATGAAATCTGCTGAAATGAGGTTCTTTTGGCTCCTACTGTCACAATGAACTATAGCGAGGAACCCTTTACCCACATCTGGGAGTGAAAAAGATGCTTCTTATCCTCTGGATCTTCCGGTTCCTCCTTCCAGATATTTTCAGTGGAAATTGTAGCGTTGGGATCCGCATCAATAATCTACTTCCCTTTTTATTACCCTTGTCGGGTTTTGATTCAAAGTCAGAGCATGCATCTGATTCAGAAGCCCTCATCTCAGCCACTAGTGAATGCTTGGCATGACACTCACTTGTGTTGTGAGTGGAGCTCGTATGGAACTCACACCACTTTCCCATGTCCTTCTTCAGCTTTGTGGGGTTGTTATTTTATTGTGGCTTCAGTAGCTTATCTTGGGCCACCATGCCTTGGCTTTGTCCTTTATTCTACGGTTTGGGGCACCTTTCCCTTGCTTTTTATTCACAAATCCAAAGTCTTGCTTCTTCTGTTTGAATTTCTGCTCAATCTTGGCAGCATACCGATATGCCGTACCAAGCAAGGAGATGTCGAGGAATTCCATTTTCTCCTGAATGTGTATGTGCAGAAAATTGTGGTACTTCAACACCAAATGTTTCTTTGAATCTTTGATACCCAACTTTGTGCACAGGGTATGGAATATATTCGTCAGCTCATGCACATCTTGATCCCTTTATTTCCGCAACGTAGTCCATTGTATGTACTTGTCCTCATAGCTCCCCATGAGATAATATTTTCCTTGATGACGTCTCGGAAAGAACTGCAAGTGGGTATGGCTGAGAAAAGAGAGAGTTCCCCCTCGTCCTTTTTCTCACGGTAGGTTTATGACCAGTCCTTGACATGGGGGGTAGCTTTGAGGAGTGCAAAAATAATCTTCTCCTGGTTGGAAAAGTCATGAACTGAGAAATATCATTCTAATAGATTCAACCATCTATCTACAACATTTGTATCTATTTGGTCCTCAAATATTGGAATGTCAAATTTTATATGTACCTTAAAAAGAGTTGCACCTCCAGAGTGGCTGCTGGATGCAAATGCGCCGCCAGTGGGAAGTCGTTGAAGGATCTGGGCAAGGTTATCCATCATCCCGTTCCTTTGTTTTTCGAGGGCCTCCTCGAGAAATATTTTGATAGGATCTCCTACTCCCTCATCTTTATTTTCGTCCCCCATGGATGGTCATTGGGGTTTGCGAGGTTGATCTTGCAAAGGTTGAACTACCGTGAAAAGAAGGATTCAGAAAGAGTAGATCGCTTTGATACCATTGATCCAGATTTATGTAGGAACGCAAAAAATACACATATAACCATAAATATAAAAATGCAGCGGAAATAACATTTCATTTTTTTAATATCAAAGAACTGAAATTTGTTACAGACAAAATGGAAATAAACTAGCTAGGGCGCTAGTAACTTATCTCTGAGAAGAGATGTGGTGGCTACATGCCTCTGAACTCTGTGTTAAAATGAGGCTCGAAGGCCTATATATTATTGAGAAACAATGGAAAACCCTAAACATCCAAAAACCTAACCCTAGGAGATGAAACACCAGAATATGGGCCCTGTTGGGGTAAATTGGTACATCAATTTCCCAGGGTTGTAACTTTGGCATACTATCTCCGCTTGATGCACATGATACATAGTTAGAAATATCTATCCAAGGACTACAAATACTGACAAAAAACATTTAGTCCAGAGTGGACTCATATTTTCCAGAGGTTTGATGCCCAAAAAAATGTCTTTTAGGGCCTCAAAACGGCTCTGGAAGTTCACGACTCGAAAAACTGCTAAAAATAGTAAACTGTGCTATAATTAAGGAAACTGAAAAATTTAAAGAAACAATGGTGGGGCCCCAAGTGGAATAGGCGAGTGGCCACCAATATCCACCTGGATTATAGAATCATATTTCTCTGAGATTCTTGGGTTAGATCAGAGAATACAAGTTCAGATCCCTCTGAAATGAGTTCGGACTAGGGCACAAATTTCGGGCTACATTACAGAAGTTAGTTTGGATGGGTATAGGAAGAGAAGGCTTGGATGGGTACATGAAGAAGGCTCGAATGGGTGCAGGAGTAGGTCTTGGACCTCTCAACATACCACAATGACATTATATTGGTACAGTGATCTCAATATACTACCTGTGGCTCGGTGACATTATAGTGATACATCAATGGGGCTTGGTGATACTGTAATGTGGCTCGGTGTGCTACAAGTACTACATGTATACAATCTTACTACAATGTTGGAATTCAATTCTATTTCTATCATATTGTTATGATGGTGCTACAATCTAAGCACAATGTTACACTCTTGGTAACAAGGATGATAGTGATAATGATGATAGCAATTAAGATATACATTATGATTTCTCGCATGAAAGCAGAAGATGGAAGGAGAAGAAGACAATAAAGGAAACTAGTGTCTTGGTATTGGAGGGGATAAATAGTTCAAGTTTCATGGTCTTGGTATTCGTCAATTGGAATCTCTATAAGAATAATTGATGCGAGTTTTCCTCTCAAAGAGTGAGAGGTTTTTTCCCTAGCTCATAGCCTACATGCTATGTATCTTGTTTACTTTATGTTCATGCTTTGGTTACTGTTTGATGAAGAAGAACACTAATAAAAAATATGAATAAGATCCTAATGTGAATAAGTAAAAATGCATTCACAAGAAGTAACTAATAAAGAGAAATCTCTTAATGCTAAATGCCCTAGATTTCTCAACAAACCCTTGGGAATTTTCTTGAGACCACCTCAACCAAGATCCAAATCTATCGACAATCCAAAGATCAACCAAAATAGGGAACCCACTACATCATGACTATCTATTGAATAGAAAGGCAAGGCTAAAACCACTGTCAATCCATAAAAATCCTATGCCAATGAAAACAAAGTAACCAAATAACCAAATGCATATACCATGCATTCAAATCTCAGCAAGGAAATAATAAATGTAACCCATCACTTGCAATGTCCTCATACTATTGTTGCTTTTCAAACCTTCTCCTTAGCTACCCACAAATTCCTTTTCTTGATTTCTTTCCCCTTGCTTGCTTATGTCCAAGTGCTTTTTCTCTCTCTCTCTTGCTCTGCTATACTCTAAGTGAATGCTAGAATGTACAAGAGTGTGCGTGAATGTTCTCTTTTCCTTTTCTTTCCTTTTCCATTCACTTTTCCTTCATTTTACCTTGCATGCATATTCATGTCCCTTCATCTTCCTTTTCTCCCATTTTCCTTTATTTCTTATATTAAATTGTCATCTATTTCCTTTTATCTTTTCCAATTCCAATGCCAATTTCCATAACCAATAATAAACCATAAGTGATTCCCAATATAATATTTCCCCTCCATTCAGTTGGAAAACGTGTCCCATTACCTTGGTATTATTTTATTTACCCAGAAACTTAACCCATGGTTGTTACAAACCCCTCCCCCTTGGGGGAACACTGTCCTTAATGTTATATGACACTTATAACCAACAAGACATACTGCTTATTGCAACTTTATAACACAACTTGTTGCAATATTTACAATTACAAACTTCTGAAAACATGACAAAGATACTACTTATTGGGGCTTTATAATCACAATTCAATGCAATATTTACAAAGACAAAAACACACACACACACACACACACATATATATATATATATATATATTCTTCAACCAACAAATAAAGAAGGATATAATGCTTGCATCTGATCAACCATCTCCCATGTAGCTTCGTTGGGCCCAAAATGCTTCCATTGCACTTTAACTTTCTCCATTGCTCGGTTATGGAGCATGATATATTTCCACTGCAATATGCATTATGGCTCTGACTGGAACTCTCCCTCTGGTTCCATCTACAATACAAACTAATTAATCACATGATCAACATCTTGCACATATATCTTAAGTAATGAAACATGGAAAACATCATGGAATTTCATGAATGGAGAAAAAACGAGTCTGTAGGAAGTTGGTCCAATCCTCTCGATGATCTCAAAAGTGTTGAAATTGACAACAAGAAATATTGAAAATGGCACCAAAGTGGGTTCTGATTTAATTTTCCCTTAATTAAATCAGAAGTAAATTGTAATTCCACATCACATGAAAACTTGTACGAGTTAACTTAGTTAGGAATACTTATTTAGCTCTGTTAATTTGAGTTTAGTATCAAACTCGAGACATTTAGAGTTAACTCTAAGATTTAGGGGGTCCATTTACAGTTTATTTTGACTTGTAATTAGTTAACTCAATTATTTGAGTTAAAATCAGTTTAACTAGTTCTAACTGAGTGATGATCTAGTGAGAGGTCTAGTGAATTAAATTTGAGTTAATTCACATGGAGTGATCAATCATATAACTAATAATTCACTATAAATAGTTGTTGCATATCAGTTATAAGGAAGGACCAGTTGAGATTGGAGTTAAAGGGAAGATAACTATCAGTTGTATAGTTAGAAAATTGTACAAGTCATGCTTGAGGTCATAAGGACACCTTGGATGTATTGCGAAATCAATTAGTGGGAATTTCCTAATTAATAGGGGCTCAGTTCCTTCAAGAATGTGTAAGCTAGGCAAGTCAATTAGGTACAAGTTATTAGCTATGTATTGTACCAAACTTGCCAGGATCAGAGTGAGACAGTCAGAGATAGTGCAAATATTTTTCAGGAAGGGAAATATAATTGCATTGTTTCATATTATTTGACTTATGCAATATACATATAATGAGCTCTTTAGCTAAGTCTTTCCCTAGATAAATCTTTGTGTTGTGCGACTCAAATTCTTTCTCTTTCTTGTTCATGTGATTGTACGATAGTAATTGGTTTCCGTAATTTATAGAATTGATTTAGTATATATATTTTTAAATATTATAAGATGAGTTGAATCTATGTGTATTTTCTATCTAGCATTAGAATAGGAATCACTATAGATGAGAAGAACCAAAGTTTTTTTTGAACAAGTGAATCAAATTTGTAGATTTATTCTTTAGGACCAACAACAGATCAAGATGTATTTCTAAGGATTGAAACTCGAATATTCCCTTGAGGGTAATTAGAATTACATATCATGGAAGGATAGTATGGAGGCAGTGTTGGAAGACAACAGACTAAAGGAATTCATAGATAATGACATTCCCCAACCTACAACAACATATTCTCAAATTCTTGATGCATGGAAGAATAATGTAGCAATATTAGGTACCTATAATACTATTGTATCCCTTTATTGTTATTGTTAGTGTATCCCCCTTATTGTTATTTTTGTGCCCATGTAGTCCCCATATTGTTATTATTGTGCCCCATATAAGCCCACTATTATTATTGTTGTGCCCTTACATTATTATTGTTATGTAGGCTCTGATTATATTGGGACCCCTTAGACTCATATATATAGAAAGTAGGTTTTGTCATTTGTATAATCCAAGAATTGTTAATTTATGTAATATGAAGGAGGTTTCCCCCTCTAAGAGGTTGATTTCTAATTTTTTGATATATCTTTTCTTCTATTTTTTGAGCTGGTTGCATAACATTTGGTATCATAGCTTTGGATACTAGGGTTTTGATTCTTCAAACATGCCATCTTGGTATTTTTTTTCTATAACTTTTTTTTCTACGAGGCTTCAGAAACTTAAATTTTTACCACATGGAGCCGAAATTTTGATGAAATTAGTGTAAAAACTTCATTTATTGGTTCCCTATATTTTTGGAGATATGATTTGTGTAAGTTAGGGTTTTGGCAGGCTCTAGAATTTCATCTCAAATAGGTGACCGAAAAAAAATCGTCATAAATTTCGTTTCAGGAATTGAATTTGAATTATGTAAAAAGTAGTTGAAAGTGCACGGAATTTTTTTTCTTGTCTATCAATTTTAGATATGAAGGTCGAAAAAGTGACACGTGGAACATTGTACAAGTTCGCTCTACTCAAATAGTCCATAATTAGGTCATTGTGGGAGATCGAGCATAAATTTATCTTACAGAATCCAAATTAGGTATTATCTGTGGAATTGGAAAGAATACTCAAAGGGATACTATAGGACCAAAGTTCAAATATTGGGGATCCAAAATCACAAAGATACATTAGGTTCAATATTGATTTCCTCAAAAGAAAGAAAAAGTGTGTATTTTTTTTAAATTGCATAACTTTTGTTTGAAAATAATTTTGAAGTTATTCCAAGGGTATATTGAAGCATATATATCAATATTGGGTTCTAAAATTCCTCCCAAAAATATTTGTACACAAATTAAGCTCTCATAAATCTCTACTAGGACGCATGAAGAGGAAGAATTTCAACATGATATATCAAAATTACAGGACCAAGTGCAACAAATTTCGTTCTCACAAAGAGCAACCAAAGATGAAATAAAAGGCCACATGGATAGTTTAAAAAAATACATTGAAGATAAGATGAATGGTTTGAAGAATGACATGGAAGCTAAGATGGATGGCATGGAAGCTAATATCGATGGTATAGAAGCAAAACTTGAAGGTTTGAAGGAAGGTTTGACAAAATTTCTATAATAAAATCTTCCTAGGAGATAAGAGGTAGTAGAGGAAACTCACGATGAAAACAAAATAAATGTTAATCATGATTTCATAGAATATAACCTTGGATTGAAGCCCACCATATTACAAAGATCGATATGAGGAAGTTTGATGACAAGGATCCTATAACATGGATACCATAGATGGAGCAATATTTTGATCTCCATAATGTGCAAGACACACAAAAGGTACACATTGCAACTTTATATTTAGAATGCAATCAATTTGTATGGTATCGATGACTTTTCTCTCATAAAAAAAATGTCACTTGGTCAATTTTTATGGAGGAAATGATAGAAAATTATGAGGATACAAAGAACAACACCTTCCTTAGACAATTGATAAATATAAAACAAAAGGTTTCAATGATGGAGAAAATTGAGGACTTCAAAAAATTGAACATAAGGGTAAGTGATATTCCAGAGGAGCATAGGATTGATGTAATCATAGGGAATTTAAAGGATAACATCTAGCATGAGGTTCACCTTTGGAAACCTGATTCATTGGAGAAGGCATTCCAGTTGGCAAGGAAAATTGAAAAAAAAATTATGGAAACAAGGAAGCCTACCACTCACAACTATAAAGATGGAAGTGTTGCTACTCATAGCCTTTCACAACCTACAAGGTTGACACCAAAACAATTGGAAGAAAAAAGAGGAAAATGGATTTGTTACAATTGTGATAGAAAATACCCTAAAGGTCATAAGTGTGCCGAGAATAAATTAGTTTACATATATTGTGAAGAGGAGGATAAAAAGGAACAAGAAACTTAAAAATAAGAGGATATACACCAGGAACCGAAATTAGAGAAAGAAGAAATGAATCTGACCATATCTTGTAATGCATTGGCAGGAATTACCACTCCTCAAACTCTCAATATAGAATGACATATCAAGAAGAAAAAGGTAACAATGTTGATTGATTCAGGTCATACCCATAATTTTATTCATTATAAGATAGCCAAGGAATTGAATTTCTTCCTATATCCAGCACCAGAGTGTCAAGTTATGGTCTCAAATGGATGAACTATAAATTGCTTTGGGAAGTGCCATAATATCAAACTAACCATGGGGGAATATGTAATTAATATCCCAATGCTTTCCATTCCAATGGGTGGTGTTGATGTTGTACTAGGAGTTCAATGGTTACAATATTTGGGTACGATAGCTTTTAATTTTCAAGAACTTTTCTTGAGTTTTTTTTTGGGAAGGAAAGGAAGTTGAATTAAGGGGAATTTCTGGGAAACCAGGAAAGATAATCAACTCTATTGGCATGCCAAAGCTTCTAAAGAAAGAACAAAGAGGCGTAATTACACAATTATGCTCACTAGAGTTTCAAACTTTGAAATCATCTTTAAGAGAAAATTATAAGGTTCAAGCAGTGGAAGATCACATCAAGCATCAACAACAAGTTCTCTAACTCTTAAAGTATAACCTAATTTTTTTGTAGAATTGAATGAAATAATAGGCATTTCAACATCACAGTGAAAGAAGTTTTGATGTAGGCAAATGAGTATTTTTATGACTTTAACCACACAAACAAATGTCCCTCAAGCAAGCTAAGAAGGATAATAAATTATCACCAAATTAATATGGTCCTTACAAGGTGTTATAAGAGATTAGTACTATGGAATACAAATTGGAGCTTCTTATATCTTCCCAAGTGCACCCAATTTTCCATGTTTCATGCTTAAAGAAGTTTATATGTGACAAACTCCCACTTCAAACAATATTTCCAAAAATTGACAAAGAAGGAAAAATAATATTGGAATCTGAAGGAGTCATGGAAATAAGAACTCGACAACTACGAAATTGATCAATTTCATAGTATCTCATCGAGTGGAAGAACTTATCTGCTGAATATTCCACATGGGAGGATGAGAATTTTATACATAAGCATCAATAACTACTTAAGATTTTGGGACACCACTTTTTTGAAGGAGAGGGGCTTGTTAGGTCCCTATAATACTAGTGTATCCCCTTATTGTTATTGTTAGTGTATCCCCCTTATTGTTATTGTTGTGCCCATTTAGTATCCATATTGTTATTATTGTGCCCCATAAAATCACACTATTTTTTTTTTGTGCCCTTACATTATTATTTTTATGTAGGCTCTAATTATATTGGGACCCCTTAGACTCATTTTGTGTCATCCAATAATTGTTCATTTATTTAATGTAAAGGAGGTTTCCCCCTCGAAGATTCTAATTTCTAAGTCACTAATATATCTTTTCTTCTATTTTGTGAGATGGTTTCATAACAAACAAAGGCGAGAAGGATTATGTTAGAAGGAGTTCGATATCATATTATATCAAACCTCCATGGAAAGGAAACTCCATATGATATGTGGAATTCCTTAACAGATATGTTTCATAATAACAATGACCATATGAAGTTGGCACTAAAGGACAAGATGAGAAAGATCAAGATGGAGGAGGGAGAGATGATACCAAAATACTTGATGAAGTTCACTCAATGTCAAGATGAGCTTGGAAGTGTTGGTGTGGAAATTTAATAAGATTATTTGGTGAGCCTAGAGCTTCTATGCCTTCCTAAGAGCTGGAACAGTTACCTGGATTTGGTAAATGGGAGGGAGAAGTTACCAAAGTGGGAGAGATTGTGGTCCGACTTGGTACAAGAAGAGATAATCCTTTACACTAGAGATATGACCTCTTCCAAAGTTAAAGAAAAATATTTTTCATTAGTCAGAAAAGGAAACAATGCCAAGGGAAATAATTCCCAAGGCACATAGGGAAAGAATAAAGAATTGTCCAACATCAAGTGTTTTCACTGTCATGGGTACGGGCACTATGCCATGAAATGTCCATAGAAGGCAAGCAAGAAGGATCCTGCAGTAGCAACAATAGGTGAAGCTCTATCTTCATAGTTCAAGATTGATTTTACTCTCATTGCATGCATGACCAACACTGTAATGGGATGCATATGGTATCTCAACAACGATGCCTTGTTCCATATGAAGGGGAATAGAGATCTCTTCAGTGACTTGGAGGATAAATACCTCAAGAAAAATATAGAGTTTGGAGATGATGGGAGGTATAGCATAACTAGCATAGGTACAATTACCTTTCAGAGGGAGTCTAGCTCCCCCTTTAGAGTTACTGATGTTTTTTTTGTTCCAAGACTAAATAATAATATTGTTTTCATAGCGCTATTGGAAGAACATGGATATGATGTGATATTTAGTGAAGGAAAGGATTTCCTTAGACACATCATCACGGGATAGGTCAAACATATCATTGTGAAAGTCAAGAACTTGCATTCTCTCGAGGTTGAAGATGCATGCAAATATTTAAAGAGTAAAGCAAAGGTTAGATACTTGATGGCTAAGATGGAGAATGAATTACCTCTCAACATGTAGTCTCAGAAGAAGCCTCAAAAAGTTTTGGAGCAACCACAATTAGAGAAGCTAAGAGGAGAAAGAGGGGAAGCATCCGCTCAAGAAGAGACCTCCAGTAGGGGTAAATTTCGAGCCAAGTAGGTAGAGGGAGCACATGCAACCATACCTCCATGTGAGAAGTGGGGCAATGTGAAGTGATAGTCCTAAGAGTGCATAAATTTGGGCAGGGTCCATTGATATGTTCGCTCTTATGGATCATTAGCTTGCTACGGGAGCCCACAATACACGATGGAATTATGGATCAATGACATTTGATGAAGTCAGATGTCAGAGTGACAAATGAAAAGAATAGTAGAATTCAGATACTGGAGCACAGAGCAGAGTTGGAAACAATGCATATGGCACAGATGCAGAGTCAACAACAGTGAAAATGTTTTAGTTGACAATGCTATGTCTAGTAGAAGTTAGAGAGTCTGGTGATAGATGCATCATACTGATTCAGGTTGGATGCTTTTCAATTTCATAAATTGTAGTAGAAACAACACTAGAGAGGTGTGTTGCATGCATAACATTCCAAAGGTACTGTATCGAGATAGAGTTGAATTCCTTTCTTTTTTAGAGGGAGTGATGAAATTAGTAATAAGAAATATTGAAGATGGAACCAAAAGGGATTCTGATTTAACTCTCCCTTAATTAAATTATAATTAAATTGTAATTCCACATCACATGACAACTTGTACGATTTAACTGAGTCAGGAAGACTTAGTTAGCTCAGTCAATTTGAATTGAGGGTTAAAATGGAGACATGTAGTTTATTCTAAGTTTATGGGGTCGAGTCACAATTTATTTTGAGTTATAATTAGTTAACTCAATTATTTGAGTTAAAATCAATTTGACTAGTTATAACTGAGGGATGAGATAGTGCGAGGTCCAGTGAATTAAATGTGATTTAATTCACATGCAGTCAGTTCTAAGGAAGGCCCAGTTGAGATTGGAGTTAAAGGGAAGAGAAATATCAATTGTATAATTAGAAAATTTTACAGGTCATGCATGAGGTCATAAAGACACCTTGGGTGTATTGTGAAATCAATTAGTGGGAATTTCCTATGTAATAGGGGATCAAATCCTTCAAGAATGCGTAAGCGAGGCTGGTCAATTAGGTGAAATTTTTTATTATTGGACCAAACTTGCTAGTATTAGAGTGAGACAGTCAGAGATGGTGAAAATGTTTCTCAGGAAGGGAAATAACATTGTATTATTTCATATTTTTTGACTTATGCAATATACAAATGGCAGGGATTTTAGCTAAGGCTTTCCCCAGATAAACCTTTGTGTGTGCAATTGAAATTCTTTCTCTTTCTTGTTCATGTGATTGTGTGATCGTAATTGGTTTCGCACTTTGTAGAATTGATTCAATATTTGTTTTTAGCATATTACAATATCAATTGAATCTATGTGGATTTTCTACAAAAAGTCCCACAATATCGAGGTACCATCTTGGCACATAACCCAATCCTCAAGGAGCTCTTCTTGGGCTTGATACACATGCTCCCCAACCTGAAACTGATTGAATTCCCTATGCTGGTCTATACAAATATTTTTCCTATCCTGTGTTGCCTTCAAATTACTTTTAATGACCTATATCTCCTACTCCATTTCAACTTCAATATCTGGTCCAATCAATAGTGTTTTCATTGGGTCACTCTAGCTGATAGAAGTATTACAACTCTGACCGTAGAGAGAATCAAATGAACTCATCTTCAAGGATTACTAATACCCATTATTATAAGAAAAATCCGCCAGTGGAATACAATCCTCCCACTTCCTCTACTAATGCATCACAAACATAGTCAACATTTCCTCAAGAATCCTATTAATCCTCTCTGTCTGTCCATCTGTCTACATGATATGATAAGATGTATTAAAGGCTAAATCTATCCCCAAGCCTGCAAATAACCTCTTCCAAAACCTGGAAGTGAACTTGGCATCTCTATATGATATAATACTGTTGGGAACTCCATGCAACCTTACTAACTCCTTAACGATTACTTGAGCCACTTCACTAGTTGAATTAGTAAACTTCATTACAATGAAGTGAGCTATTTTTCTCAACTTGTCAACTACAACCATGATGGAGTCATGTTTCCTTGATGTCTTAGGAAAACCCATTACGAAATCCATGGAAATGACCTTCCATTTCCATTCTAGAATTGAAATAGGCTGCAATAAACCAATTGGATGCTTGCATTTAACTTTCACTTGCTGATAATCCAAGCACCATGCAACAAAATCAGCCACCCCTTTCTTGAAATTCGGACAATAGTAGAACTTATTTATAGCTATCAAAGTCTTCTGGAATCATGGGTGGCCTGAATATGTCTTGACATGAAACTCCCTCAAGATAAGCTTCTTAAATTAACTACTATTATGAACATAGATCTTGCTCCTGAATCTAACATATTTTATGAGGTGATACTCCTCATAGTGATCATTATCACCTTGCTGCTACAATATTTGCTTCATCTGCTGATACTTATCATAATGTTGCCTTTCATGTAAGATTTGAACCTGTAAATCTATCCCATAAGAGCTCATCACCAAAATATGATTCACTTTCACTCTCCTATTGAGAGAATCCAAAACCCGGTTCTCTTTGCTCTTAATGTACTTGATCTCAAAGTCAAACTCATTGAGAGTATCCAACCATATAGCTTGCCTTGTGTTTAGATTGGGTTGGTAAAACAAATACATCAGTCCACTATGATCAATAATCAAGATGAACCTCCTGCCAAGGAGATAATGTCTCCACATCTTCAACACATGAATGATACCTGCCATATCAATATCACGAGTTGCATAATTCTACATATGCTCATTTAGCTTCAATTATTCATATCAAACCACCTTCCCTTATGGCATCAGGACTCCACCAATTCCTTCCTTGCAAGCATATGTTCAAACAACAAACTCCTTATCAGGATCTTCTATCTTCAAAACTAGAGAATTGGTAAGTAACTGCTTAGCTGATGAAAATTAGCTACACACTCAACGGTCCATTCAAAATTATTCCCTTTCCTCTACAAATATGTGATAGGATAACCAATCTTAGAGAATTTTCCAGTGAACCTCTTGTAATAACCTGCTAGTCCTATGAATGCTCTCACCTCATTGACATTATTCAGAGCTGGCCACTCCATGATATCCATAATATTATCTAGATCCACTATTATCCCTACCTTGGAAACAACATGTCCCATGTAATGAATTTGGGTTTGAAAGAAGCTACACTTGCTGAGCTTGACATACAACTTATGCTCTCTCAAAAATCTCAATACCGCTACCAGGTGCTCTAAATTCTCCTCATTCTTCGAATATACCAATATATAATCACAAAGACTATCACAAACTTATTCAGGTAAGGGAACAACACATTGTTCATCAAACACATGAAGTTGGCTAGAGCATTGGTAAGACCAAAAGGAACCACCATGAACTTATAGTGGAAAAAATTTGTACGAAATGAAGTCTTGTAGATGTCTTCTTCTTTGATGCACACCTGATGATATCCTCATCTCATATCTATCTTCAAAAATATTGAGCTTGCACTTGTTTGCGTACTTCATTTGCTTGAAACAAAGAGAGTGTACCCAAAGCTATACCTAGCATAAACAAACATGCTATGAATAAACATATGAGAAAGATTCATGAAATACCAAGAACTGAGATAGCCCCTACCCTGAGGCCATGAGTGCCATGAACATCCCGACTTCGAACGGAGCTTTGGCTATGGACATCCCGAGCATGAACATGAATTTTTTGATGAATAACACGACTCTGAGCACCACTTCCATGAGTGCCATGATCCCCAACAACGTGACCATGACCACGAGAAACCCTACCCTAGGTACCCTAGCCACGAGAACTACTTCCATGAGTGCCACAATCCCCAACAACATGACCATGACAACATGCATCCCTACCCTGGGCACCCTGGCCATCAGCACCTGGATGACAATTTCCATAACAACAATTTTTATGATTGTTGCATCCTTTGTTGCAGTGCTCATTTCAGTGAAGCTGGGAAAGAAGAGCAAGGGGGCCTTTGATAACTGAGCTATGCAGGCGAGACATTGGAGGACTAATTATGCAGGGCTAAAATTCTTGACAATAGTCTAAAGGAACCCCTCTAGTGAGATTATTGTGCGAGATCCACTGTTTGCAGATAATGGACACCCAAAAAATTTTGTGACTTCCATTTATTACATATGGTGGATAAAGAGAAGACAAGAGAGTTTGGGCAAGAGACAAACCAGGAGGTTGAGGATGACCCACCATACTGGGCGAGATACAAACCAGGAGGTAGGATTTAGCTCTTTTGGGATAAGAGAGAGGAAGGAAGAATTTGCATTCCCTCCAAGTCCCTTTCACTATGGAGGAATTCAACATTCACATAATATCTTTCTTGATTAGAAATAAAAAATATCCGAAAAAATAATGGAGAAGTCATATGGGTTGGGGGCTTTATCCGGGTCGAGAGAATAAATGGCCTCAATCACCTCCTCTTCGTCATTCATATTTGTGAGTTGATAGTTCTCCAAATCTGAGACCACCGAGAGTAGGCACGAAATAAAATATTGAACCACACCTGAGTAATTTCTTTGAAGTCTGAGTATAAACGCCTGAAAAAATTAAACACATCTTGCCATATTTCAAGAAAGGAGAACATTTTGGGTTGACCCTCTAGTCAAAGAAGGTTAGAGAGGTTTTCCAAAAACTCGGAGCGAGAACGGAAAACATGGTGTTCTGCGATTTCTTAACAAACTTAGATTACAATTATTTAGGTCTAGGGTTACTCTTAAGGGAAAAACCAAAGATCAAAATGCAAACTCCTTGTCTGAGTGAGGGGTAGCGCCCCTGGACTGACTGGCATTTAAAATGAAATGAAATGAAATTTTAACGTCCATGAGACTAAAAATAGTCTATGGGACTATGAGTTCCCTATTTTTAGCCATTTGCATTTTAGTTCTTTTCTTATTCAAATTGATGATCAGCTGACCCAACCTTCCAATAATCTCATCGTTGAAAACAGACGAGTGAGAAATAGCGCCCCTAGATTGACTGCCAATTGGCTTCATTAAACAAACCATTGATGCAAGACACTGCAATATATAGTTTTTTCTCATAAAAAAATCATAATAATTTTATTTTAAAATTATGCAGACACTGCGATATATAGTTTTTTCTCATAAAAAAATCATAATAATTTTATTTTAAAATTATAATTAAAATAAATGCCAAATAAATATATAAAATTTCATTATCTTTAAAACGATAAATTTAAAAATCACGTTATACTAAAAAATTATGAAATTTAATTAAATAACAATTATTAAATATACATTTAATAATAATATAAATATAATTAACATGATGTGTTAATGCATCTATGCATACAACTATTTAACAATTTGAATTCATGTACTACAAGTGATGGAACTAATGCTATAATCTAGAGAATTATGTAAAAGTATGTTCAATTTATATTATTAATCAATTTTTATCATTAATTGATTAGGTTAAGCATTATGTGTTATTCTATCATGTTATTATATTTTTCTATTTATAATTAGTTTATTTTTTTTACTAGGAATGAAAGCATGGGAAACCCTATGGTACTTCCCCACATTTCGTGGATGGTAAATTGGATAAACCGTTTGCCTCACCCCAATGGAATTGAAGAGAGTCGAACCCATGATCAAGAACAACTAGCAATTTTTAATTAAATTAAATTATAATTACAATTTAATTATTTTATAATTAAAATTATAAAATTGTAATTAGAAATTGCTAGCTCTCGAGCCCAGTATGGTAGAGATGTTGTAATGTCCAGTAAATATTTTGACTTGATCAAAATAAAATAAAAATAACCCTAGGCTAAATTAAAAAATATTTCAAACTAAAATAATAAAAGTAAAAATTCTAAGTTATTATTATTATTTTTGTTAATTTTTGGTTTATGAGAACCCATGGTATTTATGTGGACTATAACCTATTTAAAGAGGGAAATTAAACCAAATTATATCAATCTTAACTCCGGATCTACCAAGCACCAAAATGAATCAAATATATTTTCACTTTAAAAGAGGTTTGCATCTCAAGGGATTTGATCCTTCCAGGTTCTTGGTAGATCTAGAGTTTATATGAATCTAGGTGGACAAGCAACAATAGGAATCAAATATCTTTTCACTTTAAAATAGTTTTGCATCTCAAAGGATTTGATCCTTCTAGGTGATGAGGCTCATCAATAGGTATATTATGAGGGTCATGATGTCATCCTCCAACCTTAAAACTAGCTTTTTTCTCACATTCATTCACATTTTTTGTTATGTTATGCTTAGTGAGAAGTGTAATTTTTTTTTGTCATAGTATGTGGCCTTATGTGGTTTAATTGCAGGAAAATGGAGCATTTTTGAGATACTTACTATGTAGGGGTTCTAAGGAGACAACAATGAGAGAATCTAGGGGGTTGTTACACCTCCTTAACTCCCTAAATGAGCTTGGGATCATAACACTCTCTCTCATCAATACGAGTTCATAGGAAACCATACCACTACTAGTGAAAGTGAAGCCAAAGGAGGACAAGATCCACCATTTTCGGGATGAAGGAGGAAATCAATCCTATTTTGAAGGGAGTTGTTACAACTACCTTTTTGTATAAATAAGCAAGAAGAAGAGCTCATTAGGATTCAAAGTTTGTTTTCAGCTAGGTGTAGCTATTAAGCTCAAGAGCTTGGCACTGTGATTTTGAACTTTTGTCTGTTGTATACGAATTTTATTTTATGATAATGAGAAGTTGGTTATTAAGTTGTATCTGAGGTAGTTTTAGAGGGTTGAGACCCTTGGGTTTAGGCCCAACCTAGTGGCTTAGGTCCCTCATGTGTATTTGTGTTTTTCTTAGCTTCAATTATTTCATAGTTTCTTGCATTTTAGTAGAGAGTAATCTATAAAAACTATGGTTGCAACCTCTACATCACCTCTATTGTGGGATAATGAGTGGAAGGATTCACAACCACAATAAAAAATATTGTGTTTATGATTTATTGGAAATATATCAGTGCTAATTGTCCCATTTTACATTTACTTTACATAGCTTAGAAGTTAGTTTAGTGATTATATTGACATTCTAGCATAAACTAGATGTTAATTAAATTCAACTCTTCTTTTCCATCATAAGTTATCTCATTTTGTCAATGATAAATGGATGCATGCATGTTATTTATTATGGGGTTGTGTTGATCTACAGGAAAGGGCACCTTTACCAATTTCAATTTGAGCTCATTAATATTCTCTTTCCACCTTCAAATTATGTCCCAAAACTTTGTTTCATAAGCCATTTTTCATAGTATACCGTGAGCACTCATCTTAGTGCAAGACAAACCTATGAGAGGCCCTGAGCTTGGCTAGGGTCTCAACCCAACCTCCCTTCATTTTATTAAACTTCCATCCACCTCTGCATACCCTCAAGACATCACTTCCACCTTCGAAAGAAACTTAGAAGCCCTCATGTAGCATTACAGGCTCTCTTGTAGCAATAGTACAAGGCTCCTGTAACGACCTTCTAGCACCACTTTCCTTCATCAGTTTTTATCCCCACTGCAAATTTGACACAATTAAGATGAATAATGATCCCTAATTGTGATTTGATGATTAGGGGAAGCTCCTACGCCACTCCAATCATTCCTTTCCTTCACTGCAAAAACATAGTATAATTAGTTCTTTTATCACACGTATGATGCAAGTAGGCTACTGATTTTCAAGCAAGTGTGAACTAGGTAGATGATGTATGCAATCATGATTGGTATATTGATGAATTATGAAAGATAAAATGGTCTCCTTTCTGCAAGTAGATTTAGTAATTTGATGGATTCTGCAAGATAAAATAAATTTCTTTCTACAAGTATATTAGCCTTCGTCCTTTCATGAATTGATTAGTTAGTATTTACAAGTTGAGCCAATAACATTTCTACTTTAGTAACTAGAAATAATTCCCAATTGTAGCTTCATCAACAAGTTTTCATTATAATTCAATAGGAGGAATGGTCTTTGAGAACTTTTGATCTAATTTCATAGTTGAGGATGACATGAGTAGAATCCCATCTACTATGAATATAGCAATGTAGCCTCTAAGTTTGTATGAACCTCGGGTTGATAAATAGAGTTGAACATGACCCAATCACTCAAATGAACTCCAATTAACATCTTTATAATACACACACACACACACACACACATATATATGGTGTAGTTTAACTTATAGCCGAAATGGATTTTTCATACGATACAATCTCAAGAAAGATTGTGATTTTTTGTTATTTGAAATAAATTTTTGAATCCATAAATGGATTCAACACCTTCAAAAACCCAAGGCACTAGAATTCTACAATTAAACAACTTAAAATTCAAGTTTTTAAAAATATCTACGGTATTTTGATTAAAATTAACTGGGAAAAATGCTCTGAAAAAGGCCATTTCGGCTATAAATTAGACTAAACATTTTTATATTATATTATATTACATTTATAATATAATTGTATATTTATAAAATTAAGACATTTTAATAATAATAAATATTACTAATATAAACTATTTAATTAATAAATTAAACTAACAATTTTGAAGAGTTAGAGAGTCAAAATTAATCATTATATATTTAACAATCTAAGTAATTACACCGACATACATTTATTTTTGAATCTCATATCACAACGTTTCATCTTTCCTTTTGATGATAACTTGACATCTTTCTGCAGCTAAAGTTAGCTATGATTTTGTAAAGGCTCACCAAATCTAGTTCGATAGAGAAGTATGAGTAGCATATGAAGAATTCGCCTAATGTAGTTGCAAGAAGAAGTATGAAGTTAGTTATGATGTTATAGTGGCTCGCTAAATTAAGTTGCGCAGTGCTCTGGAGAATGCTAACCCTCGGGGAAAATTCTAACACTGGAGACCTCGACTTGAATTCGAAGGCAACCTCTGATATTTCAGCGTTCCTCCCAAATAGGGTTAAGAAGAGAACGAGTTTTATTTAGGTGATTGTGGTGGACTGTGAGATAAATATTATATCAAGAATGCGAGAACCAGAAGAACTTGATGGTGGTGCTTTTTCCAATTAAGAGAAGTAAGGTTTGACGAAGGGTTTTGACATCTTCTCTACATCAACGAGAGTGCTTTCCAGAGATTTGAACTTCATCTTATTCTCTCCTTTTCATATTTTCCATTTTTCTGCTCTGTCATGAATGCTCTAGACAATGAGGAAAATTCTCCAAATCACACTTAGAAATCCTTACATTTACTGTAAAACTAAAAATTTCACTTCACATCCATCACAAATCCGCTACTGTTCTTTCAATATCCTTTCAGAAACAGATTCAACATACAAAAATGGTTTTCTTGCAGAAAACAATGAAGTCCTGTCGTCAAAACCCTCAGAGTATGATATTGTGAATCAAGTTTGTGGGTTTATGCGTTACAATCGATGGAATCTTCTACAAAAAAATTGTACCCAGATTGATCCCTTCCCGATTTGTCAGAGTGTTGTTAAGATATAGGGATGAACCATAAGTTGCTCTAGAGTTTTTTATATGTGTAGGAAAACATCTAGGGTTTCAACACACAATTGAATCATATGGTGTTACAATCGATATTGTGAGTAGAAACATAATGTGGGATTATTCCCATACTTTTCTCCAATGTCTTGTGATGGAAAAGGGTAAGGATTTAATGTTGGAAACTATTCAGTATTTGGTGAATCAATGTTCGAATTCAATGGTTTTTTATATGATAATTGATTTGTTAAATATGACTAAGATGTTTGATGAGGTTATTACAATGTTTAATGCCATATATGTGGTGGGTTTTTTTTTTTTTTTTCAGATTTTGTCATTACAAAGGAGAAAAAAATGAGGAGAAAAAATGAGGAGAAATACAGAAATGTATTAGGTTAAATATAGAAGTTTAGGTTGTAAATATGAAGGAAGAAGGAATCGGTGTTTTTTTTTTAAATTTAAATTGTAAAATGCCAATGGATGGAAAATATTACAATAATGGAAGGGAGGACTTAGAACTTGTAGGTACAAAGAAGGAAGAGGGAATTGAATTGTTAGGAGACAAATGTATATTGCTGTGTGGAAAAAAAAATGGATAATATGCGTTATGAATCACGATAGTTGTGAGAGACAACATATCCTCTCAAATGTGATGGGAGTCTAGAGCCAGATGCAACGTGGTAAAGTTTGGAGTCATAGGTGACTCTTAATTATTTCTTCAAGTGATAAGTGGCATTAATGGTAGTTATTTTTCACCCAAGGCATTATTCTCATTTGGATTGGAATTTATTTAATTATTTTCACAAATCGATAATTTGTGTGGATTAATATTTTGGTAAGTCGATAAAAAAACTAGGAACATGACTCTCGATAACTAATTGTAGGGAATTGATTGGTTTGTAATAGGATCATAATCTGTGCAAAAATGTTTTTGAACTTTTATACTGGTTTCATATTTCAGGGAATTTCAAAGATCAGAATCCATTTGCAACCATATGAAGCTCATGAATAGGTGGCTCATTTTATGCCACATGAGAAGTTTGAGATCTTTAAATCTCTCGAGGAGTGGGCTGAAAAAATATATGGATTTATTTAAAGCATGTTGATAAGTCTTTCATTCCGTAAGACCTTTTGCTTGATCCTTATTGTGAGGGCTTCGTTGACCAAGTTATATAATTGTGGGAGTGGTCCCATGAATTGCTGGATAACTATTTATTTTGTTTAGCAGGAGACATGATTACAAAGAAAATATTGTCTACCTACCAGACTATGCTGTATAGATTTGATGGTGTAAGAGATGATACTGGTGCTAGTTCCACTTCGTGGGAAATATGGACACATATGTGGACAACTGAGGAGAGTAGACATGGTGATATTCTTCATAAATATATTTACTTGTGTAGCCGAGTGGACATGGGGCAGATTGAAAAAACCATACAATATTTTATTGGCTTTGGAATGGTAGAATGCCTTAACGTTGCAAGAATTTTGTCAAAGTATTTTATCATGTTTACTGTTGGTAGCAATAAGATGTGGGATTCCACTCTATTTATTTATTGAACATATTGTAACTTGGAAGCTTTCTACAAGTTATTTTAGTTTGGTTTTTGATTTTCTGACTAGAACTTTTTTTATTGTTTAGTGTCTCGGCATAGAAGATAGTACCTATCTTGGAATCTTATACACTTCCTTCAAGGAAAGAGCAACATTCATATCACATGCCAACAATATAAGATTTATTAAAGGATACGACGACCTAAAATTGGCCCAAATATGTGGAACTATTGCTGCAGATGAGAATTCATAATGGTAGAAAGGGATCAAGGTTATTTATTCTGTAACAACCCCTGGTTGATCTTCCATGTAAATAAAATAAGACCAAGTTCATGGGACACATATTCCAAGACGAATGGTGGGAAAACATTATAGTGCTCATCACCTATTAATTAATAATGGCTATGGAAATTGACAAAGGAATTGGCAAAGGCAAAGAGGCAATAATTGACATTTAATTATGAAAATAAAGGAAAATAGGAGAAAATGAAGGTGAAGAGACGCAAATTTTCATGCAAGGGAAAGTAGAGGAAAATGAACGTAAATGAAGAAAAAATGGAGATAGATGATAAAAACAATTCAGAGAAATATTTGCTAGTTTTTTTACAGTTTTGGGATGGATATCTAGTTCATTCTCTCATACCCTTGCACACTTAGAGAATTCTTGGAGCATGCTTGGATCATTATAGTATTCAATTGGATTGGAGAAAGAAAGCAAAGGAAAGCAAGGGATCACAAGGGAACAATTGTTTCAACAACTACAACATGGACACTTTATAGGTAACAAGTTGAATGTGTGTTATTTCCTTGCTTATTTTTGAATGCATGGTATATGCATGTGATTCCTTGGTTATGTGCTACCATTGGCATATAGATTTTCTTGGATTGGGAGTGGTTTCAACCTTGCCTTTCCATTTCCTAGATAGTCATGTTGTGTTGTGGGTTTCCCACTTGTTTCTCTGATTAGTGCTCATGTTCCCTATGGTTGTGGGTTGGAACAAACATTGTGGAAGCCCTGGAACAATTTGGGTTGAGTTATTAGTTCTTGGAACTGTAGGTTGGGACAAACACTCTTAAGCCCTTGTTGGGTTGAGTTACTAGTTCCCGGAGCCGCAGTTGGAACAAACACTCTAGAGCCCTTAAATTTTGTGTAGAAAATTCACGTAGATTCAAACTGATAATTTTAATATGCTAAAACAATATACTTCAATAATATCTAACAATTGCGAAAACCAATTTAGAACACAGAATCACAAAACATGAAACAGAAATAATCCCAATCACATAGTACACAAATATTTCCTGGGGAAAGCCTATGTTAAAAACCCTGCTATCTTTATACTTCATAAGTAAAAAAATATGAGAAGATTACAATTCTTTTTTCCAAAGTGAGAAACAACTGCACTATCTCTATCTATCTCCTTGATTCGTAGAAGAGCTTGGTTCAATACTTAATTTTTTTTTTTACCTCCAGGATCCCTGTTTCCTTTTCCTTGGGTAATTAGGCCTTATTAGTTAGGGTAATTCCAAATCCATACTGCAAAATCCATTACAGGCTTTCCTCTGACTGCATGCACCACCTATACAATTTGGATGATTATAAAACTGATATTACACTGTCCTTGACATCCAATCTCAACTGGGTCTTTCACTGATTTTACATGCATGAGTTATTTATGGCTATTTTATCAGTTATTCGATTGATCACTGCATGCGATTCAAGTTCAAGTTCCAAAATTTTATCTCTCACTAGTTCCTCCAATAGTTGGAACTAGTTAAAATGAGTTTAACTTAGATAAACTAATTTAATTAATTACAACTCAAAATAAACTCAACTAGGGCTCCTATTTTGTAGGAGACACTCTACATGACTCAAGTTAGACCCTCAACTCAAATTAACTGAAAAAACTAAGTCATCCTAAATTAGTTAACTCGTACAAGTTGTCTTGTGATGTGGAATTACAATTTTATTATAATTTAATTCAAGGAAATTTAAATTAGAATCTTTTATTGGTGCCATTTTCAACACTCCCTCTTAGTAAGAAAGGGATTATCTGATACCCCGATCCTACCTATAGGGAACTCAAATTTTCCTCTTAACAATGCATCCGTCAAGATGTTTGCATCATGTTCCTCTATAGGAATGTACTCTAGCATCATGATCTACCTATGCACACAACCTCCGAGATGGTGATACCACATGTTGATATGCTTGGACCTATCATGAAAAACTGGATTAACCAAGATTTTGATGCAACTATGGTTTTTACAGTAAATCACCGTAGGATCCATATGTTGACAAAAAAAACCAACACAAATCTTCCTCATCTAGATAGCCTCACAAGATTATTGACTAGAATCCATATACTCTACTTTTGTTGAACTGAGTGCAACTGATCTCTGTTTCCTATTGTACTAGGAAAATGTTGCTAACCCAATACTGAAGATTCTGGTTGATCTGATCTTCTTGTCGCATGGACTCCCTGCCCATTCTGAATTTGTGAAGCCTTGCAGATTCACTCCCTTTGTCTGCCTGTACCAAAGACCAAAATGAGTGGTGACTCTGAGGTATCTTAACACATGTTTGGCTGCCTTCTAATAGAGCTTGGTTGGAGTAACTATTTCTTGACTAAGCTGGTTAACCACATAACACATGTACAGTCATGTGTTCACCAAGTACATAAGTGATCCCACAAAATGCCTGTAAATGGTAGCTTCTACCACTTCACTCGAAGTAGCATCTTCCTTCCTCCAATTCCTTGCTAGAGGAGTCTCCATGGGTTTACTGCTCTCCATGTTAAAATTCTTGAGTATATCATTGGCATACTTTCCTGAGAGACAAATAGTTCCCCATCTCTTTGCCAAATTTCCAAACCAAGGAAATAATGCAAGAGCCCCATGTATTTCATCACAAATTCTCTTGCAATATCCTCTTTGAAATATTTGATCTGCTTCTCATCACCTGTTAGAATTAAATCATCGACATATAATACTATAATCAATAATTTACCTTCAACCAAAATATGGTAAATGTTTGCATCTGCTTCACTTTTGGTGAAGCCCAACCTAGTGAAATAGCTCTCAATCCTGGTGTAAAAAACATAGGGTTCTTGTTTCAATCAATATAGTGCTCACTTGAGTCTGCACACATGTGAATCTCTTTCGAAGGTCTCAAATCCTTCTGGCTAATATATGTACACCTATTCCTCAATCACTCCATTGCAGAAGGTTGTCTTTACATCCATTTGATGTATCTTCCATCTAATCTGTGTTGACAGCGCTAGAATAGATCTGATTGGAGAGTAAATTTCTATTGGAGAAAAGTTCTCCTCATAATCTATTCCCTCCACATGAGAGAACCCCTTGGCCAAAAATATGGCCTTGTATTTCTCCACACTCCCATCTGTCGCTGCTTGCTTCACCTTGTAGATCCACTTGGATCCTACAACTGACTTGTCCTTCGGTCTTGGGACAAATTCCCATTCACTATTTCTAATAATGGAGTCATACTCCTCTACCATGGCATCAACCCATATTGGTTGCTACACTTCTTCCTCGAATGAGGATGGATCCTTCTCTACACTCTCGCTCATAAGAGCCATGTAGCAAGTGTACCGATCTCGGTACCTTCTCTCCCTGCAATGTGATGTGGGTTCTCCCACATTCTCTCTAGCATCATGCATAAACATGTCAGCCTATCTGGTGTGCTTCCTTCCATCTTTGGATGTCTCTGTTCCATTCTCTACTCCTCTTCTTGTGGCTGCTCCACATCTCGGGGTTCTTCTTTTGGAGCTAAAATATCCTTATTTTCATGCATCTGAATCTCCCTCTCAAGGGAAATTCACATGGAATTCCCTTCATCGAATTTCACATCTCTACAAACCACTGTCATCCTGTGATATGGAATCTACACATGATAGTTTTTAAGTGTATCAGTGTACCCCACAAATATGCCTAACTCAGATATTGGTTCTAGTTTTTTCTGTGCATCCTTGGTAACATGACAGTAAAATTATGAACCAAAAATTCTAAAGTGTGCCAAATTTGGCTTCTTTTCGGAAAAGGCTTCCTCTGGTGTACTTATCCCAAGGATCCAATGAGGACTCCTATTCTGCACATACATAGTTTTATTGCATGCTTCTACCCACAAGTGGAACAATAGGCCTTGATCATGTAACATCGCTCGTGCAACTCCCGCAAAGCTTCCGTTCTTCATTTTTGCAACCCCATTCTATTGTGGGTTATGAGGTGCTATAAATACTTGTCAATTCCTTCTGATGCATGAAATTTATTCAATTATTTTGACACATATTCTCCACTATTGTTGCTCCCGAGAGCCTTCACTTTCCTTGCTGTATCTTTTTAAACAAGTTCTTTTAACTCAATTTTTTTTTATAACGTATGGTATTTATTTTTCATGAATAATATCCAACACTTGCGTGAAAATCATCTAAAAAAATTACATAATAACTATGTTTGTCTGTGGAAGCTGTCAAGAACGGTCCACACACATCTGAGTGAACTCTTCAAAGGATCACTTTCGTTCGTCTGTCCTTATCATGAAAGGTGGCCTTGGTGTACTTCTCCAATGTACACACTTTGCATGTATCACACTTATCAATTGCACCCTTGGGAAGTCCTATAGAAATCTGTTGCATGATCTTCAAAGCTCCGTGGTGTAGATGGCCCAATATTCTATGCCATAACTCATTGATGTCTCAATTTTCCACCTTCTCTGATTTCGTACTCAAGGCATCAAAATATTCTACATTCAATTTGGAAAGGATCTTTAGCTGAACCCCAATCTTCTTCACCTGTCCCATGGCTATGTGATGAAGGAATGCCTTTTCTTTGCTAAATATCACATCGTAGCCATAGTCTTCCAAAATATCAATTGAAACTAAGTTCTTCTTTAAACCAGGAACATACATGACATATTTTAATGTGAGAGGAGAACAAAACACCCTTTGAAAGGTAATAGTAGCGATGCCAATCATGCTATACCTCCCATCATCTCCCATCTATGTGCATTTGGAGGTCCTTCTCCTCCAAGTCGGTGAAAAACTCTTTGTTGTCAGTCATATGGAATGAGGCTCCACTATCCATGTACCACAGAAAACCAATCACCGATGACACTATGCATGTGATGAGAGTAAAATCCAACTCAAATTTTGAAGCAAGAGCTTCACCTACCACTCCTCCTAAGGGCTTATTGTTGGCCTTCTTGTGCAGACACTTCGTGGCATAGTGTCCCAACTTATGACAGCGGAAACATTTAATCTTTAACAAGTCCTTATTCTTGCTTTCATGAACATAACCTAATTTGGAATGGTATGAATTCCATTTCCCTTTATTTTCCTTTCCATCCAAGGCACAATTATCCTCATCATAAATATTTGATGAGGATCCATCTCTGGTGTTTTGCCGAATCTATTCTTGCACCAAGTAAGACCACGATCACTGCCACTCTGGTAGCTTATCTCTCCTATTTACCAAATCCTAGTAGTTTTTCAAGCTCTTGGGAAGTCCTAGAAGTGCTAGGCTCATTAGATCATCTTCAAAAACTATAACACCAAATCTTCCAAGATCATCCCAACTTTGGGTGAAGTGGTCAAGTATTTTGGTATTGTGTCACCCTTCTCCATATTGATTTTTCTGAGCTTGTCCTTAAGTTCCAGCTTCCTATGGTCGCTGGTATTATGAAACAAATATGTTAAGGCCTTGCACATAGCATATGGAGTTTCCTTTTCATGGAGGTTTGAGACAATATGATCTCTAACACCTTCCAATATAATCCTTATTTCCTTTCCTACATTCTTCTTTCAGGCCACTATATCTTGAGTGTTTGCTGCTGCAGGCTTAGGAATGTCATTGTATATGAATTCCTTCAGGCCATTGTCTTCCAAAAATACTTCCATCCTTTCCTTCAAATCTCTGTAATTATAACTACCCTCAAGGACATATTCGGGTCTCAATCTAGATAAAGACATCGTGATCCTACTACTAGTCCTGAAGAATAGATCTGCAAATTTGATTCACCTGCACAAAGAACACTCATATTCTTCTCTTCTATAGTGATTCATGATACAATACCATGTATAAAATTCACATAGATTCAAACTGATAATTATAATATAATAAAACAATATACTTGAATCTACTATACCAATTGTGGAAACTAAGTTAGATTGCGAAATAAAAAAACATGAAAGAGAAAGAATTTCAATCACACAATAAACAAATATTTCATTGGGAAAGCCTCAGCTAAAAAAACTGCCATCTGTATATTGCATAAGTCAAAAAATATTATCAAATTACAATTCTTTTCTCCAAGTTGAGAAAACTCTCCACTATCTCTATCTCTCTCACTGATTCCTAGACAAGCCTGGTTCAATACTTAACCAATTTTCTGCCCTCCAGGATCCCTATTTCCTTGCGCTTTTTCCTTGGGTAATGATCCCCTATTAATTAGGGAAATTACCAATCCATACATCACAATCCATTAGGGGAATTCCTCTAATTTAATGCACCACCTTTACAATTCGGTTGATTATAAAACTGATAATACATTGCCCTTGAACTCCAATCTCAACTGTGTCTTTCTATAATATGACATGCATGCTTTATTTATGGATAATTTATCAGTTATCTGATTGATCAATGCATGTGGTTGAAGTTCAAGTTCCACACTTTGATCTCTCACTAGTTCCTCCAATAATTTGAACTAGTTAAACTGACTTTAACTCATATAAACTAAGTTAATTATATAAAATTCAAAATAAAGTCAACCAGGGCTCCTATTTTGTAGGAGACACTCTACATGACTCAAGTTAGACCCTCAACTCGAATTAAATGAACCAAATAAGTCATCCTAACTTATTTAACTCGTAAAATTTGTCTTGTGATGTGGAATTACAAATTTATTCTAATTTAATTCAAGGGAAAATTAAATTAGAATCCTTTCTTGGTATCATTTTCAACAGGTTGTGGGTTGAGTTAATAGTTCCTAGAGCCCTAGAAAAATTGGGTAGAGATCGATCTGGTTGATGTGATTTCCAGACCATAGAGGTGGAATTAGTATGGTTAAGGGTTGAGGTGGTTTGGCCTTTGGAATCCCTAGTTTGGTTTTGTTTTGGTTTAACCCACGACATCCCACATTCATGCTTGGAATATGGTGCAGGGGTGATTGGCTAAAAGAGAGATTTGGTTCATCCCAATATATGGTTGGGTGGTACTTGGAAGTCCCTGACTTGGTTGGCACTTTTGTATGCTAATATGTGATATTTTCCTAATGTTATCTATGAACATTTGTGGTAATTATGTTGGTGATATATGAACACTTGTACTGGTTATCATGTTGACATTATGGCTGATTTTCCATGGTTTGTATTCTGTTTATATTTTTCTTATATGTTGTTGGTTATATGTTTATATTCTGCTTATATGTTGCTAACAAGTGATATTGAAACTAGCTAGAGAGGGCTTGGAGCCTTCTTGGTGATTCTTGGATGAAAATCAAAAGTTTATGATCAAATATGCATTTATGGCCTGTAGGTTACACCTTTACCATATCTTTGACTAAATTTATGATGTGTACTAGGCAGTATAGGGCAAGTTCCTGCTTCAAGTTTGAATGTTTGGAATTTTTGTCATTCTAATTATGATTTTGGAAAGTTACAGGAAGTTCTGGGTAGTGGATTGGATACAAGCCTGGAAAAGTGGCTAAGACCTTGGAACCACTAGTACTGAACTGGGGAATTTAGGTCATAACAACATGGAATCTTGCTTATGAATGTGGTTTTAGCCTCATAACCGCCTGCATGTTGTTTCATGGGTGCGATTGGGGCTTAATATTGTGAAAAAAGCAGTTCCAACTCAGGATCTCGTCACTAGAGATTGTGGACTGACTTCTGGGTGACCTTGTGCTCCCAAGGGATGTCTGTAATTTTTCAATGTGTTGGCCCCACTTCCATAACTGGAACTTGGAGGTTGGGTCATGTCATAGTGACACTCGTCCCATTTTTACCTTGACGAGCTTGTGAATTTTGGTAAATGTGGGAGGAGGCATTACAAGGTGGTATCAAAGAGGGTTCCCTTCTCTTTGTGTGATATCTGATACCATGGGGTGGTGCCAGATCTTCCAATTCAAACACTTGGATTGGATGGGATAAATTCATATGGTCATGCTTGCATGTCAGTTTTTTATGTGATCATCATGCATGCATGTCAGTTTTTTATGTGATCATCATGCATGCATGTACGTTACTTTTTGTTGTGATAATAATTTTTATGTATGAGTTTATATGCTTATCAAGATTATATCTTGCTAATATGAACTGAGTTGTGAAAATGAGATAGCCTCCCCTAAACGTCACAGAGGTATGCTTTTGAGTATGTATATATTTGGTTTATCTAACATGATACGTTTTTAGGAGATATAAGATCAGAGATGGTGAGAATAATGGTGGATTGTAGTTCACGTGACATTACTTACAGATCAGCTGAGAAACAAGGATAATAGTACTCTTTGAATCATTAGAGAAATTATGAGGTCTAAAACGAGCCTCAAACAAAAATGTACAACCAAAATCAACTTTATAAGAAATAATAAGATTCAATATGATGATGTCAACCATGGGGGATGATTCACCATTTTTGGAGTAAAAAAGTAAAAATATATAAAAAAAAACTACTTTTTCAACTTGTATTTTCAACTTATCTCCTTCTAGTTTTACTCAAATTTTGAGTGGGAGAATTCATTGGATGCAAAATTTCATTCCTCATACAAGGAGTACTCATGTTCCATACTTTCTATGGACCCTACTACACGAAAAATGAGAAATACATGATTGGAATCATGTTTTTTTTCATGTATTTCTCATTTTTAGTATAGTAGAGTCCATCAAAAGTACACAACATGGGTACTCCTTGGATGAAGAATTATAATACACATCCAACGATTGCTTTCGATCTAAATTTGATTAAAATCACAGGGATATAAGTTGAAAATACAAGTTGAAAAAGTAGTTTTTTATTTTTTCTGTCTTAAATTTGATGATGTAATGTAATCTTATATTATTATTTCCACTATTATTTTATAATATTCCTTAGGAGGCCCATTTTATACCTCAAAATTAGTCTAATGATAAAAAATACACTGAGATTTTTGAAGGAAGAAATTATAATTTTCAAGGTAAATAATTATATCGTAATTGAGTCACAAGAAAGACTTGTCAGAGCTTAGGAAAAGCAAGAAAAGGTTAATACAATGATCCTTTTGAGCTTATCATATTTGCAAAGATAGGAACATACAAGAATCAGTAATGGAAAGGAGGAAAGGACTAATGGGGAATATGGAAATAGGTCTGGATCATGATACAGGTTGGACGAAGATGATACAATCGGAGGTGGAAAATGGTTGGATACACCTAAAAAGGGAGTTATTTATTATGAATTTTTTTCTAGTTCTGGTTCAAAGACATCATGGTCATTACCTCCATCATCCTTATAGGAGGAGTGAGAAGCAACACTTGCTATATGAGTTCAAGAAAGCCAAACCTCCTACTTTTGATGGTGATGCCAAGAAAGCGGAAGATGCAAAAGCATGGCTAATTGGGATGAAGAAATTCTTCATATTGCATGATTATATAGAGAATATGAAAGCTAGGATATCTATTTTTAGTCTCAAGGGAAGAAATCACATCTCGTGGGAAGATGTGAACCGCATCAGAGGCTTCAAGGTAAAAGAGTTGAGTTGGCATGAGTTTAAATGACTCTTTCAAAATAAGTATTTTTCCGAGAGATACTAAGATGGAAAGACTAAAGAGGTATATGAGTTGAAGATGGGATCTATGAAAGATGAAGAGTATACAACTAAGTTTTTGGAGTTGTTGAGGTATGTGCGATATCATAAGGATGAGTAGACGAAGGCCCAAAGTTTCATCAGTGGGTTTCCTTTAGAATTTAAAGATTAGATTGAGTATGATGAGCCTCGATCATTGGAGGAAGTCATTGGGAAGTTGAAGCATTGTTATGAGAAGTCTAAGCTTAAGTTCGAGACTAAACGAGATTGGAAAGGTAATGAGAATATTAAAGGAAAGTGAGTTAAGAAGTGAGAAAGACTTAAGGATGCAGGTGATAAGGAGAATGTGGAACCTTATAAGAAGTTCAGTGCAACTGATAAAGGAAATATATTTTAGTCTGAGGAGAATAAAAAAGGTGATATAAGGAATCCTTTGCAGTGTTGTACTTTTGGTGGAGAGCATCGCAGGAGAGATTTTCCATAGCACTAGGGTGGAAGACCTTAGATTTACAGTGCTCAGGGGGCACATACAATTGGGTATGTTGGTCAGAGAATTATTATGATTTATGCAACACTTGATAACAGGTAGGTGGATCATCAACCATCCATTATTGAGATGTAAGGTAAGCTCTGTGTTCGATTTGTTTCCACTTTGATTGATCGTGGATCTAATTATAGTTATGTTAGTCCTGACTTGGTGGATAAGTGTGGCTTGAATAAATAATTGCATGCAGAGTCTTGGTTGGTGTAGTTGGATACATGGACTAAGAAAAAAGTTCATCATTGGGTAAGTTCTTGTACATTTTATTTGAATGGTATGCCTACATCAACACATCTAAATGTGCTTCCTTCGAGTTTATATAGTATCCTTTTGGACATGGATTGGTTGTTTAATCACAAGACTAAGGTGGATTGTTATGATAAATCTATTGAGTTCTTGTATAATGATGGAGAAAAGAGAATATTGTAGGGAAATAAGAAGCCTACATTAATGAGAATGGTTACATCTACGTAAGAAAAACACGGTTGTAGGAAAGGGTGTGTATTATTTGCAGTGCATATTTCCAATATCAAAAGAAAATATGCTAACGATGATGAATTCCTAAAGAGGTATCCTGTTTTGTAGCAGTTTCAAGATGTGTTTCCAACAAAGATTTCAAAGTTACCGCCTCATAGGGAAGTGGATTTCTCTATTGAGTTGGTACTGAGAGAAACACCAACATCAAAGGCACCTTACAGGATGAGCACTCCAAAGTTGGTGGAATTGAAGTTGCAGCTTAAGGAAATGCTTGACAAGGGATACATAATGTCGAGTGTGCTTCCTTGGGATGCACCAGTGTTGTTTGTGAATAAGAATAATGGTACTCTAAGGTTGTGCATTGATTACAGGAATTTGAACAAGGTGAATATCAAGAATAGGTATCCTTGGTCGCGGATTGATGACTTGTTTGATCAGTTGAAGGGAGAAAAAATGTTCTAAAAGTTTTATTTGAGATCAAGATATCATCAGGTGTGCATCAAAGAAGAAGAATTTTACAAAACTGCATTCCATATCAGGTATGTGAATTATGAGTTCGTAGTGGTTAATTTTGGTCTTACTAATGCTCCAACTAGTTTCATGTGCTTGATGAACAATGTGTTGCGTCCTTATATGGAAACGTTTGTGATAATTTTAATTGATAATATATTGATACATTCCAAGAATGAGGAAGAGCATGCAAAGCACCTATCAATAGTGTTGAGATTATTGAGAGAGCATTAGTTGTATTCCAAGCTCAACAAGTGAATTTTCTTTCAGACTTAAGTTCATTACTTGGGGCATGTTTTTTCTAGGGAAGGTATAGTAGTGTACATAAAAAATATTAGAGCTATCATAGAGCAGCCAAATCCTATGAATGTGGATGATTTCAGATCATTCATGGGACTAGCAGGTTATTACAGGAGTTTCATCAAGAACTTCTCATGGATTTCCTATCTCGTTACATCTTTACACAAGAAAGGGAATAAGTTTGAATGGACTAAGGAGTGCGCAACTAGTTTTGAGAACTTGAAGAATTTGCTCACAAATGCTCCAGTATTGAAGATTACATATCCTAATAAAGAGTTCATGGCTTGTAAAGATGATTTCAAGAGAGGACTAGGTGGAGTCCTAATAAAGGAAGGGCAGGTGGTATGCTAAGAGTCAATAATTTTAATGAGAATGAGAAAAACTATGTGAATCACGATATTGAATTGGAAACTATCATTCATGCATTGAAGATGTGGATACATTGTCTTCTTGGAAAGAGATTTATTCTGATGAGTGATCACAGTGGGCTGAGGTACTTGTTTGACCAACCTCATATGAATTCCAGTTAAGATAGATATTTGGATACTCTTAGTGAGTTTGACTTCGAGATTAGGTACATCAAGGTAAATGACAACATGGTTGGATATTATCTTAGTAGAAGAGTGCAAGTGAAAAACATTTAACCTATGAGATCTTATGGGGCATATTTGTAGGAGCAGATCTTGCAGGAAGGACACCATGATAATAGGTATCAACAACTGAGGCACTGGGTACATCAGTAGGGTGAAGATGATAGGGATGAGGAGTATTTCCTCACAATAGATGGCTTGGTCAAATTCAAGAACATGATTTATATGCTAGATGGCAGTGAGATCAAGAAGCTTATCTTGAGGGAGCTTCATTTCAAGCCATATTCATGTCACTCGGGATATCAAAAGACTTTGAAAATAATTAAGAAGTTCTACCATTTGCTAAACTTGAAGAAATATATGGCTAACTTTGTTGCTAGATGTTTTGACTGTCATCAGATAAAAATATAGTGTATGCATCCAACATTCTTATTAAATCCTATTCTGATTCCAGAGTGGAAATGGGAGAAAATTTCCATGATTTGTCAAGGAAATCAAAGAAGCATGATTCGATCATGGTTGTGGTTGATAGGTTAAGCAAGGTAGCTCACTTCATTTCAATGAAGTATACAAATTCAACTAGTGAAGTAGCTCAGATATTCACTAGGGAGATAGTGAGACTGCATGGTGTTCCCAAGAAGCTCATATCAGATAGAGATGCCATCACTTCCAGGTTTTGGAAGGAGTTGTTTAAAAGCTTGGGGAAAAAGATGGCCTTCAATACAACTTATCATCCATACAAAACTTGCTAGCTCATACATTCATATAACCATTCAATAACTTATCAAATCATGAACAAGCTCCGTAACAAGAGCACATCATTTAAACATGCCTATAACCAAAATTTAATGAGAATGAAGCCATGCCAGTGAATCATAAAATTAAAAAAATAACCAACATATGTGCTCATTGATATGAATAATAAATAATACATAATAACATATGCATAAATACAACTAAGTTAGGGACTTGGGACTTCCACATACCACCCGACCATAGATTGGGCTGAACCAAATCTCTCTTTCACCCAATCAACCCCATGCCATATTCCAGACATGAATGTGAGATCACATGGGATAAGACAAAACAAAACCAACTATGGATTCTAGAGGCTAAACCACCTTAACCCTCAAACACATTGATTTCACCTAAACCAGTCTAGAAATCACTAAAACAAAAAAAGCATGGATGCCTCATACTTTCTTCACCATACCTAGAGGGGTTTTCTTGTCTTCACCCATATTTCAAGAGTTCTAGGAGAAAAACCATATCCATCCTTAACCCTGTTGAAAAGTGTAACTAGGTTCAGTGTTCATAATTGCATGTAATTATGATTTTATGTAAAGAAGAGACAAAGGAAAATAAAATCTATTTATTGTATTACTTGCATCATGGGTTTCATGAGCAAGAATTTTATTTATAGGTCAAATACTTCTTCTTGATGTATTTAGGATTTTGTTATCTTGTAATAAAGATAATTAGAGTCATGTAAATGAAGTTGTGTTACACTTAGAAGATGTCTAGAAAGCCCTCCAATACAAGCACAATTCTCTTCTTGATGTCAACCTAAAAGATGCACATCATATTCATGTCGACTCACATAAATAAACCACATCAGTTCACTTGCAAAGGTTAGCTTAATAGCATGGATGAACTACTATAAATAGGATCCAAGATACCTCACACTTCTACAATATATAGAATCAGATTTCTCTGATATTCTTAGGTTAGATCACAGAAGACAAGTTCGTATCTCTCTGAAATGAGTTCAGACTAGGGCACAAATTTCAGTCTACATTATAGAAGTCAGTTCGGATGGGTATAGGAAGAGAAGGCTCAGATGGGTACAAGAAGAAGGCTCGGATGAGTGTAGGAATAGGTCTCAGACCTCTCAACATACCACAATGAAATTATATTGGTACAATGACCTCAATAATATAGTACTTGTGGCTCAGTGAAATTACAGTGATACCATGATGTCGCTCAGTGATACAATGATGTGGCTCGGTGTGCTACAAGTACTACATGTATATGATCTTACTACAATGTTGGACTCCAATTCTATTTCTATCATATTGTTATGATGGTGCTGCAATCTAAGCACAATGTTACACTCTTGGTAACAAGGATGATAGTGAAAATTATGATAACAATTAATATATACATTATGACTTCCTATGTGAAATAAGAATATGGAAGGAGAATAAGAAAATAAAGGAAACCAATGTCTTCATTTTGGAGGGGATAAATAGGTCAAGGGTCATGGTCTTGGTATTCATCAATTGGAATCTCTATAAGAATTGATCCAAGTTTTCCTCTCAAAGAGTGAGAGGTTTTGGTCCTCGCTCATAGCCTACATTCTATGTCTCTTGTTTAATTTATGTTCATTCTTTGGTTACCTTTTGATGAATAATAACACTAATAACAAATATGAAGAAGATCCTAATCTAAATAAGTAAAATTCATTCACAAGCAGTAACTAATAAAGAGAAATTTCCTAATGCTAAATTCCCTATATTTCTCAACAAACCCTTGGGAATTTTCTTGAGACCACCTCAACCAAGATCCAAATCTACTGAAAATCCAGATATTAACCAAAATATGGAACCCACTATATCATGACTATCCAGGAAATGGAAAGGCAAGGCTAAAACCACTGTTAATCTAGAAAAATCCCATGCCAATGACAACAAAGTAGCCAAATAACCAAATGCATATACCATGCATTCAAATCTTAGCAAGGAAATCACACATGTAACATATTACTTGCAATTTCCTCATGTTGTTGTTTCTTTTCCAACCTTCTCCTTAGCTACCCACAAATTCCTTTGTTCGATTTCTTTCCCCTTGATTGCTTATGTCAAATTTCTTGCTCTCTATCTGTCTTGATCTCCTCCACTCTAAGTGAATTCTAGAATGTCCAAGAGTGTGTGTTGGGTGTGGAGCATGATTATCTTGTTTACTTTGTATCACAAAATTAGACCCTGTACCTTCAAAGGGGCGGAAATGCCTCCCGTAATTAATCGCTGCCTTGGGGGGTCCAGGGGGGGCGACAACGCTTTTCAGAGCCCCCCCCCTGGCGGGGGTTTTCGGGGGCAGTGCCCCCGAAGCTAAAAACAGATGTAAAATTGCCTTGTAAAAGTATAGTAATTTCTAGTCAATCTGGGCCATTCATTAGGCAAATGATCTGACGGTAGAAGTTATGTTTAGATTAGGGTTTTTTGCCCTAGAAGTTAACCCCTCACTTTTATGAGGGCATTGTATTGCAGCTGTGCATTGTATGTGTATTCTCGGAGCGAGAAACGGAGAGGGAGACTGTGAGAGAGAACATAGGATATTACAACGGATCTACTGTAGGTTTTTTCTCTTCATTTTTGTTGGATAATAGAAAGGAAGGACTGGCTATTCGGGGTGGACGTAGCCCAAACTGGGTGAACCACGTATATCTGTGTCTCTCTAGTTTTATGTGTTTTGTGTGCTTTTATTTTCCACATATTTTATGTGTTGCATTGCTCTTTAATATTTAATTTTCTAACAGTGTGCATGAATGTACTCTTTTCCTTTTCTTTTCTTTTCCATTTACTTTTCCTTCATTTTCCCTTGCATGCATATTCCTGTCCCTTCATCTTCATTTTCTCCTATTTTCCTTTATTTCTTAGATTAAATTTCCATCTATTTCCCTTTGTCTTTTCCAATTCCAATGCCAATTTCCATAACCAATAATAAACCATAAGTGATTCCCAATATAATATTTCTCCTCCATTCAGTTGGAAAACGTGTCCCATGACCTTGGTCTTATTTTATTTACATAGGAATTTAACCCACAGTTGTTACAAACCCCTCCCCCTTAGGGAAATACCGTCCTCAGTGTTCTATGACACTTATGGCCAAAAGTAAATACTGCTTATTACAGCTTTATAACAAAACTTGTTGCAATATTTACAATTACAAACTGCTAAAAAAATGACAAACATACTGCTTATTGGGTCTTTATAAACATGACTCGGTGCAGTATTTACAATGAAAAACACACACACACGCACACACACATACACACACACACATATAAACTTGTTTTCTTCAACCAATAATTAAAGAATAATATAATGCCCACATCTGATCAACCACCTTCCATGTAGCTTCATCGGGCCCAAAGTGCTTCTAGTGCACTTCAACATTCTCTATTGCTCGATTTTGGAGCATGATCTATTTCCACTGCAATATGCATTATGGATTTGACTAGAACTCTCCCTCTAGTTCCACCTGCAATACAAACTAATTAATCACATGATCAACATCTTGCACATATCTCTTAAGTAATGAAACATGGAAAACATCATGGAATTTTGCAAATGGAGGAAAAAAGAGTCTATAGGAAATTGGTCCAATCCTCCAAAGTGTTGAATTTGACAACAAGAAATAATGAAAATGGCACCAAAATGGGTTCTGATTTAATTTTACCTTAACTAAATTAGAAGTAAATTATAATTCCACATCACATGACAACTTGTACGAGTTAACTTAGTCGGGAAGACTTAGTTAGTTGTGTTAATTTGAGTTGAGGGTCAAACTGGAGACATTTAGAGTTCACTCTAAGATTTAGGGGGTCCAGTTACATTTGATTTTGAGTTGTAATTAGTTAACTCAATTATTTGAGTTAAAATCAATTTAACTAGTTCTAACTGAGGGATCAGCTAGTGAGAGGTTAAGTGAATTAAATCTGATTTAATTCACATGCAGTGATCAATCAGATAACTAATAATTCACTATAAATAGATATTTCATATCATTTCTAACGAAGGACCAGTTGAGAATGGAGTTAAAGGGAAGATAACTATGAGTTGTATAATTAGAAACGTGTACAAGTCATGCATGAGGTCATAAGGACACCTTGGATGTATTGCAAAATCAATTAGTGGGAATTTCCTATTTAATATGGGCTCTATTAATTCAAGAATTCACAAGCTAGGCTAGTCAGTTAGGTGCAAGCTTTTAGCTAAGTATTGGACAAAACTTTCCAGGATCAGAGTGAGACAGTCAGAGATAATGTAGAGGTTTCTTAGGAAGGGAAATAAAATTGTATGGTTTCATATTATTTGTCTTGTGAAATATATAGATAATGAGGTTTTTAGTTGAGGCTTTCCCTAGATAAATATTTGTGTTGCTTTTAAGCAAGTAAATACTCTCTGCAGACAGAAACAATCCCTCTAGCACTAGAGTGGGTCTAGAAACAAAGAGACATGCTAGAGTGTTGCTTCCTAATTATTGAATGAAAAAAGGACACGGTAGATCAACCTACCTAGAATCCAACACTGTCGTCATTGCTGTAGTGGTAGTGGCCTCTCTCTCCTGCCTTGGCAAGTCACAATCCTTCCGCAGTTATGCTCGGATACCTATGCATAGAAAAACAAACAAGAACAACATACGACATAATAATTTCACTCATAACCACTAGCCAGTGAAAGAGGGCTAAGCATGTTTCATTAAGCATCTAAAATAATACAAAATGGGAACCAAACAATAGTCGCGTATATATATTGATAGAAGGAAGAGTTACAACCAATGCTTTGACGTCGTAGTCTCCTCCAGCGGGGTTCAGCCGAAGCGCTTCTTAGATGCTCGTAAGGGAATTCAGATGGGATGAAGACATGGACTCAAGCTCTCTTAGAAGTCATGGACTCAATCTTCCTCAACGTAATTCCTTCTTATTCTATCTTCTCCAGTAGTTCAGCTATAATATGTGCAATTATCCAAGTTCAGATAGCTTAGGCTAAGAGAGATAACTTCTTTTTATAGAGGAAAAGGAGGAGGTTAGGATCCCTACAAAGGTGGGAGGGAGGCCTATCCTCTAGGAGGTTCTCATGGGAGGTGGAAACCATTAAATAAAGGAGGGATTCCATGGTTATTTAATCCAACCACTCCCAATGACTCATCCTCGAAGTTGTTGAAGTGGAATCTTCGCCTCTATTTTTAAAAAACATTCCATAAATAGCTCGACGTGGGTGGAAAACTAGGACAGAGCGCCAGCTAGCGTGGGTCCCAGTGTTAATATTCCTCTTCGGCGCGAAGGTATAACTGACTAACTACGCCAAGGAAAAAACAAGGGTTTTTGAGTCTCTGCTCAGGGAACTGTCAACAAAAGGAATATTTCTCTCATGTAAAGGGATACAATGGTGGTTTTGCAAGGCATGACACTACTTATTGATCACGGAAATGACCCTCCAATGGGAGAGATGGGGATTGCAGGGACAATGAAAAAATGTTGTGTAACAGATGCCCCCTAAAGCATGAAGTCCGAGGGAGAGGGGGGGGGGGGAATTCTTTATGAGAACACGTTCGAACCAAAAACCATTTTCGAAAAAAATGACAATTATGAATAGAATTGATATCTCTGATACATGAATATGTGGTATGGGTGCAACCATCCATAATAGAGTACATAAAAACTGAGATCTGAGGTATGGACGCAGCCATCCAGCAGTAAGGATCAACAAATAGACTCAGGTATGGTCGCAGCCATTCAATCAAAAGAGTCATGCAATAAGTCATAATAATCCATAAGAATATGTAGCCTGGATTTTATTAGACAAAACCAGGGTCTTGCGCTCCATCTCAACCCGAACAAGTAAAAATTAAAGCATGCAAATATATGAGTTGAAGTCGAACATGAAAGAAAATCACCTGATTACCAACCAATGATGAAAGCTGTTAACAGGCATGAGAGAAACCACCAATAATGATAATGGCTCTCAAGGTATAACTGGTACAATCCACGGAATGTGAACAGTGATCTAGCGTCAAACATCTACAGAATCACTCGATTGAAGGCCAATGATGTGGACCTTGCGTCGAATGTGAAAAACCTACCATTAAGGCATGCAGGCTCCAAGGTACCAGAAGGGAGTCTCTAGATCAAATTCCTGGATAATGAGCTGAAGTCGATAGGAAGTGACCTGATCAAAGGTGGGCCATAATGTTTCCCACATCATCGACACAAGACAGAAGAACATCATAATAGTGAATTAGGACCAACAGAGAATCAGAGGGAGGTTGAAAATTGCAGATGCAAACTTCTCTTGAACATATCAGCAGCACGACACTGGATTTGGCAGTATTTGACATTAAAGGATCTGAGGTCATGATGATGTGGCAAAGAGAAAATGAGAGTTCAAAAGAGATTACCCAAACCCATGGAGGAAAAAATGGCGAAATGAGATGTCCCCAACCCGACACGAATGTAGACAAGTGCCATGTTCAAGAGTGACATACTGCCAACATAACTAAAACTTGGTTCCATTTTCCCCCACCATTTCTGGCGAGTACCCCAATTATTTTTTAAAACAAGCTTGAAGGGGATAGCATATGCTTGTGTTGTAAGTTCTTCCTTCGGAAAAATCCAACCTAGTACATTTTACGAGCCCTATGAAGGAGGAAATTGAGTAACGTCATGGCGACGAAGTCCGATGTCATCAGGTTTTAACGAGTTTGACAAAGGAATAATTTGACATCTTTTCATGTTTAGAGAGTTTGAAAAGAAGGAAGAAAAGAAAACTCCATCATGGCCCTTTTTGTAAATAGTCTCTCAGATTCGAAAAGGTAGAAAATAATATCTGAAAGAACCTCATAGTCGTGATAGGCTAAGGTATTCCTTTTTCATAAATAATCTATCCCAGCCCGAAAAAGGGGTAAGCGTATACTGGGTAGATATCGCTTCACAACATTTTAACGAGTTCGAAATGACAAGAGTCTCGAAAATATTTTCAATTTTAGAGAGTCAGAAAAGAGCTGAAAGATGACTCCAGTAGTGAGTACTTTTTATGTTTTTACCGAGTCCGAAAAAGTATAAAATTTAACTCGTTACTTCATCACTATGGTTTGAAAAACCTGTTGCTGCAGAATAGACACGTGTAAAACCCATTTTTCAAAAATAATAAATAAAATAATCGAAAAAAATGTCTTAAAACCTAATTAGGGTTGTAAAAAATTATAAAATGCCAAAAATGGTAAAATTAATTACTTTTCACTTTTTTACCTCTTGTGGAGCAATGGTTACCCATTTTATAGTGTGATTTTGTGGCGACGATAGCGAACAATCCAGCAGACCAATCTCAAATATGTTAGTTCTAGGTAAGAGATGAGATCTCTCCCTTCACTTTGAGTCATTTTTTACTATCTGCAACTCCCAATTTTGAGGTTTGTGGGACGAAATGTGAAAATTAGGGCACGACGGTTGGCGTGGGTTTCAAGCACGGAGTCATGCCAACCGCCCAATTTTCTACACTAGGGCGCACCCATTGGCACGACTGTTTGGGAAATAATCGTGCCAACGGCGCAAACCATTTTTTATGCAAAATGAAAGTCAAATACCCAAATTGTTTACAAATCCAAGCTTCAAAAATGGCTAATAATATCATATGAATGTGTTTGCAGGTAGGAAACCTCAAAATGGTAATCGAATGGAAAGAATGAGAACAAAACGAAGAGTACGAGCTTGCCATGGATAATTAGAGATGCATGGAAGCTCTCAGAGATTATGGACTAAAGAAATTCTTCTTGACACCGTGTCTCTGAGCTCAGCCGGAGCTGTTACAGTATTTGATCAGTATATGGGATGAGGACCAAGAAAATTTCATCCTCTGAGATCAAGAACTTGAGATTGATGTTTCCGATGTCTACTTTATAATAGGACTATCGTGGAGGGGAGAAAAAACGATCCTAACCAGTACTTGTCCTTGCATGGAGAGTATTTCCATGGTGATGGACAGGGTATTTCGAGGAGCACGGAAGGGAATAGGAAGTGGGAAAGCTGATATTCAAACTATCCCAGACTTAGCACTAAAAGTAGTGCTACATACCATCACACAAGCTGCGGGATCGTAAGCACCACACAAAGCAACAAAAAAACAGTTGCTTCTTGTTGTAGACTTCTTGACACCGACCATATACAACTGGGTAGAGGCCATGACAATAAACATGAAACGATAGCTAACAAAATGCGAAGGGAAAATTGAAGCAATTTGGTTATGGGTCTATCCTAGTATCATTTTTCTTGGAACAAATACCAATATTCTAGCGTCAGGAGGTCATAGTCCCAACACCACCAGCGAGAGAACCACGGATGGCCCGATGGGCAGCTCTGATTCCAAGGGCATGGGCGGTCAATACATGTCCTTAAGACCGGAGTTTTTTTATTGGCTCCACCGATAGTTGATTGTCGTGGAGGACTGGCCCTACTCTGGTACAGATTTTACTGGTGATCCGGACCTCCCAGTCCCAGAGGGAGAGGATTGGGATGAATATTTGGGTAATACATATTCTAATTTTCATGAGTGTTATGATTTTTTTAATTATGTATGTTCTGACATTATATCCATGCATTTTCAAATGTTGGCCCAGAGAGACTTGTGGGCATGTCTTTGATAGCGAGGCGAATCCCTCGTGATTTTGAACCTCATGGCAAGGAAGGCGAAGAGGAGGAGATCGTGAAAAACCTAGAAGGGATCACACGTGGAGTCCCGGACTATGCACAATTTGATGATGTTCCCCGTGCCTACCAGAGACATACCGTAGGGGTGCCAAGTCGCATTCACCACTTGCTGAGGTGACTTGTACGGGAAATGACATGCTATCATGAGCATCACACCGATTAGACACCTAGGCTTTATATCTGTATATTTGAGAGACATGTGTCTCAGGATGTAACAAAAACACACATATATTGTTTTTTAATTTATGATGCACACTGATGCAAACTCGTGATATATATCTATATCTATATATATATATATATATATATATATATATATATATATATATATATATATATACACATCTATTTTCCTACATGGATCTTTTTCATATGATGATGATTTTACAAATTACGCAAATGTCTATCTAATAAAATGTTGGCCACTGTATCAGTTAATGCATTCATTCGTCTAGGAATATGTTGATATGTGATAAAATCAAAATGTCTTTCCAACAAACGAATACGTAAATACAATCTCATAATGTATGGGTTGCTGATTGAATAATGACCATTGAGTTGTAGAACAACAAGCTGTGAATCTAGATTTACAAGAAATGCGCGTATGCTGAGGTTGATTGCCTCGGTTAATAGTTCAAGGAAACACTATATTCAGTGATATTTTTTGTAGTCCGTCCTAGAAAAATACCTTGCAGTTTTATCAACTCACCAGCAGGATCATAGATTACCCAGGCTGCTGAAGACAAATTCCTGGTACTGCGGGAAGCACCATCCGCGAAGTCAACATAAGGGGTAACAGACATCTGCAAAAATAATCAAGACCCAATAAGCAGGAAAATGCTTGCGAAGCACGCCAAATCAAAACATGTACAATAATGAAAAAAAAAGCACCTGTGTACACAAATCATGCATGAATGACTCACACATAATATTTTTTTAGATACAACCCATTTCTGGGTTGCTCTAGAGGATGATCTTCGTAATCAATGAGCTCATAGGCCCCATTCTATAATACATGTTTAACAATGTAAGGCCCATGCCACATGGGTTGAAATTTACCTGCCCCCATCTTATCATGAGCTTGGTCATACAGGAGGACACGATCTCCTTCAACGAAATAACAAGGGGAAACTGATTGGTCAAAATGAGCCTTGACCTGCTTTTTCTCTGCTTCAATAACTAGAGCAACAAAGCGGTAGGTTTCATCCAACTGTTCTAAGTAAAGAAGACACTCTTCTTCTGGTAAAGTGTTGGGCAGTAATTCAACAACCAACTTGAGAAAAGGTATTTCACACTCAATCGAAAGAGTAGCTTCCAGACCATAAACCAACTGAAAATAGGTGAATTCGGTCGCACTCTTAAATGAGGTTTGGGTTTCCCAAAGAGCTGAAAATAACATGAGATGCCAATTGGATTTGTGGATCCCCATCGTTCGTTGAAGCATAGTAACAAGAAATTTGTTCACGGCTTCTACCTGGCCATCAACCTGAGGATAGTATAGAGTTGAGCTGTCATGACGCAAACCCAACTTAGAAGTCAACTTTGTTACCATATAGTTCCGAAAATGGGAACCATGATCGGTAACGATGGCTTGAGGGACACCAAACCTAGTAATAATGTGATTGAACATGAATTGTGTTGTTGTCTTACCATCGGTGGCAAGTGTAGGCATTGCTTCGGCCCATTTAGTGAATTAGTCCATGACTATGATAATATAAGCATGCCCCTCGCCCAGTGAGGGTTACACGTCATAAAATCGATGCCCCACTTCGCAAAGGGACCAGTGGTAATGACAGGATGAAGAGATACAGGTGGCACATGCATCTTGCGTTGATAAACCTAGCAATCATGACATTTATGAACCGCGACAATGCAGTCTTTGAAGATAAAAGGACATAAATAACCTGCACGAAGAATCCTTTGTGCAGTAGCATAACTAGACATGTGACCGCCACAGGCGCCACTGTGACAATAATTGAGGGCTTTCTCAGCTTCCTCGAGATTCAAACATCAATGGAGAATTGAATCCACTCCGACACGATAGAGTGTATCCCCAACTATACGATAAGGTTGCGATTGATGACAGATGCGTCGACGAGCATCCTTAGTTAAGTCAGACCTGAAAGTATAAGTCTGGAGATAAACGATGATATCACCATACCACGGATCGAGGGTGCTAATCAAGAAAAGTGTATTGTGTGGATTTTATTCCTCAGAACGAGACAAAGGAGAGTCAAAAGGAAGGGAAAAAATAAAATCAACAAAGACTAGTGATTTCTTCGACTAGGCACAGTAAATTCCAAATCGAACTCTTGGAGGATGACAATGCACTTCGAGTATTTTCCCCCCAGCAATTGACAAGACAATATATAGGTCATGGGGTTGCAATCAGAAATCACAGTCACTGTACGCAAAAGAATATAATGACGAAAATGCTTGAACCGTAGCTAATGCTAACTTCTCGACATGTGCATAGTGCGTCTTAGGATTGAGAAGGTTACGAGATAAGTAATAGATAACATGCTCATTACTGTCATCATCGTCTTGTACCAGAACCATGGAAATCGTGATGAAAGCGGTGACTAAAGAAAGGGAAAAATCATGATGATAGTTAGGAGGACGCAATAGAGTAGCGTTGACAAGAAACATATTCAGGGTTGTTACACATCATTTTTTCACTGTCCCTGCAATCCCCATCTCGCCCATTGGAGGGTCATTTCTGTGACCAATAAGTAGTGTCATGTCTTGCAAAAACCATCATTCTATCCCTTTACATGTGAGTAACATTCCTCCTGTTGACAATTCCCTGAGCAGAGACTCAAAAACCCTTATTTTTGCCTTGGTGTGGCTAATCAGTTATGCCCTTGCGTCGAAGCAAAAAATTAACACTGGGCTCGCGCAAGCTGGAGCTCTGTCCTAGTTTACCAACCATGCCAAGATGTTTATGGAATGTTTTTTAAAAATAGAGGCAGAGATTCCACTCCTACCACCTCAAGGATGAGTCATTGGGATTTGTTGAACTGATAAACCACGGACTACCTCCTTAAGGTTTATGGTTTCCACCTCTTATGGGAACTCCCTAAATGATAGGCCTCCCTCCCACCTTTGTAGGAATCCTAACCTCCTCCTTTTCCTATATAAAAGAAGCTATCTCTCTTAGTACAAGCTAGCTGAACTTGGAGAATTAGACATACTATAGCTGAATGACTAGAGAAGATAGAATAAGAAGGAATTACGTTGAGGAAGCTTGAGTCCATGCCTTTGTCCCGTCTGAATTCCCTAACGAGAATCTGAGACGCACTTCGCCTGAACCCCGCTGGAGGAGACTGCGACATCAAAGCATCGGTTGTAAATCTTCCTTCTATTCATTTATATACATGACTACTGGTTGGTTCCACTGTTGTGTTATGATGTTTTTTTAACGCAATATGTTTAGCCCTCTTTGATTGGTTAATAGTTATGAATGAAATGTTATTATCTTGTATGTTGTCCTTGTTTCTTTTTCTACGTGCAGGTATCCAAGCGTAATGGCGAACGGATTGTGACTTGCCGAGGCAGGAGCAAGAGGCCACCACTACTACAGCAACAACGACAACGTTGGATTCCCGGTAGGTCGATCTACCATGTCCCTTGTTCATTCAATAATTAAGAAGCAACACTTTAGTGTGTCCCTTTGTTTCTAGGCCCACTCTAGGGCTAGAGGGATCGTCTCTATCTGTAGAGAGGATTTACCTGCATAAAAAATTGGCGACTCAACTAGGGATCAGTGCGGGTTTGTCGTTTCATTTTTGTTGGGTTAGCTTCAATTATTGTTTTAGTTGTCAGTCTTTTCTGGTTTGCTTGTTTAGTTTTCATCCTCTGTTCATCTCTAGAGTGTCAAGATTGACCTCTGCTCATTAGCTTTTGGTTTTCCCTCTTTTTCCCATAGTTATATGGTTTAGCGCGGTTTTTCTCTGAACAGTCGTGCCAATTGGTGCAGTTTTCTCTTTTCGCAGTCGTGCCAACCCCTGTATGACGCAGATTACAGCCTTAGAGTCGCGCCAACCCCTGTAGGAATTGGTTTGACCTCCTTGATGAGTCTTTTGGTCAATTGTGATTGCTTCTGGGTTATTTTTTATGCATGATTTTTCCTTTGGGATTGTTTTAATTGTTTTCAACTTTCTTTTCATCTTCTTATTAGTGTCAGTCAAGGCCTTAGGGTTTCTAGGTGTCCTAGTGCACTGAGCCTTCTGTTCGAAAATTGAGTCAGTTTGATTGTTGTCAGTCCCATTTATGGCTTGATTGCACTTAGTTTTCTTGATCTTTTGAGTTATTGCCTTGGTTTCAGATTCATTTCATTTTCTCAATTGGTTCTTTGCCTCATTTCTCCAAGAATAGATTACATTGCTTGTTTTGGATCATTTTGAAAACTGTCTCTTGGTTTGAAAGATTGTGACATTAGTTTGAGTGATTTATTGTGTTTGTTTCGTGTTTTATTGAGTCATTCAATTTCGATTCCTACGCAACACTTAAGCTAGTGTTTGTTTTTGTTTTTCATGTAATTAGTGCATCATGTACTTATTTTCATTGACAAAAAAAAAAAACATATTTTGCATTCTTTCTTGGCATTGAAAGTGAAATACTCTTTTGCAATACTAGTCCTCCTAAGGAAGCATTGAAGCCTAACAATTTTTTTTTAGTGGTCTAGGCTAGAGACGTGTTTCGGTGTCTTGAAACCTAGTAGTTGTCGTTTTCCCTCTGTCTTTAGACAGCACTAGTATAGACTTGCGCTCCCCGTACTGTCGAGTATATAAACGGAGACCCTTCTAGGTTGCAATCCTTTTATCCTTAGGAAGTTGAGTCTGCCACCTTGTAACCGTGATACAATGAACACAGAATTTGGGGAGACTACCTGAACATACGTCAAGTCCTTAGTCATTTATGTTTCATTTGATCACCAAGGTGCATATGGCAGTTCACAGAAACCCCGTATACCCTCTTTCTTAGTATTCCAGAGTAGTCATTTTGATATTTTCATGACTCTTTAAAAGAGAAGAGATTGTCGAGCACCTGTCCTTTCACGCTCGTTTAAAATTGAAAGCGTCTAGAGTCATCTTTGGCCTGTTTATCGACTCTTTAAAAATGAAACAACACAATATGGTTTCAGTGTCATAAAATTAATCACCTATGATCACATGTCCGTTAAAGTTTTATTACTTGGCCTATTGTTTTTTCCTTGGTTTTGATCTTGGAGGCCTCGATTGGCTTTCTTTTTTCCTTTCTGTTTTGATATACAGTCATGATGGCGGAACCACCGGTTTCATCGTCCTCACTACCTCCTAGTGGTAGTTCTTTCCCGGACATTTCTTTTGAAACTCCTCAGCCCACTTGGTCTGCCGAGATCTCGCAGCCTATTCTCCCATCAGCCCTGCCTCTTGCTACTCGATCTCCTCCTAAAGAGCCAGTTGAGTTCAATTGGCCTCCTTCTGGTGTTTGGTCTAGTTTTGGGGAAGAAGGACAATTCCCCCCTCTTATGTCGAGCTCACCATTTTTTGCTGTTGTTGTGCCTCCTAGTCCCTACAGTATTTTTGAAGATCTTATGGTAGAGTTAGATATGTACTAATCTAGTCCATTTGGTAGTGAAGGAATTCCTGTTTCTACAAGAGAATATCAGCTTTTTCCGAAATATGTCCCTCATGTTTCTACTCAGTCTTCTCCACCATCGGTGTCACTTCCGCCTGGCTATCGGTCCTTGAGTCAGATTATGTCTGGTGTTGACTCCATTGTGCAATCCAGTACAGTAACTCCTTCTCAGAGTTCAGTCTTACCTCCATTAGGACTATCGCCTTTGACACCTGGTTTGTCGATTACTATTACATTGGTTCCAGTCCGATCGATGGTCTGTGTGGCTTCATCCACACTTGTTCTTACCCATCAGTCGTCAGGATCTTTTCACACCCACAGGTCTATTTTTCTCAATCCTACGTGGCCTATTAATCCCGGCCAAGGTAGCTCATAAACCCATACCATGGAAACCTCGTTTACCTCTACCACGCCTATAGTTTCTACCTATGTGTTTGATGAGAAAATGTTGGATATTCACTGACGTTATGCTCCTTCGACGGAGGCCACACCTGCTTCTAGTGTTATTTCTATTACCCCTGTGATTCATAGTGGTCTTACTTTTGAAGAGTATCTATTGGCTATTTAGCAGCAGATTTCTCAGGGTTCTTAGCAGCCTCAGGCTCCTGGTAATCCTCTTTTTCATTATTATGATGCTTTCGGTAACCCTGTTTATTCAAATCCACTTCATTGTGATGAGCATGGTAATCTGGTTTATTTGCGTCCTACTGATTCTTATCATATCGTTTCTCGTTTCAGGCCTACCTTCCCCCTGTGGGACAACCTTTAGCTTAGCAAGGCCCTGCTTCTGGTCCACAAGGAAAGCCATACAGTCCACAAGGCCAACCTTTACAAGGGAAACCTTTGGCCCCACATGGACAACCCTCCGGTCTTTTCAGTCTATCTTTGAATCAACTAGGAATTTCTTATGCTCCTAGGGAGGAAATCTACCCACCATAGGGAAAACCTATTGCACCATAATTGTAGCCACATGCTCAATATGGCCCGAATTTTGTGCAACTAGGACAACCCTACGGTCCTCCCACAGGAAACCTAATTATTAAGGAAAACCTGGTCCATCACAACCACCGGGCCAATATTTCTGACAAGGCCAACCTGGTGGCCCTCAACAACTGATTAAACCTGCTCCTTAGCTAGTTCCATCGTTTTAGCAGTCCGTTCTACCCACTCAGCAGCCTACTCAACCTGCTCATCTGGGTCCCCTGCTCAACCTCAAGGTGCTTACTACCCTCAAGGTTCATATCAACTGGTATATGCCGCACCTCAGGTTCCTTACCCTCAAAACCAACCTCTCTATCATCAACCACTCAGCGAGGACCTCACTGGTCTACTCCGACTTAGTATCCTGGTCATCAACCTAGTATCAACCGCCTTATCTGGCTTCTAATCCCTATGATCCGAATCCTCCGGGACAGAATGTGTGGGGACAGAATCCTGCTCGGACTGGATGGAATGTACATACAAGTCCTTATCAAATACCTCCAATGAATTTCAATACTCAATTACCATTTCTTGCTACGTTGGATGTTATGAATATTTTATTAATTATTAGTTAGATATAGTTATATTAGGTTTTATTAACTGAAAGGCATGATCAAAGATCATGCCTCTACGCCAAGGGACACCTTGAGGCTATTTAAAGCCTAGGCGATCCCTCATTGTAATCATATCTCATCTTTCATCATTAATAATATATATTTATCAAGTTTTACCAGAGTTTTTACACTTCATTGGTATCGGAGCCATCGCTCTTCTGGACCTGTGGATCATCAGGTTAAAAAAAAAAAAAAATTCCAACGGAAAATTCAGGATTTTTTTTTTATTAAGTGCAGAATTGCTGGAGAAATTTTGCATCTTTCTCCACTCACGTACACTCACAGCTTCCGCTCACCATTTCATTGCCCCATTGAAAACGCCAGCAGTTTGGAAACAACAACCAGAAATTCAGTAACATAAGAAATAAGTCATATCTGGAAAAATCAGAATATAATTCTTTCAGTGGGCGTGTTCAAGGTTTTCGGTGGACCATTCGGTTCTGACTGAGCTCATATTTTTTTATTGTGACAACCATAAAACAGTCAACGCCACTCTCACGCAGTTACCTTCCCTTACACCCTCACGCATTACACCCTGCACTCTCACGCATTACACCCTTCTCTCTCTCTCACATTACGCCCTCCCCGTCTGTCACATTATCTAACCGCGTGTACAACCTGCACGTCCATCCGCTCAGGAAATCGATTATATGAACAGGAAATCGATTGGCATCGTAGTTTAATTAGGAAACGGGCACAGTCTAAATACGATTTTTAGACGTCAGCACAGGTTCTGTCCGCCGGCTCCCTCCCTTGGTCCTAATGTGTCAAAGTTAACGAACGATCCCATTCTTCATAATCTGTATTGGCCTTCGGTTCCCAGCAAGATTCCTGGTGATTGTCCTAAATTTGATGGCAAGTCTGGTGAAGACCCCCAAGCTCATGTTATGACTTACCATTTGTGGTATTCCTCTAACTCTTGGGTTGATGATTCTATTGGACTCCATCTTTTCTAGCGAACTATTACTGGTGCTGCTGCAAAGTGGTACATGGAGCTATCTTGTGGCATCTTCCAAGATTTCAATTCTTTAGCCATGGCGTTCCTTACGCATTTTCAGCTACCAGTTTTTTATGAGACCGGGACGTGTTGGGGTTCCCATGTTTTGGCCAGATTGGCAAGACCAAAAGATGAGACAACATCAGAACCACTTTCAGACCTCAGGATCTAGCCCTCCTAGGTCCAGAGAGGGATCTCTCTATATGAGCAAAGGTTTATGTCTATGAGGCTCAAATGTTATGATTTTAGGCTAGTTATAAGGCTCGGGGTTTGTTTTTTTGATTGTTTGTTTTGGTTGCTGGTCATCAGGGAAGAAGGGTTCAATGTAAGACCAGGATGAGAAAAGAGGGATAAGGCAGAGGCGAAATATTCCAGGAAATATTCAAAACCATTTGGCAATGGAGTCAGGAAAGGATTTGCTTACTACTCAATAGGAAAGATTTCAATTGGGCTAGTCATCCGAAACATAGGATATTCGAGATGATTGTGTGATGTGGAAAAGAGGGAGGAGGTAACACAAATTTCAGGGCACAACGTTACAGACCAACAGGTTGCACAAGGATCCTAGTGGATAGGGCTAACTCTAATCCCCAGTGTTCCCAAATCTTCCAACTAAATTTGTAACAAGAAACATCTAAGAACTGAATTCATTTAATTCATACATCAGAGAGCAGGCAATAACATCCACTACACTGGTTAAACCACCTGAAATCATTTCTTAGATAATACATTCAGAAGAGAAACATTAATGGCAAGGAGAGCAGAAACATAGGGTACATAACAAGGGTAAATCATATGCCAATATTCTGATGCAAGCTAGTAGAAACAAAATGAAATGAATGTAAACACAGAGATAGGAAAACATCACCGCTGCTTCAGATCAGGATCCAAAGAAATGTGCTTGTTATATTAAATAACAATAGCAATCAAGTACAACATTGCCAATAGCTGAATACTCAGTCTGAAAACATTTCTTTCAACCTATCTTACAATCTTTACACAGAGACTGTGTCTCAAAGAAACTACTTGCAGTTCTCTGATAATTGCTCAATAACCTTTACAATAGTTTTCTCATGAGTTTTATAGTTGAAGGGAAGTAGAGGAGGTAGGTGAAGAACTAAATGCAGTATTAAACTTCTGAAAAGAAAGAGGGTCGAAGCCCATTCTATATAAATCCTGTGCATTAATCTCTGGTGTTCTTTGGGTGCATGAATGATCTTCTTTAGCTTTCAGGCTATTATGAAATGACTCTGATGTAACTCTGTCTGCAGTACTGTGTGATGCTATTGGTGAATAAACAAAGGATGAATGAATAATGAAGAGGTCTGCCATACTGATGAAATAAATGCTCTGATAGTACTGGGGATGTTTCAGGGTAGGAAATCTCTCCAGAACACGGCATAGATTGAACACTGCATGGGCGCTCTGTCATTTAAGGAGGAAAACATTCTGCTGCTATATAAACCCCTGATATGCATTGATTTCTGTGTGATGTACCTTTGGCATGATCTATGGGATCATTGACCTGGTGCTTGGCCTCTAAACTATTGTATTAAAGCTCAAAACCTTCACTACCTAGTGCTGAAATCCTTGATCATAAGCTGGTTTTTTCCCACTGCTCCATAAATGCCTCGATTCTGCAGGATCTGAGCTTTTATGGCGCCGGATAGGGTTTGTGAAGTTTCAAACTTTGTCCTTTGATGGAATTTATACTGCCGCCACCTTTCTTGACATTTCCTTGTAGTACCAGCTTCCAAATCCAACTCTCTCTCTGTGCAACACACCATTAAAGAAGTACATGTTCACCATGGAAGTTTTCCACCTCTTTGAAACCCTACAAAATACGAAAACATGTTAAGAAAACAATGGAGGTGGTGGACGCAACGGGGGTGGCTAGACTGACTACGCAGACTGGTTAGATGGCGAAAACATCGTGGAAGACCCATAGTGTGGTGAAAACGATATGTATTACAGTCGGGAGGTGGCACGGAGGCAAAATAAATGAAAACCTTAATAAACCTTACCTATGAACAAATATATGAAACGGGAGGGCGACTATACGGTGGGACACGTGGAGGTGACGTGGCGGGACCGGTTGGTGACAGAAGAGTCAACAACGGGAAGACGATTCTTGATTGTCAGATCTTAGAGGAGATCGATGGTGGGAAACACGGTGGAGGGCAGTGAACGGTGGGCCAGGGGTATGGAGACCATGAGTTAAAACTCGTGCAGCTTCGTTGAGCGATGATCGTCGGATGCGGCGAGGGCGGATCGGACGGCTGACGGAAATATCGCTGCGCTTCCTGTATCGAAAAATAACACGTGATGGGAAAGCGATTTTGCGATCATACAGGAGCCATGTGTCGAGAGGTGTATGGAATCATTGGTCGATGAGGAAATACTGCCAATCGCCCGAAAGCGGTGCGATAGAAACAACCGGGTTTATGAACAATGCGCGGGGTCCACAGGGGCGGATAAACTCCGAACCATCGGATCTGCGTGTAAATGGACGGCGATGGCGCGATTGGGAGTCCAGGAGATGACGATATGTGGGGGACCAAAGGGTACGGACAGGAGAACTTGGTGCGTCCCCCCACAATGAATCACAGCCACTCGTTTGAGTCTTCCCACAACTCGAGGAGTCAACTGCGGAGGCACCAAAGGTTTGACCTATGGATAGAGAAGTGCCTCCGCAGGGGTAAGCGCCTTTCGGACCAGCGCTCGGCTTCAGCGCCCGGGTCTCGTGGAAGAAAGGCTGAGGGGCTAACGGAAAGGGGGCTTAGGCCTATTATAAGGTCAGAAAGTGGGTTTTAAACCCATTCTAATGCTTTTCAAGGCCTGAGGAGGGTAACGATAGGGAGATAGAGGGGAAATTTGGGAAAACAAAGGGTGTAGGGATTTTTAGAGGGGATTCCTGGGATGGAAAGGGGGAACACCAGGGGATTTAGAAGAAGGGGAAAAAGGATAGAAGGGGGGGGGGAATTCAGGGGTAGAAGGGGCGAAATAAAGCCTTTTGGAGCATAATTCTTTATCAGTAAGGCTTATTGACTTAAATCAGTAGAGGGAAACAGTTACAAGGCAGGAAACTACCAAAGGCTGCAAGGATGATGTGTTTTCAAGGGAAATGCATTCCTTGCAGGCATACAGAACAACCTAGCCCCTTGCTTTCTCGTCAAGAAATTTATAAGGGGCTAACAGTGGCTCCACATGGGGATGGCTTCTTCTTGAAGGAGTCAAGAATTTAGAGAGTAGATCTTTGGTGTAGGCCATTGGCCTGCTGCTTGGCACATCCCTTTCCTTCTTTGATCAGCTGCCAAAATAGGAAAACATTACATCAGCAGAAAACTTTCTCCAACAAACTACCTACCCATCCTACCATCCTAGCATTTTTTCTTCTAGGGTGCATTTGAACTAGCAGACCCTTTACATCATTTATTTTTATAACAGAAAATAAACCTATTCTAATTCTACCCTTATTGCTCCATGAGACCAGATTAGACTGTTGGCCTCATATGTTTCTCTACCTATTCTAATATCTGCTGCGATTAAACTATCCAGCAGATTTCTTCTCTACATTCTAAGACAGGAAATTGAAAAACAGTCAAGCTAGGATTAGACTATCTGACTTGCTGTGGGGGCATAAAGACAGTTGCACATGGACAAAATTTGCAGAAAACTGAAAAAAAAAAACGTGAAGGCTTGAGATCTGGAACTTGTAGTATCCTTCTTTTCTTTTTGTGACTCAAGTTTTGAGCATGTTAGAGTCACTTCCTTTTCTTTATTTCAGCTCTGGTTTTGAGCATGTTAGAGCTGATTCTTCTTTTTCTTTGCTGGTCTAGATTTTGAGCATGTTAGGACCAGCTGCCTTTACTTTCTTTGGCTCAGGTTTTGAGCTTATCAGAGCCAATCTTTTGAACATCCGAGGTTCACGTTTTAAGCATGTCTAAACCTCTCCTTTTCCTCTGTTTTTTTTTTGAAGCATTTTTCTCTTTTCTTGAAAATAAAAACTGCAATGGTATGTACAATGGAAATGGAAACTGGAAATTGTAAATTAGCAGAAGTAGTGTTTGAGAATTCTGCCATTGACAGGACCCCCACACAGCTCAGTGCCATCTAATTCTTGTAAAAAGAAAGCATTTGGACCCAAAGTAGCCTGGATGAGGTATGGACCTTGCCACAAACTGTCAAACTTGCTGTGCTTTCCTTTATCCTCTCTTCTCGAATCCCACTTCAGAACCTTATCTCCAGCTTTGAAATCAGCAGCTTTGGTTCTTTTGTCAAACAATTTCTTTATGTTCTCCTGAACTTTCACTGCTCTGCTGTAGACCTCTTCCCTTGTTTGTTGAAGATGGATTGTTTGGTTTATTCTCCTCACCATACTATCTTCTTCTGTTTGGATCTCCTGGACGAGCTTGATCACTGGTGTCCCAAGACTGGTAGGAAATACTTCTTCTGTTCCATAGACAAGCTGAAATGGTGACATGCCAATGTACCTTTTAGTTGTAAGCCTGTCAACCCACAAAGGATGTACTAACTTGTTATGCCACGACTTTTTGTTCTCTTCCAACAACTTTTTGATGATGATCACCAGGCTCTTGTTTGATGATTCAGCTAATCCATTACCTTGAGGGTAGTAGGCAGTTTAATTATCAAGTGCTATTTGGTACCTGTCACAAAAATCAACCATATTTTTGGATCCCAAAGCAGTAGCATTATCAGTGATTATTTTCCTTGGGCAGCCAAACCGAGAGAGGATGTGACTTTCCAGGAAACTAATGATGACTGAATCTGTGGCATTCCTAGTCGGCACGACCTCTATCCACTTAGTGAAGTAGTCTGTGGTTGTTAGGATCCATTTGTGCTGCGCAGAAGAAGCAGAGTGAATCTCCCCTATAAAATCTAGGCCCCATTGCAGAAAGGGACCTTCAACAGTGATGGGTTGTAGGGGTAAAGGGAGGAGTTTTCTTTTGCCTTCAAAGATCTGTCATTTGTGGCAGGAAACTATCATTTTATGGACATCATTGAAGAGTGTGGGCCAATAGTAGCCAACTCTGAGTATTTTGTTTGCAGTGGCTTTCCAACTCAGGTGGCCTCCACATTCTCCAGCATGGAATTCTTGTTTAACCCTCTCTGCCTCATTCTCAGGCAAACATTTAAGCAATAGGCCATTAGGATTCTTCCAGTATAAGTTTTCATTCACAATGTAGTAACTTCTAGTTTTTAGCTTTAAGAATCTGGCCTTGGTCTTTGATAATCTGGGAGGGGCATTGAGGTGTGTAAGCACATACAGAATGTCGGAATACCAAGGAGAGCTCTGAAATTTTTCCTCAACAGTGAGATCAGGAAATTATTGTTGCTCATCCAAGGTATTTATCATGTTAATGTCTAGGGCTTGTAGGTTTGATTCAGCCATTAATTTAGCTAAGCCCTGACCTTTAATCAGTTTGGTGGGTTTTATCTCAAGGTCATACTCTAAGATCACAACTATCCATTTTCCCCTTTTCCCATCTGGGTCTTGGGACAGTATATCTTTGACTATGATGTTGGGAACATAAGCTACGGTGTGAGAATGAAATATGTACACCATGAAGTCTTTCAAGGCCTTAATTAGAGCATAGGCCTGTTTCTCCATGATGTTGTATTTCAAGGGTGCATCTCTGAGTGATTTTCTAAATAAGGTAATTGGCTATTCCATTCCCTCTGTGTTTTTCTGTAGCAAGACTGCAGCCACTGTATGCTCAGAGGCGAATGAAAAGATCATGAAATATTTGGAGAAACCTGGGCTGATTAGGACGGGAGCTTGGGTAAGTGCAAGTTTCACTGATTCAAAAGATTGTTTATCTCCCACAGTCCATTTAACTCCTACACCTTTCTTCAGCATGTTAGTCATGTTCCTAAAGTGTTCAGCCAGATTTGGAATAAACCTCCTAAGGAAGTTAATTTTCCCAATGAAAGACTGTAATTCCTTGATGTTTATGGGGTGTGTGATCTGTATTATTCCCTCAAATCACTGTGGGTCTATCCTGATTCCCTCCTCGGATATAATGTGGCCAAGAAGTTTACCTTCTTGTAGCCCAAAGACAGTATTTTTAGGGTTCATGGACAGACCAAACCTTCTACATTTTTCGAATACTTTTCTCAGATGTTTCAGGTGTTCTTCTTCGTTCTTGGAAAAGACTGTTATGTCATCTAAGTAGATAACAATGAAGTGCCCTATCTCATCTGAAAATGCTATGTCCATCGCTCTTTGGAAGGTGGCTCCAACGTTCATCAATCCAAAAGGCATCTTCACATACATGAAGGTACCCCATGGAGTGGTAAAAGTTGTTTTGAGTTGGTCTTCTCGGATCACTAGGACTTGGTTATAACCTGAAAAACCATCCAACAAGGAGATCCTTTTAGAGCCAATTACCTTCTGAAGGATATGTTCCATTTTAGGCAAAGGGTAATTGTCCTTGAGTGAGGCTCTATTAAGATTCCTGAAGTCTATGCACAATCTAATTTCTCCTGTTTTCTTCCTCACAGCCACTAAGTTTGATACCCAATAAGAGAACCTCACTGACACAATTATACCTACTTCATACATTTTCTTAATCTCCTTTTCTACTGCAGGCAGTTGTTTAGGATTGATTCTGCGAAGTTTTTTCCTAAAGGGCTTTTGATTTTCTTTCAGGGGTATCTTATGTTGTATGGTATTTGTGTCATAGGAATTTAAGTCCTCATAGCTCCATGCAAACACATCAATGAATTCGTTGAAAAGGTCAATGTATTTGTTCTTCATGTCTGCAGGTAAAGACTTAGCCAGTTTAATCATTTTAGGCTTATCTTCAGTGCCTATGTTGCATTCTTCCACATCAGAGTGTGCATGTTCTATAGTGGGTTTTTTTGCCACATCATCAAAGTCAAAGAGGTCCTCTAAGGGTGCCAGGCCTCTAGGTATATTCTTATCTTTGGCCTGCAGCACCTTTACCTCTTCACTATCTGTATTTTCACATTTTCCGTCCAGATTTCCAGTCTGTTCATCTAAAGAGTTTATTTCTATATTACAGGGTGTTTCTTCCTCATCTGAGGATTCTTCACTTAGGTAGCTACTGTCATATTTAGAGTCTGAATCGGTAAACTCAAACTCGTTTCTGCCTACCAGGAAATCCTTGATCTTTTTATCACCTTCAAAAACCTGCCAATATTTTTTGTTGTCTGGCACAGCAGGTCTGAATTTGGTCTGAATGATGATCTGTTAGTCACTGGGAGTCTTGGGGTAGGAACTGACCAGGCAGGCTAATCCATTTGCAATGACATTTTGACCCCTAGGTACGAAAACTAATTTGTATTCAACGAAAGTTTTCAGCAAATCCATAGTGTCATTCCTATATGCTCTCAGTCTGGGATATTTCGCTGTGTATTCACCATTCACCTGTTTAATAATCAGCTTAGAGTCTCCACGCACATTTATCCTACTGGCTCCTAATTTTCTCAACAGATTTAGACCTAGGATCAGAGCCTCGTATTTAGCGACATTATTCGTGCCTTTGAAATGCAGACTGCAGGCGTGGCTCTCAGCATAGTCGTTTTCTGTATTGTGTAACCATACCCCCGCTCCAGCAGTTCTCTTGGTGCATGACCCATCAAAGTTCATCACCCATAGGGGTTCACACTTGGTTTCGGTATCATTCTTTTCCTTGTGGCTGGGTTCGCCATTATGTTGCTCTACAGGGTCTGTGCGGGGTTGTGGATCACCTTGTTCCTCATGAAATGTATGAGTTTCAGGGATCTGGCCAGGTGGCTGTTTACGCTCTGTTTCTTGTTCATTCGGAGTTAGGTTTCCACTGCATATCCTATAGGTTTCGTTGCGGTTTTCTTCTTTGTTGTCCTCTAAATCCAGAGCAACCATTATGTTAAAATCAAAAGCTTCTGCCTCTCCGTTTTCATCTCTGTTTTGGGACTCTGACCTTTCTAAGGATTCATCATTACAAAAGATGAAGGAGTCAAGGTCTGTATGTACAGAATAAACAGGTGAATTTTCTGGCTTTTTGGGGCTACTGACTAGGAATTTCATCTGTGCCTCCCTATACAGTTTTCTAAGTTGGCCAAAGATTGGGATTGTGGCATATGAGCCATCCATCTGCATTGTACCCTGCAGCTTGGCTCCCCATGATCTTGATAACAACATGCCATACTTGGGCGGCACATCTGCCACCACAACATCCATGACCATACATTTGGCTGGGATTAGAGTCAAGCTCACACATAAGTCTTTGATCAGGCCTAGGAATTTTACTCTACTAGAGTCGAAAGAGTATAAATCTTTGTAAGGTTTGTTTATCTCTAGACCTAACCTCTCCATGACTACCTTAGGCATTAGGTTGTGAGATGCTCCAGAATCATGCATTTCATTATGTAGGATCTTGTCATGAATGTTGAGACTGATATATAAAGGTGGGACTACCCCCTCCTGAAACTTCCCCTCTATCTTAGGTCCAAACAAAAGGGCAGGCTGATCATCGTTCAGATTTACGGAGTCACCATTCTCGCCTAAGTTCAAAGATCTTAAAATCTGACCTTTATATACATCTTGAGTGGCCAGCTCAGAAAGTGGGACAGAGATTTTAATTCTTGCAATCTCGCTTTCCAAGTTGAAAGTGGATTGACTCTTTGGGATACTCATCTTTGTTCTATTTGCCACTGCCTTAGTGGCTAAATCAGTGGGCTGATTTTCATTATGTACAATGTTTGTGACAATTTTATTAGGAGCACTAACTGCAGTGCTAGTGCTGCTAGCTGGTTTACCTTGCGCATTAATGTTTTGGTTGTCTTTTTCTCTATTCATTCCAGAACTCTCAGCTGCTGATTTGTTGGTTTCAGTAGTTGCTTTAGAAGTTTTCTCAGGCTTCTTTTTGATGGTAGTCTCAAAAGCTTTGGGTTTGGCAGTTTCTTGAATTTTTTTGCTCTTGAGTTCATACTGTTCTCTGACCTGCATCATGGCATTTTCAAATCCTAATATGTAATCTTCATATTCTAACCATTCCTCCTCCCAACCAGAGGGTGAGGTCTGATCTTCTTCTGAGAAACAGTTATGGATTGAATCTTCTCTTTCAAACATGTTTATTGTGTTTCCCTCAAACTCTTCTATGATTCCCTCATCTTCATCAAGAAAATTCTCTTGGAATGGGGGGATAACTTGTTGATCTGATTCTCTTTGTCTGTTGGGAGTGTTATTGTTTCTTCTAAAGTTTTGGTTCTGGTTTCTATTCTGGTTACTGACTGTGACAACCAATTTTTCCATCATTTGCTGTAGTCTTTCCACGTTTTTAGACAGTTTATCGTAATTTTGGTCAGATGTGGAAGCTACATTGTCATCTCTGTATGTTACCCTTCTCTCAGATTTCAGTCTTGTTCTTTTTTCAATCAGATTTGCCTCTATGTTCATTGCTCCTTTTTGCATGTCCTCCAGTGTGTTGTATTCCTTATCTCTAAGCTCACAGGCCATGTCAGCATCAAAACCTTCAGGGTATTTTGCTAGGGCCATGCCTTGTGGAGGTTTCATATGTGGAGGGAGGGCATTATAATTTTTTTGAACCTTGTTGTGTAATCATGAACACTCTCTCCTACGTTTCTTTTAAGGGTCATGTATTCTGCTAGGATTTGGCGAGGATTTGCCCTAGTTTCCCATTTTTTTATGAAGGTCTGATATAAAGCTAGAAGATTGTTGATGTTACCTGGGGGTAGGCCTTTAAACCATTTCTTCACATCACCCCCTAAGCTTTGGGCGAATATTCTCATTTTGACTGTATCATCATCAATTTCCATGTAGTCAAAAGAATCTTCCATTTTATCTACATGTTTTTGGGCTGTGATGGACTCCTTTGTAGTGAAGTGTGGAATCTTAGATTGATAATCATTCGGTAAGGGTACTAGAGGCTGAGGTAAAACCAGAAGTGCATACCAGGATGCCATGATGATGTTTTGATGGGCTAAAGGGGCTTGGGCAGCAGGTATATGGATGACAAGGATATTATGACCAACAAAGGACTGATGAGCAGACCTAGGGTGACTGAGCCCCAAGTTTTGTATGAAATGTAAATCAGGAGGTGTAGATGGAGGGGTCTTTCTATTCCCAAGGTGTCTACCACCTTGCTGTGGTGAATCAGGAAGCTCAGGGTCTGGATGGTCTAAGCCACTGAATGACCTAGTTCTAGATAAGCTATTAGGTAGGTCTAGGTCAAGGTGAAAGTGTGATAGAGATGTAATATCTTATGGTGCAGAATTAGCTCTATAGATGTGACTGGAAACAGTTGATCTTTTAGGTGTAGGAGCTCCCTTGCAGATGCTCTCAGGATTGTCAACTATTTCAGGTGGGTTTGGGTTAGGGTAAGCTCTTGTATGAATGGTTCTAGAAGCCAGAGTGTTGTTTACTGACCAAGTAACTTAACCCTACATGTTACTTCTACTATGGTTGATGTTGTTATGGAGGCTGGTCTCCCAGTGGAGTCTTATTGTGAAACCGAGACAATCAGCAGGCCTACTGATCACCAGTGAAGTCTTTAGAACGTTTAGGAACTATGGAGTCGCCAGGTGGAAGGTTTAGGATGTTTTTGGAGGGTACACTTTCCACCACAGTGCTTATGAGATGTCCTCTTTCAAGGATATCTTCCAAACATAGAAAACTCTAACCAGAGATTGACTGGGAGGGCATTTACTAGATATGTCACCTCTGAAAGAGTGTGAGATCCGGAGGCTACCTGGCCCTTTCCAGACTCTGTCCAAGAGTATGGGAAAACACAAAAAATGGTATAGAGGTTGATGTGTGAAGGGGACTGTTTAACTGCCAACCTAACCAGAGATTCTGGGTTCGATCCCCAGCGGAGTCGCCATTATGTTGGGGTTCCCATGTTTTGGTCAGATTGGCAAGAACAAAAGATGAGACAACATCAGAACCACTTTCAGACCTCAGGATCTAGCCCTCCTGGGTCCAGAGAGGGATATCTCTATATGAGCAAAGGTTTATGTCTATGAGGCTCAAATGTTATGATTTTAGGCTAGTTATAAGGCTCGAGGTTTGTTTGTTTGATTGTTTGTTTTGGTTGCTGGTCATCAGGGAAGAAGGGTTCAATGTAATACCAGGATGAGAAAATAGGGATAAGGCAGAGGTGAAATATTCTAGGAAATATTGAAAACCATTGGGCAATGGAGTCAGGAAAGGATTTTCTTACTACTCAATAGGCAAGCTTTCAATTGGGCTATTCATCCGAAACATAGGATCTTCGAGATGATTGTGTGATGTGGAAAAGAGGGAGGAGGTAACACAGATTTCAGGGAACAATGTTACAGACCAACAGGTTGCACAAGGATCCTAGTGGATAGGGCTAAATCTAATCCCCAGTGTTCCCAAATCTTCCAACTAAATTTGTAACAAGAAACATCTAAGAACTGAATTCATTTAATTCATACATCAGAGAGCAGGCAATAACATCCACTACATTGGTTAAACCAACTGAAATAATTTCTTAGATAACACATTCAGAAGAGAAACATTAATGGCAAGGAGAGCAGAAACATAGGGTACCTAACAAGGGTAAATCTTATGCCAATATTCTGATGCAAGCCAGTTGAAACGAAATGAAATGAATGTAAACACAGAGATAGGAAAACATCACCACTGCTTCAAATCAGGATCCAAAGAAATGTGCTTGTCATATTAAATAACAATACCAATCAAGTACAACATTTCCAATAGCTGAATACTCAGTCTGAAAAGATTTCCTTCAACCTATATTACAATCTTTACATAGAGACCGTGTCTCAAAGAAACTACTTGCAGTTCTCTGATAACTGATCAAAAACCATTACAATAGTTTTCTCATGAGTTTTATAGCTGAAGGGAAGCAGAGGAGGTAGGTGAAGAACTAAATGCAGTATTAAAATTCTGAAAAGAAAGAGGGCCGAAGCCCATTTTGTATAAATCTTGTGCATTAATCTCTGGTGTTCTTTGGGTGCATGAATGATCTTCTTCAACTTTCAGGCTATTATGAAATGACTCTGATGTAACTCTGTCTGCAGTACTGTGTGATGCTATTGGTGAATAAACAAAGGATGAATGAATAATGAAGAGGTATACCATACTGATGAAATAAATGCTCTGATAGTACTAGGGCTGTTTCAGGGTAGGAAATCTCTCTAGAACACGGCATAGATTGAACACTGCATGGGCGCTCTGTCCTTTAAGGAGGAAAAAATTCTGCTGCTATATAAACCCCTGATATGCATTGATTTCTATGTGTTTTACCTTTGGCATGATCTATGGGATCATTGACCTGGTGCTTGGCCTCTAAACTGTTGTATTAAAGCTCAAAACCTTCACTACCTAGCGCTAAAATCCTTGATCATAAGTTGGTTTTTTCCCACTGCTCCATAAATGCCTCGATTCTGCAGGATATGAGCTTTGATGGCGCCGGATAGGGTTTGCGAAGTTTCAAACTTTTTCCTTTGATGGAATTTATACTGCCGCCACCTTTCTTGACATTTCCTTGTAGTACCAGCTTCCAAATCCAACTCTCTTTCTGCGCAACACGCCATTAAAGAAGTACATGTTCACCATGGCGGTTTTCCACCTCTTTGAAACCCTGCAAAATACGAAAACATGTTAAGAAAAAAATGGAGGTGGTAGACGCAACGGGGGTGGCTAGACTGACTACGCAGATTGGTTAGATGGCGAAAACATCGTGGAAGACCCATAGTGTGGTGAAAACGATATGGATTACAGTCGGGAGGTGGCACGGAGGAAAAATAAATGAAAACCTTAATAAACCCGACCTATGAACAAATATATGAAACAGGAGGGCGATTGTATGGTGGGACACGTGGCGGGACCGGTTGGCGACGGAAGAGTCAACAGCGAGAAGACGATTCTGGATCGTCGGATCTAAGATGAGATCGACGGTGGGAAACACGACGGAGGGTAGTGAACGGTGGGCCAAGGGTATGGAGACCATTAGTTAAAACCCGTGCAGCTTCGTTGAGTGACGATCGTCGGATGCGGCGAGGGCAGATCGGACGGCTGACGGAAATATCGTCGCGCGTCCTGTACCGAACAATAACGCGCGATGGGAAAGCAGTTTTGCGATCGTACAGGAGCCACGTGTGGAGAGGTGTATCGAATCACTGGTCGATGAGGAAATACCGCCAACTACCCGAAAGCGGTGCGATAGAAACCGTCGGGTTTATAAACAGTGCGCGGGGTCCACAGGGGCGGATAAACTCCGAACCGTCGGATCTACGTGTAAATGGATGGCGATGGTGCGATTGGGAGTCTGGGAGATGACGACATGTGGGGGACCAAAGGGTACAGACATGATAACTTGGTGCGTCCCCCCGCAATGAATCACAACCACTCGTTTGAGTCTTTCCACAGCACGAGGAGTCAACTGCGGAGGCACCAAAGGTTTGACCTATGGATAGAGAAGTGCCTCCGCAGGGGTAAGCGCCTTTCGGACCAGCGCTCGGCTTCAGCGCCCGGGTCTCGTGGAAGAAAGGCTGAGGTGCTAGCGGAAAGGGGGCTTAGGCCTATTATAAGGTCGGAAAGTGGGTTTTTAACCCATTTTAATGCTTTTCAAGGCCTGAGGAGGGTAACGATAGGGAGATAGAGGGGAAATTTGGGAAAATAAAGGGTGTAGGGATTTTTAGAGGGGATTCCTGGGATGGAAAGGGGGAACACCAGGGGATTTAGAAGAAGGGGAAAAAGGATAGAAGGGGGGAAAAATGCAGGGACACAAGGGGCGAAATAAAGCCTTTTGGAGCATAATTCTTTATCAGCAAGGCTTATTGACTTAAATCAGTAGAGGGAAACAGTTACAAGGCAGGGAACTACCAAAGGCTACAAGGATGATGTGTTTTCAAGGGAAATGCATTCCTTGTAGGCTTACAGAAAAACCTAGCCCCTTGCTTCCTCGTCAAGAAATTTGTAAGGGGCTAACAGGACGCACCTCCTCACTTTATTGAAATAGGACCAAGCTACTCATATCTCGGATCATATTCACGTGTGGCGATGTCATCGTCACATGATCAAATTTGAAATTCTTGATCAGCTTCTAAATCATTGGTTCACCACCTCCTTTTTCAATCAGATTGCCAAAGACATAGCTATGGGGGCATGTGTAATCAAGGAACAAGCCATTGCTTATGCCCAGTACCTTGAACTTGTGTACTCTCAGTCTGGTGCATTATATGATATCTTGCCTGATGTTCCCTGAAATGGAACTTATAAACCACCAGAGAATCCATCCTTCGATGGTATTATTGGTTCTGTGTCTCAAACTTCTCAAAAGTCTTCATCTTCAAACTCTGGGAACCTGAAGTCCGCCTCTTCCCATAATGTTGCTTCTCATTTTACTTCAAATTATGGTAAACGAACAGAAGTTAAATGTCGTTCAGGCCAATCCTACAGATAATACCTCTAAAGGTAAAAAGAAGGGTAAAGGTAAAGCCAAAGCCGATACTAAAAAATAGGATTCTCAGAAATATCGTGCTAGTGATGGTTCTCAACGCAAACCGAAGTACCCTTGTTTGATCTGTGATGAAGAGAACTTCACCAAGGACTGTCCTCGACGGTCCGAAGTGAGCTGATTGCTCAAAGGAACCTAGGGAACTCTGGCTATTCTTAAAGAACCTTTCCCATCTCAGCAAACTCAGATGGTAGAGAAACCTCAGTCCTCTACCCCATTTGGCTCTCAAGTATTCATGATGAACAGTTCAGGCATCGTTTCTATTGCTACTCGGTCGAAAGATTATGTTGGATCCCATCAGGCCACGGGGAAGGAGATCACTGATGTTCCTCCTCCTCCGCTTGTTACTGGTCCTCTTGAGATTGAAAGGCCCAATGCTAAATCCATTGTGGGACCACCTTCCAAAGGTGTCCTCCGTAAGTCTTCTTATAATCCCAATGCCCGTGATGCTCACCATTACAATATTGTTGAAGATTTGGCTCAGGCACCATCCGCGATGTCCGCGTTAAAAGTACTTTAGAGCTATCTGTCACATCGAAGAGCTGTGTTATCTGTGATTGGTGGGATTGATCCTGCCGATACTAGCCTTCTTGCTTTCGATCTAGATAATTTTTTTCCACGACTTCCGCATCAGATTGAGCTCATTATTCAAGTTTTTATTAATGGTCTTGACATTCATCGAGTAGTTGTGGACAAAGGAGCGTCAACCTGTATCATGTCATTTTCGTGTTGGAGAGCCATTGGTTCTCCAGCCTTGAATTCATCACCAAATGCTCTAGAAGCATTTGATGGAAGATCATTAAAACCCTTAGGTTTTCTCGCTAGTTTAGTGATTACTTTGAAAGGGAAGACCGCCAATGTAGAGGTCGAAGTTGTTGACGCTAAGCTCAATTATAATATTTTGCTTGGTTGGAGTTGGACTTATGCCATGTTGTGTGTTCCTTCCACTCTCTTTTGTGTTTTGAAATTTCCACATGAAGGAAAGATTGTTATTGTTGATCAATTGTCTTTCTTCACCTCTTCCTCCGAGAACAACGTTTTGTATGTGGATAAGATTCCCACTCCCTACGAGAGTGTAGGGCTCGGTCTTTTTAAAGATCCTGCCCTCATGGGAATTTTTTCTCTTCCTCCTCCAAATACTATTCAGATTCATATGATTTCTCAGTCTGATGACCCATGGATTATTCCTTCGCCTCAACAGATTGATTCCTTCGAAGATTCGATGCCTTTGAGTCTAATTGAGATTGATTGTTGTGAATTCATTGCTACTTCGGCACCTCCGTCCTCTTATTGCAGTCCTTTGAGCATGTCTCTTGACATTTACTCTCAATCCCCGTGGCTTGGTGATTCAGATTCGCTTGATCCATTGAGAGAGGTGTTTCCTTCTGATGAGGCCATTGTGGAAACCCTGTCTCTTGAGGATCTACCGTGGGATGATGGTCATCATCATTCCTCGTTTATGCCCAGCCTCGGGGCCATGTCTACTTGTCTCGAGCATTTTGTAACTCAGGTTCCTTCTCCTCCGCTGCAATTTCCTATTTTGACACATGACGTATTTACGAAAGGTAACTTGAGTAACATTACATAGACGATTCCTATTGATATTTCCGTTAAACCAAGAATTGTTGAGAACATCCATATTAGGGTTACTTGTTCTTCTGATGAAGTTTGAGTTTATACTAGCCTTTTTCGTGAGTTCTGTGATGTCTTTGCATGGTCCTATAAAGAAATGCCCAGCATTGATCCTAGTATAGTGGTGCATGAAATTCCTACTTATCCCGATTTGAAACCTGTTCGCCAGCGTCTTCGTCTGGTGCACCCTTGAAAAGCTACTTCCATTAAGGCTGAAGTTGAAAAAAATTCTCTGAGCTGGTTTTATTTATCCGATTCCTTTGACAGAATGGGTCTCTAATATTGTTCCTGTAGATAAAAAGCAGGGAAATACTTGTGTCTATGTTGATTATCGTGATATTAATCGATCTTGTCCTAAAGATAACTATCCCACTCCTTTTATTGATCAGACCATTGATGATTGTGCTGGGAGTGAGATTTTTTCCTTAATGGACATTTTTTCTGGTTATAATCAGATTAACATTCTTCCAATTGATCAACATAAGAATGCCTTTATCTGTCCTTGGAGTACTTTCGCATATAAAAAGCTCCCTTTTGGCTTAAATAATGCTGGGGCTACATTTCAGTGAGCGATGTCGTATGCTTTTCACGATATTTGACACATCGTTCAGCCTTATTTGGATGACCTTTCCGCTCATTCAGCTAAGCGTATGGACCATCGTAATCATCTTTGTCAGATTTTTCTTTGTTATCGACGTTACAATATTCGGCTTAATCCACACAAGTGCATCTTCTGTGTTGATTCTGGTAGACTCTTAGGGTTTATCGTATCCAAAGATGGAATTCGCCTCAATCCTATGAAGGTTGAGGCTATTATTAATCTCCCCTCTCCATCCTCATTACATCAATTGTAGAGTTTGCAAGGTAAGGCTAATTTTCTACGCTGTTTTATACCTAACTATGCAGAAGTGGCTCAGGGATACATGCGTTTATTAAAGCAATGCATCCCATTCTGTTGGGATGATATTGCTCAAAAGTATTTTGAGACTCTGAAGACATTTCTTATCAATGCTCCTCTGTTGCGTCCTCCTAACTATCATCGTGAATTTTCCATTTATTTAGCCGCCGCATTCAACACGATTGCCATGGTTCTAGTACAAGACGATGATGACGGTAACAAGCACATTATTTATTACTTGTCTCATAACCTTCTCGACCCTCAGATGTGCTATGCCCATGTCCAGAAGTTAGCTTTAGCTACAGTTCAAGAACTTCATTATTTTTGTCATTATTTTCTTTTGCGTACAGTGACTGTGATTTCTGATTGCAACCCCATGACCTATATATTGTCTCGAAAATTGCTGGGAGGAAAACACTCAAAGTGGATTGTCATCCTCCAAGAGTTCAATTTGGAATTTACTACTGCCAAGGCAAAGAAGTCATTAGTCTTTGCTGATTTGATTTGTTCCCTACCTTCAGAATCTCCTCCATCTCGTCCTGAGGAATATATACCAGACGATATGATTTTCTTGATTAGCACCCTCGATCCGTGGTATGGTGATATCATCATTTATCTCCAGCCTTCTACTTTCATATCTGAGCTGAATAAGGATGCCCGTTGATGCATCCGTCATCAGTCGCAACCTTATCGTATAGTCGGGGATACCCTCTATCATGTCGGAGTGGATTCCATTCTCCATCGATGTTTGACCCTCAAGGAAGCTAAGAAAGTCTTCAATGATTGTCACAGTGGTGCCTATGGTGGCCACATGTCTGGTTATGCTACTGCACAGAAGATTCTTTGTGCTGCTTATTTCTAGCCTTCTATCTTCAAATATTGCATTGTCGCAGTTCATAAATGTCATGATTTCCAGGTTTATCAACGCAAGATGCGTGCTCCACCTGTACCTCTTCATCCTATAATTACCATTGGTCCCTTTTTGAAGCGGGGCATCGATTTTATGACATGTAATCCTCACTCGGTCGGGGGGCATGCTTATATTATCGTAGTCATGGACTACTTCACCAAATGGGCCGAAGCAAGGCCTACACTTGCCGTTGACAGTAAGAAAACTTCTCAATTAATCTTCAATCATATCATTGCTAGGTTTGGTGTCCCTCAAGCCATCATCACCGATAATTTTTCCCATTTTCGACATTACATGGTGGCTAAATTGACTTCTAAGTTGGGTTTGCATCACGATAGCTCAATGCCGTACTATCCTCAGGCCAATGGCCAGGTTGAAGCCGTGAACAAATTTATTGTTACCATGCTTCAACGTACGATTGGGATCCATAAATCCAATTAGCATCTCATGTTATTTTTAGCTCTTTGGGCATACCAAACCTCAGTTAAGGTTGCAACCGGATTCACCCCTTTTTAGTTGGTTTATGATCTGGAAGCTACTCTTCTGATTAAATGTGAAATACCTTCTCTCAAGTTGGTTGCTGAATTATTGCCGAACACTTCACCTGAAGAAGAACGTCTCCGCTAACTCGAAAGGTTAGATGAAACCCACCGCTTTGCTGCTCTGGTAATTGAAGCATAGAAAAAGCGGGTCAAAGCTCATTTTGACTAGTTAGTTTCACCTCGTTCTTTCGTTGAAGGAGATCTCATCCTCTTGTATGTCCAAGCACATGATAAGCTGGGGCTAGGAAAATTTCAACCCATGTGGCATGGGCCTTACATTGTTAAACATGTATTACAGAATGGGGCCTATGAGCTCATTGATTATGAAGGTCATTTGTTAGAACAACCCAGAAATGGGTTGTATCTCAAAAAGTATTATGCATGAGTCATTCATGCATGATTTGTGTACATAGGTGTTTTTTTCATTTTTGTACATGTTTTGATTTGGTGTGCTTTACGAGCATTTTCTTTCTTATTTGTGCAGATGTCTATTACCCGTTATGTCAATTTCACGAATGGTGCTTCTTGCAATACCAAGAACTTGTCTTCAACAGCATGGGTAATCTATGATCCTGCTGGTGAGTTGATAGAACTGCAAGGTATTTTTCTAGGACGAACTACAAACAATGTCGCTGAATATAGTGTTGTTCTTGAACTATTAACTAAGGTGATCAATCTCGGCATATGCACAATGCTTGTAAATATAGATTCACAGCCTGTTGTTCTACAACTCAATGGTCATTATTCAGTGAGAAACCCATACATTTTGAGATTGTATTTATGTATTCGTTTGTTGGAAATGCATTTTGATTTTGTTACATATCAACATATTCCTAGATGAATGAATGCATTGAATGATACAGTGGCTAACATTGCATTAGATAGACATTTGCATACTTTGTAAAATCATCATCATGTGAAAAAGATCCATATAGGAAAATAGATGTATATATATATATATATATATATATCGTGTGTTTGCATCAGTGTGCATCATACATTCAGAAACATATATGTATTTCTGTTACATCCTAAGACACCATGTCTCTCGAAAGTGCAAATATAAAGCCTAGGTGTCTAATCGGCGTGATCCTCATGATAGCATGTCACTGCCCGTACAAGCCGCCTTAGTAAGTGGTGAATATGGCTTGACACCCCGATGGTATGTCTCTGGTAGGCACGAGGAACATTGTCGAATCGTGCATAATCTAGGAGTCCATGTGTGATCCCCTCTAGGTTGCTCATGAGGAATTCGCCTCACTATCGGAGACATGCTCATGGGTCTCTCTGGGCCGAAATCTACAAATAGATGGATTTAATGTCAAAATATACATAGCCAAAAAAAATTCATAATACTCATGAAAATTTTAAAATAAATGAGTCTTACCAAAATATTCATCCCAATCCTTTCCCTCCAGGAGTGGAAGGTCTGGATCACCAATGAAATCTGTACCAGAGTAGGGCCAGTCCTCCACGACGATCAACTGTCGGTAGAGCTAATCAAATAAATCTGGTCTCCAGGACATCTGTTGACTACCCCCTGTCGTTGGCATCAGAGCCGCCCATCGGGCCACCCGTGGTTCTCTCGCTAGTGGTGTCAGGACTATGACCTCCTGATCCTGAAAAATTGGTAGTCGTTCCAGGAAGAACGATACCAGGATAGACCCATAAAAAAATTGCTTCAATTTGGTCTTCTTGCACTTTGTTAGCTGGTGTTTCATGTTTATTTTCATGACCTCTGCCCAGTTGTAGATGGTCGGTGAAAAGCAGTCTACATCAAGAAGCAACTGTGTTTTTTTTTCTTCGTGAGGTGCTTGCGATCCCACAACTCGTGTAATGGTATGTAGCACTACTTTTAGTGATAGGTCTGGGATAGTTTGGATATCAAATTTCCCACTTCCTGTTCCCTTCCGTGCCCCTCAACATACTCTGTTCATCACCATGGACATACTCTCCATGCAAGGCCGGGTATTGGTTAGGATCAATGTTTCTCCCCTCTGCGACAATCATGTGATAAAGTAAATGTCAGAAACATCAATCTGAGGTTCCTGATCTCGAAGGATGAACTTTTCTTGATCCTCATCCCATATGCTGATCAAATATCGTAACAGCTCTGGTTGAGCATGGAGACACGGTGTCAATAAGAAATTCTTCAATCCACAGTCCCTAAGAGCTTCCATGCATCTCTCATTTTCAATGGCAAGCTCATCTTCTTCGCTTTGTTCCCGTTCTTTCCATTCTAACACCATTTTGCTGCTTTTTACCTGTAAACACATTCATATGAATGGTATTAGCCTTTTTGGAACTTGGATTTTTGAATAATTGGATTTTGTGACTTACATTATGCACAAAAATTGGTTTTCCCCATTGGTGCGATTGTTTCCTAAACAGTCGCGCCAATGGGCATGCCCTAGTATAAAAAATTGGGCAGTTGGAGCGACTTCGTGCCCGAAACCTGCGTCAACTGCCATGCCCTAATTTTCATACTTCCTCCCCCATAATTCAAAATTGGAAGTTGTAGGTAGTAATAAATGACTCAAAATGAGGAGAGAGATCTCCACTCTTACCTGGAACTGACAAATTTGAGATTGGTCTACTGGATTGTTCGCTATCGTCACCACAAAATCACATAGTAAAATGGGTAACTATTTTCTCGACAAGAGGTAAAAAGTGAAAAGTAATTGTTTTTACCATTTTTGGCATTTTATAACTTTTTGCAACCCTAATTAGGTTTTAAGACATGTTTTTGATTATTTATTATATTATTTTCGAAAAAAAGGTTTTACACCTATCTCTTGTGTAGCAACAGAGTTTCAGGACATAGTGATGAAGCAACGAGTTAAATTTTGTACTTTTTTGGACTCGGTAAAAACACAAAAAAGTCACTACTGGAGTCATCTTTCAGCTCTTTTCTGACTCTCTAAAATTGAAAAGATTACCGAGACTCTTGTCGCTTCGAACTCGTTAAATGGCTGTGAAGAAATATCTACTCAGTATACGTTTACCCTTTTTTCGGGCTGGGATAGGTTATTTACGAAAAAGGAATAACTTAGCCTATCGCGACTAACAGGTTCTTTCAGATATTTTTTTCTACCTTTTCGGATCTGAGAGACTATTTACGAAAAGGGTCATGATGGATTTTTCTTTTCTACCTTCTTTTCAAACTCTCTAAACAAGAAAATATGTCGAGTTCTCCCTTTGTCAGACTCGTTAAACCCTGATGACATCAGATTTCGTCGCCATGATTTTACTTGAGTTCCTCCTTCCTAGGGTTCATAAAATGTACTAGGTTGGATTTTTCCGAAGGGAAAACTTACAGCACAAGCATATGTTATCCCCTTCAAGCTTGTTTTAAAAAATAATTGGGGTACTTTCCAGAAATGATGGGGGAAAATGGAACCAATTTTTAGTTATGTTGGCAGTATGTTGCTCTTGAACATGGCACTTGGTCTGCATTCGTGTCGGGTTTGGGACATCTCATTTCATCACTTTTTCCTCCATGGGTTTGGGTAATCTCTTTTGGCCTCTCAATTTCTCTTTTCCACGTCGTCATGACCTCAGATCCTTTGATTTCAAATACTTACAAATCCATGTTGTGCTGCTGATATGTTCAAGAGAAGTTTGCCTCTGTAGTTTTCAACCTCCCTCTAATTCTCTATTGGTCCTATTTCACCACTATCATGTTCCTCTTCCTCGTATCGATGATGTGGGAAACATTATGGCCCATCTTCGATCAGGTCATTTCCTGACGAATTCAGCTCATTATCCAGGAATTTGATCTAGAGACTCTATTCTGGTACCTTGGAGCCTGCATGCCTTAATGGCATGTTTTTCGCATTCGACGCAAGGTCCACATCATTGGCCTTCGATCGAATGATTCTATGGATGTTCGATGCTAGATCACTATTCACATTCCGTGGATTGTACCAGTTGTACCTTGAGAGCCATTTTCATTATTGGTGGTTTCTCTCGTGCCTGCTAACAACTTTCATCGTTGGTTGGTAATCAGGTGATTTTCTTGCATGTTTGACTTCAGCTCATATATTCGCATGCTGGAATTTGTACTTATTCGGGTCAAGAGGGAGTGCAAGACCCTGGATTTTGTCTGATAAAATCCAAGTTGCGGATTTTGATGGATTATCCTGACTTATTACATGACTCTTTTGATTGGATGGCTGCAGCCATACCTAAGTCTATTTGTTGATCCTTATTGCTGGATGGCTGCATCCATACCTCGGATCTCAGATTTTATGTACTCTATTATGGATGGCTGCACCCATACCACATGTTCATGTATCAGAGATATCAGTTGTATTCGTAATTATAGGTTTTACGACAGCATTGTTTGGTTCAAACGCATTCTCATAAAGCATTTCTCCCCTCCCTTTCCCTCAAACCTCATGCTTTGGGGGGCATCTGTTACACAACATTTTGTCACTATCCCTACAATCCCCATCTCGACCATTGGAGGGTCATTTCTATGACCAATAAGCAGTGTCATGCCTTGCAAAAACTATCATTGTGTCCCTTTACTTGTGAGTAACATTCCTTCTGATGAAAATTCCTTGATAAGAGACTCAAAAACCCTTATTTTTTCCTTGGCACGGGTAATCAATTATGCCCTCGCACCGAAGAGGAAAATTAACACTAGGCTCACGCCAGCTGGTGCTCTGTCCTAGTTTTCCACCCGTGCCAAGCTGTTTATGGGTTTTTTTTTTAAAATAGAGGCAGAGATTCCACTCCAACCACCTCGAGGATGAGTCATTGGGAGTGGTTGAACTGATAAACCATGGACTACCTCCTTTAGGTTATGGTTTCCACCTCTTATGGGAGCTCCCAAAAGGATAGGCCTCCCTCCCACCTTTGTAAGGATCCTAACCTCCTCCTTTTTCTCTATAAAAGAAGCTATCTCTCTTAGTACAAGCTAGCTAAACTTGGAGAATTAGACATACTATAGCTGAATGACTAGAGAAGATAGAATAAGAAGGAATTACGTTGAGGAAGCTTGAGTCCATGACTTCTGAGAGAGCTTGAGTCCATGCGTTCGTCTCGTCTGAATTCCTTGACGAGCATCTGAGATGCGCTTCGCTTGAAACCCGCTGGAGGACACTGCGACAACAAAGCATCAGTTGTAACTCTTCCTTCTATTCATTTATATACATGACTACTATTTGGTTGCACTGTTGTGTTATGATGTTTGTTTAACACAATATGTTTAGCCCTATTTGACAGGTTAATATTTATGAATGAAATGTTGTTATCTTGTATGATGTCCTTGTTTCTTGTTCTATGTACAGGTATCCAAGCGTAATGGCGAACAGATTGTGACTTTCCAAGGCAGGAGCAAGAGGCAACCACTACTACAACAACAACGACAGCGTTGGATTCCTGGTAGGTCTATCTACTATTTCCCTTGTTCATTCAATAATTAGGAAGCAACACTTTAGCATGTCCCTTTATTTCTAGACCCACTCTAGGGCTAGAGGGATTTCCTCTATCCGCAAAGAGGATTTACCTGCATAACAAGGGTCTCAAAAGACTTCTAAGCGATCTCATCCCGCGTGTATCCTCTAGCCACTTCTGCATAGGTAGGTATAAAATGGCGTAGAAAATTAGCCTTACCTTGCAAACTCTACAACTGATGTAATGAGGAGGGAAAGGGGAGATTGATAATAGCCTCAACCTTGAGTGGGTCGAGGCGAATTCCGTCTTTGCATATGATAAACCCTAAGAGTCTACCGGAATCAACGCAGAAGACGCACTTGTGCAGATTAAGTCGAATTTTTTAACCTTAACAACAAAGGAAAATCTGACGAAGGTGGTCAGGATGGTCCAGAAGTTGAGCTAAATGAGTGGGAAGATCATCTAGATAAGGTTGAACGATGTGATGAATATCGTGAAAAGCATACGACATCGCTCGTTGAAATGTAGCCCCAGAATTCTTTAAGCCAAAAGGGAGCTTCTTATATGCGAAAGTACCCCAAAGACATATGAAGGAAGTCTTATGTTGATCATATGGGAGGATGTTAATCTAATTGTAACTAGAAAAACTGTCAATGAGGGAAAAAACCTCACTCCCAGCACAATCATCAATGATTTGATCGATAAAAGGAGTAGGATAATTATCCTTAGGAAAAGCACAATTAATATCATGATAATAAACGCAGAGGCGAATAGTTACCTGTTTCTTATCTACAGGAACAATATTAGAGACCCATTCTGTCAAAGGTATCGGATAAATGAAACCAGCTCTGAGAAGTTTTTCAACTTCGCCTTTGATGGCAGCAACTTTTCTAGGGTGCACCGGACGAAGATGTTGGCGAACAGGTTTCGAACTAGGATAAGTAGGAATTTCATGCACGGCTATACTAGGATCAATGCCAGGCATTTCTTCATAGGACCATGCGAAGGCATCACGAAATTCGCGGAAAAGGCTAGTATAGACTTGTACTTCATCGGAAGAACAAGTAACCCCAATATGGACGTTCTCAACAATTACCGGTTTAACGGAAATGTCAATAGGCATCGTTTGTGTAATGTTACTCAAGTTACCTTCTGTAAAGACATCATGTGTCAGGATAGGAATTTGAAGCAGAGGGGAAGGAACCTGAGATGCAAAATACTCGAGACAAGTAGACATGGCCCCGAGGCCAGGCATGAACGATGAACGATGATGACCATAGTCCCATTATAGATCCTCAAGAGACATGGTTTCCACGATGGCTTCATCGGAGGGAAACACTTCTTTCAAAGGATCAGGCGAATATAAATCTCCAAGCCAGGGGGATTGAGAGTAAATGTCAAGAGACATGCTCAAAGGAGCATGATCAGAGGACAGAGCTTCTGAAGTAGTGATGAGTTCACAATAAACAATCTCAATCGGACTCAAAGGCATCAAATCTCCGAAGGAATAAATCTATTCAGGAAAAGGAATAATCCATGGGTCATCAGACTGAGATATTATATGGATTTGAACAGTGTTCGGTGGAGGAAGAGGAAAAATACCCATGAGGGAGGAATATTTAAAAATACCAGGCCCTACGCTCTTGTAGGGAGTAGGAATTTGATCCACATACGAAACATTGTTCTCAGAAGAAGAGGTGAAGAAGGACAACTGATCGAGAGTAACAATATTTCCTTCATGTGGAAATTTTAGAACACGAAAGAGAGTGGAGGAACACACAACATGGCGTGAGTCGAACTGCGACTGAGGAGAAGATTATAATTGAGTTTAGCATCAATGACCTCTACCTCGACATTGATTGTCTTCCCTTTTAAAGTAATCGGAAAACTAGCGAGAACACCTAAAGGTTTTGATTCTCTTCCATCAAATGCTTCAAGGGCATTCATCGATGAATTCAGGGCTGAGAACCAATAGCTTTCCAACACGAAGATGACATGACACAGGTTGATGCACCTTCGTCCACAATTGCTCGATGGATATCGAGACCATTAATGACAACTTGAATAATGAGCGCGATCTTATGCGGAAGTCGTGTAATGAAATTCTCTAAATTGAAAGAAAGAACGCTAGTATCGACAAGATCAATCCCACCAATCACAGATTACAAAGCTCTTCGCTGAGATAGACAAGTCTGAAGTACTTCTAACATAGACATCATGGAGGGGGCCTGAGCCAAATCTTCAACAATATTGTAATGGAGAGCGGCACAGACGTTAGGATTATAAGAAGACTTGCGGAGTACTCCTTTGGATGGTGGTTGCACAATGGATTCAACATTGGGCCTTTCAATTTCAAGAGGGCCAGTAACAGGTGAAGGAGGAGGACCATCAACAATCTTCTTTCCCATAGCCTGACGCAAGCCACTATAATATTTCGACCGAGTAGCAATAGAAATGGTGGCGGAACCATTCATCATGAACACCTGAGAGCCAAATGGGGTAGAGGACTGAGTTTTCTCTACCATATGAGTTTTCTGAGATGGGAAAGTTTCTTTAAGAATGGTCGGAGTTCCCTGGGTGCCTTTGAGTAATTGGCTCACTTCGGACCATCAAGGACAGTCCTTGGTGAAGTGCTCCTCATTACAAATTAAACAAGGGTACTTCGGCTTGCGTTGAGAACCATCACCAGCATGGGGTTTCTGAGAATCCTATTTTGGGGTATCGGCTTTGGCCTTACCTTTACCCTTCTTTTCACCTTTAGAAGTATTATCTGTAGGATTGGCTTGAATGACATTAACTTCTGCGGGTTTACCAGAATTCGAAGTGAATTGAGAAGCAACATTATTGGAAGAAGTGGACTTTGGCTTCCGATAGTTTGAAGAAGAAGACTTTTGAGAAGTTTGAGACACGAAACCAATTACCATCGACGGATGGAGTTGCTGGTGGGTTAGAAGCTCCAGGTCAGGGAGCATCAAGAAAGATATCATATAATGTGCCAGATTGAGAGTATACAAGATCAAGGTACTGGGCATAAGCAGTGGCTTGTTCCTCAGTTACACATGCCCCGATAGCTATGTCTTTGGTGATCTGATTGACAAAGGAGGTGGTGAAACAATGAGTCAGAAGCTGATCAGGAATTTCAAATTTGATCATGCGACGACGACGTCGCCACTCATGAATATGATCCGAGATATGAGTAGCGAGGTCCTACTTCAATGAAGTGAGGAGGTGTGTCTCGGTCTCATAATGGACTGGTAACTGAAAATGTGTAAGAAATTCCAGGGATAAAGAATTGAAGTCTTGGAAGACGCCATGAGATAGCTCAATGTACCACTTTGTAGCGGCACCAGTAAGAGTTCGCTGGAAAATACAGAGTCAAATAGAATCATCAACCCAAGAGTTAGAGGAACACCACAAATGGTAAATCATAACATGCTCTTGGGGGTCTTCACCAGACTTGCCCTCAAATTTAGGACAATCACCAGGAATCTTGGTCGGAACCGGAGGCCAATATGGGTTATGAAGAATGGGATTGTTCGTCAACTTTGACACATTAGGTAATTCCAACGTAGCAAGAAATGGTAATTAAGCATGCTATACTTAATTGAAATCTTTGCACAATTTGAAAAGAGAAGTCACACAAACAAAAGACAAAGACAAGTAAATAAGTGAAATTCAAATTTAAGCACTTCTTACCAATTCATTGTGAAGCTAAGCATTCAACATAGCAAGAAAATTCTAACAAAGCTATCCCTATTACAAGCCTAAGTCGATCTAACACAAAACTGGGTGGGCTAGTAACGATATATACATTATCAGGTACCAAACATTGCTGTTACGAAGCTATTTGTTGCCAGGGTGGTGTTGGATTTCAAACTTTCATCTGCAAGAAAAACAATAAATAAATAAATATATATATGTGGGGGCTTTTTATTATCATCTGTGCCAAGGATGTCAGGTTACTATCCAAGGTATACAGTCTTAACCATCTTATATATATATGGATTTTTATCATCATTTGTGTTAAGTTACTGTGCAGGTCATATAGTCTTAAAAATTTATGATAACCTACTGAGACATTTATGTTTTAATGATATGCGTATTAAATTACATATTACGACCCGTTCAACCAAAAGATATATTAAATAGTACTAATCATCCTGTACTCTCTGAGTGTTGAACGTAAGCTTGAAAAACTACTCTCTGAGTGTTGAACATAAGCTTGTACTGTAGTCTGTAGATAGTTAGGTTGTGAAAAAAGAAACTGATTTCTACAAAAACTTGATTTGATTGCCTTTTTTATTTAAAACTTTGCTTTGTTGGAAACTAATGGCACTGATTGAACTCTACATGTTTTTCAGGTTAAAAAATACTTTAAGAGCATCAAAATACCAGCAAATGTGAAATACATGATAAGTGCCTGCCATGCAAATGCATCTGATGGGATAAGTGCCTGCCGTTTAGTTATTGTCTATCTCAACATTTCTAAATATATGACCTAAGATTTTGTATTTGCGGTAACAATTTTTTTTGCAACAATGAGCTGAAGACTTTGTCTGAAGTGATTGATTGATATATTTATAATTTATGTAATGCTTCTCAAAATCTTTCTTTTCAAATAATATTACCTTTATCTTAGATCAAAGTGTGAAGGGACTCGTTGACGTGCATAGAAATTCCAATAGCCAAGCACAATTCGGGAAATTATATGAAGCTTTAACATAAAAACGGAAAAGCATTTTATTTTAGAATGTGAGGCTTTCAAAGACAGTAGGGAAAATTATGTAGGTATTCTAGCAATTAGTTCGTGGGATAATCTATTCATCGAAGTCGATAAGTTGGGAGCGGTTACTGTAAAACTTCACAGAAAAAAGGCAGAATACAAGAGCCAGACAGAAAAGCAATTTGTCCCATAAGCTATTTTTAGCCTCATGAACATTAAAAATGCTTTCTTTCTTTCTTCTTTCTTAATTATGACAAATTATTTCCAAAAGCTACACGTGTTTTCAATCAAGATGCTTCTTCTCACACTTTTCATATGCTCATTCCGTTGCACATATAACTTATGTTCTAAGATGCGTTGGCTTCATTAAATTGTATATACTTGTATTGGAGTCGATGTACATCACATGCAAAGTTAAAAATTTGTTTTACATATTCTCAAATGAATACGCAACTCGTAAGAGACAAGGGTTTAAATTCTAATAAGAGTCATTACATAACGCCTAAAGACGGTTCAGCTAGGAATAATGTCCTATTCAAGTGTCTCATAAAAAGTCATTTCTAGTATTCTTTAGTTAAATATAAATTTATTTCTTATGCTTTTCTCCTATTAAATTAAATGGTTTAAATACATGCAATCCCAATCTCCACCCTACTGATAATGACAATGATACTGTGCACTTTTCTAAAGACCCATGTTTGATCTTTTGGTTAAGAATTAATATCCATGTGTACCCAGTTTGCTTTTCTCCTATTAAATTAAATGGTTTAAATACATGCAATCCCAATCTCCACCCTACTGATAATGACAATGATACTGTGCACTTTTCTAAAAACCCATGTTTGATCTTTTGGTTAAGAATTAATATCCATGTGTACCCAGTTTTATTTCTCTATGTGTTTAATGTAAGGTGTGGAAAATCTAGGATATTAATGCACTTTCTTTATGGAATGGATTTTATATCTATATAAATAGATGCAATTGTTGTTGTTCTTTTTTAGTTCTCAAAGCAGTGGATGTCTTTGGTCTTTGGAAAATGGATAATAATAATATAGACTTATAAATAAGAGATCAACTATATAAAATTATTACCTTGTGAGCTTTTATGACTAGGATATCTCCACGGTACAAATATCCCATTGATGTGTACCTTATCTTTCCTCCAAGTATAAGGAAATCTTAATGAATAGCTCACAATATTTAGTTATGCATGGAGCTTTTGTTCCATTGCACGTCGTAGGAAATGTTTATGTCAATTAATCCACTCATAATTCATTATATAACACATGCATTCTCACAGGTTTTCCACAATCTTTGTCTGGTTTTCCATTTCAGATGAGATGGTTGAATCTATTCTCTTATGTATGTCCACATAGGTGACTACTAATGTGTGTAAATTATATTTAATCAGCGAGCTTAAGAAGCAAGAAACATGGGAGTAATGAATAGGTAAGGGTGAATCTAATAATAGATGGAGTCTAAAGAGGAGCCATAGATTTTTTTTCAATCTATGTGTTCTCAATGTGTTGGTATAGATATAGATCATTTAGAGGAACTTGGAGGCATATAAGTTCAAGGGATCCAAATCCCATTCAAAACATGGGTTATGGTTCCAAGGAGGGAACAACATAATACTTGATGTGATGTAGCAACACTGGTAATCCTCTTTCCTTGGCAGCAAAAGTGAACCTTAGAGTTATCAACGACAGTATTGGAGGTAAAGTGAGCTTTGGCCCTTCTATGAATTTTTCAAGTAAGTCTGATAAACCTATGTAGGGATGAGGGGGTGGGGGAGGAGATCAGAAGGGGTATTGGGCACTTGGGAGAGGTAGCTGCTTTATGGGTAGAAGCTTGGATTTATCAAGGTCAATAGGGTTTGACTAGATAGGAGAAAGAGATATGGGAACCATGAAGGTGAAGTCAAGGAAGAAAGGATGGAAATGTATTATGCTGAGAAGAAAGAGGGTAGATTTGGCGATGGGGAAAGACATTCTTATTTATAAAGTGCTTGAAATGAAGAGAGAGTAAATCCCTAACTAGATAATTCTACGAGAGGTAAATTGTAGATAAGAAATTAGAGTAATGGATAACTAGTTTTTAGAGTCTGCTTCCTGGTAATTCATAAGAGTTTGGAAAAACATTCTTATTTATAAAGTGTTTGGAGAGTAGAGGCATAAATTTCCAGTAATAGTTCTACGAGAGGAAAATTGTAGATAATAAATTATAGAAATGGATAGCTAGTCTTTCTAGACCGCTTCTTGTTTATTCGTAGGAGTTTCATATTATTGTCAAATGGTAGTTGTGTTTCATCTTCAGCTCCAAAAAAATTGTAGTCAAGAGATTGGGTATGATTGGTATGAGAGGATTATAGGGTCCATCATCATATCTTTGAAAAAGTGGATTCCCTGATTTTATCCTCAAATAAATATGTTTCCCACCAAACTATTGAAATTCAACAAGAAAATGCACCACATACTAGTGTGGGATTCTAGGTCACACATGAGTGAGAAATTTAGTGACACAATAGTGCTAATGTGGGCATCCAATTTTTAAATAAATTGGAAAATAAATTGTAATCTTATCTCATAACAACTTTTAATAGTTAACTAAGTGTGATAGACTTAGTTATCTCAAGAATTTCGAGTTGAGGGTCAAATAGTAGGCATGTAGAGTGATTATATTATCTATAGGGTCCAATTGCAGTTGTAGCACTAGTGTGGTGTGAGTGAAATTAGTTAACTCAAATTAATTGAGATAAAATCAGTTTAACTAGTTCTAACTGATTGATGAGCTGGTGGAAGATCAAGTGAATTAAAATATATTTAATTCACAAGTAGTGATCTACCAAGTAACTGATGATTTGCTATTATTAACTGCATGCATATCAAATCTGATGGAGACCCAGTTGAGACAAAGGTTAAAGGCAAGTAAATTATCAGTTGTATTATTAGCGAACTGCCCAGGTGTAGTTATAAAGCCAAAAGTAGCCCATGATGGACTGTGCAGTAAAGGAAGGTTGGAATTCCTATTTAATAGGAATTATTTTGCCTAGCGATTGCGCGAGGAAGGTAGGCTGAAGGTGGCCAAGAAATTGGCTATGTACTAGTCCAATTTTTCCTAGATCAGTGTGTGACAATTGGTAGAGTGTATGAGGTTGTGGTGAGCACACATGCATTGTATTGTTTCATGATTCCTTGGTTGATTATACAGTAAAGATGGAGGGGTTTTGAGCAGTTGCTTTCCCCAGGAAAATCTTGTGTTGTGAGATTGATCTAGTTATTTCTCTTACTTGCATGTGATTGAGCGATCATGATTTATATTCCACAAATATTGTAGAAGGACTCAATATATTGTTTGAGTACATTTAATGATTAGATTGAATCCATTGGTGTAAATTCTACATGGTATCAAAGCTCCAGGAATCACAATAGTGGAGAATAAATTTAGTTTGTCTTGAACAATATTCAAATTTGCAGATACTTTTTTTGGAGCTATAAGCAGATCAAGATGTCTTTTAATGGCTTGAGACTCCAATCTGCACTCGAGGTTAGTTCGAATTATATTGCATGGAAAGACAGAATGGAGGCAAAGTTGGAGGAAAATGGGTTGAAGGAATTCATAGATAGTGATATTCCTAAGACCACAGTAGCAGATGCCCAACTTCTTGATGCATGGCATAAGAAGTTAGCAAAGGCGAGGATGATCTTATTAGAGGGAGTTCGAGATCATATTGTCTCAAGTCTCCATGGCAAGGAAACTCCATATGTTATGTTGAAGGCCTTGACAGATCCGTTTCAAAGCAGCAATGACCATAGAAAATTGGCACTCAAGGACAAGTTGAGGAAAATCAAAATGGAGAAGAGCGACACAATCCATAAATACTTGACCAAGTTCACTCAATGTCGAGATGAGATTGGAAGTGTTGCGATTACTGTAGCTGATGATGACCTAGTGAGCCTAACACTTATAGGCCTTCCCAAGAGCTGGCATAGTTACCAGGACTCTGTGAATGGGAGGGAGAAGTTACCAGATTGGGAGCGACTATGGTCAAATTTGGTACAAGAAGAGTTTCGGCGGAATACCAGGGATGGATCCTCATCCAAGACTAATGATGAGGAAAATTGTGCCTTGGCTAGTAAGGAAAATAAGGGGAAGAGGAAGAAGTCACATTCCAAATCTGAGACCGAAAAATAAGGCAAGAAGTGTGACATGTCCAAGGTGAAATGTTTTCACTGTCATGATCATGGACACTATGACACAAATTGTCGACAAAAGAAGAAGAACAATAAGAAGGCTCCAGGAGCTGCAGCGGGTGAAGCTTTGGCCTCACAGTTTGAGTTGGAATTCTCTCTCATTGCATGCATGGCGTCAACTATGATGGGATCTATGTGGTACTTGGATAGTGGAGTATCTTTCCACATGTCGGGAAACAAAAAACTCTTTAGTAGCTTGGAGGAGAAGGATCTTCATATGCACATCGAGATGGGTGATGACAGGAGGTATAGTTCTACCGAGATTGGTACAATTACTTTCCAGAAATAGTCATGTAAACCTTTCATATTAAAATATGTCATGCATGTACCAGGCTTGAAATATAATTTAGTTTCGGCTTCTATGTTGGAGGATCTTGGATATGATGTGGTTTTCAGTGAAGGAAAGGTGTTCCTTCATCACAAATCCATAGGACAAGTAAAGAATATTGGGGTTCGTGTGAAGAACCTCTACAAATTTGATGTAGATGGTTGCACAACATAGAGCAGTAAATCAGGGAAGGTGGTGAGCTAGGATACAGGTGAGTTATGGCACAGGAGATTGGGTCATCTACACCACAATGCTTTGAGGATCATGCAACAGATTTCTATAGGTCTTCCAAAGGGTACTCTTGTGCAGATAGACACATGCAAGGGATGTGCCATGGGGAAGTATACTAAAGACACTTTTCATGAGAAGGAGAACCGAGCAGCGACAACCATTGAGATAGTTCACTTAGATGTGTGTGGACAATTCTCTACACCTTCCACAGCAAAGCACCGGTATTATGTGATTTTTGTTGATGATTTTTCTAGAAAGTGTTGGATCTTCTTTCTGCAGAAGAAAGATAATGCGTTCTCCATGTTTTGTGAGTTCAAAGAACTATTAGAGAAATATACAGGGAAGAAGGTGAAGGCTCTAAGGAGCGACAATGGTGGTGAGTATATCTCTAATGAATTCAAGAACTTCTGTGCCAAAGAAGGAATTCAGAGAGAATTTATTGCACCTCATGACCCACAACAAAATGGGGTTGCAGAAAGAAAGAACAGAACAATTGTGGGAGAAACACGAGCTATGTTACATGGTCAGGGCCTACCATTGCATATGTGGAAAGAGGCATGCAACACAGTGGTATTTGTGCAGAGCCGTAGTCCTCATCGGATACTTGGCATGAGTACACCAGAGGAGGGTTTTTCAGGTAAGAAACCAGATGTTTCATATTTTAAAATTTTTGGCTCATATGTCTATTTCCATGTGACCAAATATGTGAGGAAGAAGCTAGAACCAACAATAGAGGTTGGGATATTTGTGGGGTACACTGATACTCCCCACAACTATCAAGTGTATTTTTCGACTAACATGATGACAGTTGTCAGGATAGATGTTAAATTTGACGAGGAGAAAGCCATGCGATTGTCCCTTGAGAGGGAGTTTGAATTGCATGCAGATGAGGAACTCTTAGTTCCAAAGGATGAACCTTATGATGTGGAGCAACCACAAGCAAAGGATCATGGAGTGGCAGAAACCACTCATGCGGATCCATCCACCAGAAATGGTAGGAAGCGCACCAGAGAGGCTAATAGATTGATGCTAGATGTGACAGAGCATGTAGGTGCACCTACATCACAATGCAGCAGAGAAGGTCCCCAGACAGGTACACTGGATACATAGATCTTATGAGCGAGTGTATTGTGACAGAACCATCCTCTTTTGAGGAAGCAGTGAAACAACCAACATGGGTTGATGCCATGGTTGAGGAGTATGACTCCATTATCAAAAAAAATGCATGGGAAGTGGTCCCAAGACCAGTGGGGAATTCAGCGGTTGGATCCAGGTGGATATGCAAGGTGAAGCAAGAAGCATATGGGAGTGTGGAGAAATACAAGGCTAGAATTTTGGCCCAAGGATTATCACAAGTAGAGGGGATTGTCTATGAGGATACTTTTGCACTGGTTGCAAGGTACTCATCGATTAGTTCTATCCTTGCACTCTCAATGCAGATGGGGTGGAAGATACATCATATGGATGTAAAGACAACCTTTCTCAATGGAGTTATTGAGGAAGAAGTGTACATTGATCAGACATAAGGTTTTGAGACCTTTGACAGGGAGTCACATGTGTGCAGACTCAAGAGAGAACTATAAGAGCTGAAGCAAGCACCTTATGCTTGGTACACCGGGATCGAGAACTATTTCACCGGGTTGGGCTTCACAAAGACTGAAGCGGATGCGAATGTATATCATATTGTGGTTGATGGTAATATTTTGATTATTTTACTTTATGTTGATTTTCTTATACTGGTAGGTGATGAGTACTCATAACTTCTTACAAAGAGGATATTTCAAGAGAGATTGAGATGAAGGACATGGGGCTCTTGCACTATTTCCTTGACTTGGAAATATGGTAAAGAGATGGGGATCTATTTGTATCTCAAGGAAAGTATGCTAAGGAGATTCTGAGGAAGTTCCACATGGAGGGAAACAAACCCATGCAGACTCCTCTTGCAGGAAACTGGAGGAAGGAGGATGCTACTTCAGGTGAGGTAGTGGATGCTACTATTTACAGGCAGCTTGTGGGGTTCACTTATGTATTTAGTGAATACACGTGTTACATGTCAATTTGGGCATCATGCCCCAAGAAAAATATGAACAGGGTCTATCATCTCCTAAATCAATACTAACAAGGTATATCATCCCCTAATTCAGTTTCTATATGCTATAAGAGAAGTCATTCCATTGATGGATTTAATACATCATATTTCCAATGTTTGAAGCATAGATTATATGACCCATTAACTCATCAACACTCCTCTGAATGGGCCTAAGTTTGTTTCAAAGAACTTATGTCCATGCAAGGGTGCTCTACAAAGCACTTCTCGACACTTAAGGGTGCATTGGTCTCCTGAGAATGAAATCATCATTGTTCCGGGAATATCCACATGTCCAGTGCCTTCTAGAAGAGACCATTCTGGGAATATCCACATGTCTAGTTCCTTCTAGAAGAGATCATAGGTGTCATGGCTCGAATACATGCATTCATCCATCGCCAATGAACCTGGACACGTGTATCACCTATTAAAAAAATCCATTAATTCCATTTATAGAGAAACTACTTATAATTTCCCTATAAATTGAGCGCTCATCTAAGTACTAGGGAGGGAGAAATTTGTGTAGTTTTATGATGTCAGATTCTCAATTGATGAGAGATGGAGTACTGTTATGTTGCCGAGATGATTCTTGGTGTGATGATGACAGAATGAAGTTGGAGTAGGTTGACGATGAATCGATCTATTGGTTGTAATATTCTCCTCCTACTTTCTTAATAAAAATATCTATTCTTTCTCTCATACATATGCTTATATCTTGTGAATTGTATTCTCAATTGTGTATGTATTCTCATATCTAATCGGTTCAATTTGGTTATGGTAGATAGATAATGTATATTTGTATGTTGTTTTCTATCTTTTGTCTTTGATTGCAGGTATCGATCTAGGGACTTTAGTTGGATTGAGAGCGATGACAACAATGAAAGAAGGAGAAAGAGAGCGAAAGGATTCTAAGTAGGTTTCTTTCCTTTCTGTATATCTATTTGTATTAGAGAAAGTAGTATTTTTCTTTCTTCTGTTGTTCTGAGTGAAGGAACACCACACTTAGGGAATCTAGTTTATCCATAGATTAGAATTCCGTATAACAAATTGGTGACTCCACTGGGGATCAAACCCAAAATCTATAGCTAAGAGGTTTTCTCAGGTATCATTTTACACTTTTTCTGACTTGAGCGACAAATTTACAAAAAATGACTCATAGAGTTTTCACATAATGAAGGTTTATATTCCCATATTTGTTAGGTTCAGTACCTGGCTGAAAATACTGGCGTATATAATCCTTCACTGGCTCTCCTCCAAGATAAGATCATGCAAGGAAAATAGGAGACCTATGCCTTGATAATCTAGTGAGAAAGTAAACATACTCAACTAATATGGGGAGAAATTTTTCCCCAATGTGAAAAGCCTACAATGCTGGATCCCATGAACGAACTAGGAAATCCAATAGTTCCATATGCTATCTCATCCCTGATAATCTAAAGTATTTAAGGAACCCACAATCCCTGAGGGCTCTTACAGTACCTGAGTCATTTAGGGAAATCATGCCTTGTTCTTCATGTTCTCTTTCTTTCCACATAATGGTCATTTTGATCCGATCAATACCTGAAATTTAACCATAAGCTTCATTAAGATCTATTTCATGCAATTTTTTTTGGAAATTTTGAGCACATAGCAAGAAAGAAATTTGAGAAATTCACCCAACACACCCCAGGTCAATGGAAAAAGCATTGCAAATGCACTTGGACTTCAATTCTAGTGCTCTGCAACACACCTTTTGATATTCAAGGGTGCGTTTCCCTCAGAGTGTTGTATATTTACCCTAAGGGTCTTAAAACCCTAAAAATTTACCATGAAATGAAACATAAATGATACTAAAAGAAAGAGAAGGTTCATAACTCCAACCTGGATCAAACGGAGTGAGAAATCTGAAACTGTCGCAATCAACCACTGAAGTTCGAGGGAAACACTCGTTCAGAGCTCCTAAATTTGAAATGGTAATTGAATGGTAAAATGAAATGGTAAAAACTACATTTTAATAGTCATTTTGATTATTTTATTCATATTTAATGATGTGACTATAGTTTTTATTCATTTTTACTATGAAACATTTGTTAAGGATAGTCATTTTACTGTGTCAACCTCGATAAATGATACAGATTATTGAGTATATTTATTTTACTGTGTCAACCTCGATAAATGAAACAAATTAATGAGGATAGTTATTTTATTGTGTCAACCTCGATAAATGAAACAGATTCATGAGGAAAGTTCTTTTACTGTGTCAACCTTGATAAATGAAACAAATTCTTGAGGATAGTTCTTTTACTGTGTCAACCTCGATAAATGAAATAGATTCTTGAGGATAGTTCTTTTACTATGTCAACCTCGATAAATGAAACAGATTCTTGATGATAGTTCTTTTATTGTGTCAACCTCGTTAAATGAAACAGGTTCCCATGAGGGTAGTTCTTTTACTGTGTCAACCTCATTAAAAAATGAAACAGGTCTTGAGGATGGTTCTTTTACTGTGTCAACCTTGTTAAATGAAACAGGCTCACTGAAGATAGTTCTTTTACTATGTCAACCTCGTTAAAAAATGAATCAGGTCATGAGCATAGTTCCTTTTCTTATGTCAAACTCATTAAATGAAACAAGGTTCCATGAGCATAGTTCCTTTTCTTGTGTCAATATTTTTAAATGAAACCAGGTCCCATGAGAATATTTCCTTTTCTTGTGTCAATCATGTTAAATGAAACAAGGTTCCATGAGCATATTTCTTTTCCTGTGTCAAGCTCATTAAAAATGAAACAAGTCATCTCCTAATTAAGACGAATCTTCCATCTAATCTCGTAAATGAACCTTCATTCCATCCAAGTATTAGTAACCAACAGTCTACTTAGGTGAATGAAATGAAGCTTGGGGGGCATGTGCTCTAGCAGGGGGAATTCAACATGTGCTTTTATAGGGGGCATTAAAACCACTTTCAAGCATAGTTTTCTCTGTTTCAAGCTTTTGTAAAAATGAAACCACTCTCAAGCATAAGTTTTCCTATGTTTCAAGATTCTATAAAAATGAAAATTATCTCGAGCCCATTACGGTTATTATTTTCAAGACTCGTTAAACTCATGAAAATCCCAAGCTTATTTTGCTATCTTTCATGCTCGTAAAAAACATGAAAATTTCGAGTTATTTCTGTATTTTCATGCTTGTAAATTAAATTTAAAGTCGGCCAAAGCATACTTTTATCCTCTTTTTTTGAGCTTTGTTAAAAATGAAAAAAGAATTTAAAGCACACTTTTATCTCTTTTTCAAGCTTTGTTAAATGAGAAAAAGGAACCCCCCGGAGTCTTCTATTAGCTCTTTTCAGACTCTGATAATGTGAAAATATTTCCGAGCACTTGTATTTTCAAATCGTAAAAGGAAATGAAACGACATCTACTCAGTATAATTTTAACCCTTTTTTAGACTTAGATGGATTATTTACGAAAAATGAACACCTTAGTCGAACATGGCTAAGAGGTTTTCTCAGGTATCATTTTACACTTTTTCGGACCTGAGCAACAAATTTATGAAAAATGACTCATGGACTTTTCTTTTCGTCCCTTTTTCAAACTCTCTAAATATGAAAAAGGATCGGATTTTCACTATCATTAGACTCGTTAAAACATAAAATAGCGACGGACTTGTCGATCATGGAAAGATCGAGTTTCATTATCGCTAGACTTGTTAAATCATTAAATAGCGATGGATTCACCCAAAGGGTCAAATTATAGATCAGTCATATGTTACCCTCCTCAATATTATTAAAAAATAAAGACGTACTAGTCAGCAATGACTAGGGAAAATTTAGGAAAAAGAACAGAACACTTTATGGTAGCAGGTTGCTCTTGAACATGACGCTTTCACTTCATCACCGTGATTTTTGGGTTGGGTAATATTCTTGACAGTCTATCATACCTATGGTCCATCATACCATCACTTCAGTTTTGATTCAATGCTTCCAAATCATTTTAGTGTTGCTGGTATGTTCAAGAGAAGTCATCCAGTAATTCCTCATCTTCTGCAATACTCATAAACCTTCATTTTGCATGACCGCCATCCTTGAACATTGCTTCATCAAGTCACATTTTTTCTCAAAAATCATTACTCTTGTTTCACAATAAAGTTTCTTCTTTTTGACATCATCTTATCATCCAGGAAGTTAACTTAGAAACATCTTTCCAGTGCCTTGGATCTTGCTACATCATCGACAGGTTTCTCTCTTCCGGCAACAAGTTGACATCATCATCAACACCTTCGACCGAAATATTTTTTTTGGCATTTGACATCAAATCATCTATTAACGCCTTGAAAATTCCTTGAGAACCATTAACATCAACGATGGTTTCTCTCGCATATGTTAACGACTTACATCATTGGTTGGTAATCAGACGATGTCTTCCCATGTTCGACTTCAAATCACATATTCGCATGGTTAGACTTGTACTTGAACGATTGAGTGAATGAGATAAGAAGACCCTAGATCTAGTTTCATCCATCTGGGCTGCGATTTCAAGAATTGTACAACATCATCTGTACGATGGATTTACATACAGATGGTCATCCGAACATGGGCCTATATCTGTAGGCATGTCAATATCTATAGGCGACTTTCTGAATTATGTACATGTTATGATAGTTTTTGTGGCTAGCATGGGTGTGCCTCCCTCAGCAATTCATGTCCAAGATGTAAGATATCATGATGTAATGTATTGCAAATTGATGCAAGTCACTGTCCGTTTCAGATCCTACTCATCACATTGTAAAGCATCTCATCCAAATATTATCATTATTTTGACTTCATGCTTTAGGGGGAAGCTGTTACAAGTCAATCTAGGAATCATCCCCCAAGACCAATCTGAACAGGTTCTATCATCCCGTAATTTAGTTTGTATATGCCCTAAGAGAATTCATTCCATTGATGGCTTTAATACATGAGATTTCCAATGTTTGAAGTATATATTATATGACCCATTGACTCATAAATGCTCCTCTGAATGGGCCTAAGTGCATTGTAAAGCACTTATCTCCATGCAAGGTTTTTCTGCAAATCACTTCCCGACACTTAAGGGTGTGTTGGTCTCCTGGGAGCGAAATTATCATTGTTTTGGGAATCTCCACATGTCCAGTGCCTTCTAGAAGAGCTCATAGGTGTCATAATTCGAATACATGTGTTCATACATCACCATTGAACTTGGAAACATATCTTACCTATTATTAGAAAGCCACTCAATTCCATTTATTGAGAATCTATTTACAATTTCCCTATAAATTGAGCACTCATATAAGTTCTAGGGAGGGAGAAATTTGTGTAGTGTTATGTTGTTGGATTCTTAATTGATGAGAGTTAGAGTATTGTTATGTTGCTGAGATGATTCTTGGTGTGATGAGGATGGAATAAAGTTGGAGCAGGTTGACGATGAATCGATCTATTGGTTGTAATCTTCTCCTCCTACTTTCTTAATAAAGATATATGTTCTCTCTCATACATATGCTTATATCTTGTGAATTGTATTCTCAATTGTGTATGTATTCTCAGATCTAATTGGTTCAATTTGGTTAAGGTAGATAGGTACTGTATATTTGTATTTTGGTTGTTGTCTCTTGTCTTTGATTGCAGGTATCAATCTAGCAGCTTTAGTTGGATTGAGAGCGACGACAACGATGAAAGAAGGAGAAAGAGAGCGAAAGGATTACAAGTAGGTTTCTTTCCTTTATATCTATCTATTTGTCTTAGAGAAAAGAATATTTGTCTTTCTTCTGTTTTTCTGAGTGAAGGAACACCACACTCAGGGAATCTAGTTTATCTGTAGATTATAATTCCATATAAAAACACAACCAGACATATGCTACAAAGTTAGCCAACTTAGTGAAGCTATGGTTAAGCCTACCAAGGTATTTTGGAAGGTGAGGAAGCATGCAGTGTTGAGATATCTCTGGGGCACTACCGAGTATGGATTATGTTATAGATAGACAGAGGGAGTGAAGCTTCAAGGATTCACTGATGCAGATTGGGCAGGTAGTCCATCAGACAAGAAGAGAACATTAGGGGGCATATTCAGCATAGGATCAACAATAGTTTCTTGGTATAGCAGGAAGCAGAGATCAGTTTCACTCAGTTCAACCAAGGAAGAGTACATGGTAGCTAGTCAGGCTGTACGTGAGGCCATCTAGATGAGGAAGATACTTGTTTGTTTTTTTGGTCATCAAATGGATCCGACGGTGATACATTGTGATAACCAGAGTTGCATAAAACTCTTGGTTAATCCAGTATTCCATGATAGGTCCAAGCATATTGACATCTGGTACCACCATCTCAGAGATTGTGTTCAGAGGCCCATTATGTTGTTGCAGTACATTCCCAAGAAGGATCAAGATGTAGATATCTTGACGAAGGCGCTTGCAAAGAGAAAATTTGAATACCACAAAGGCATGACCAGGGTAGCAGATAATCCCTTTCTTGTTGAGAGGGAGTGTTGAAATTCAACAAGAAAATGTACCACATAATAGTGTGGGATTCCAGGGCACACATGAGTGAGGAATTAAATGACACATTAGTGCTAATGTGGGCATTCAATTTTTAAATAATTTGGAAAATAAATTGTAATCTTATTTCATAACAACTTGTAATAGTTAACTAAGTGTGATAGACTTAGTTAGCTCAATAATTTCGAGTTGAGAGTCAAAGAGTAGGCTTGTAGAGTGATTCTATTATTTACAGGGTCCAGTTGCAGTTGTAGCACTAGTGTGGTGTGAGTGCAATCAGTTAACTCAAATTAATTGAGTTAAAATCAGTATAACTAGTTCTAACTGATTGATGAGCTAGTGGAAGATCAAGTGAATTAAAATAGATTTAATTCACTAGTAGTGATCTACCAAGTAACTGATGATTTGCTATTATTAGCTGCATGCATGTCAAATCTGATGGAGATCTAGTTGAGACAAAGGTTAAGGAAAGTAAACTATTAGTTGTTTTATTAGCGAACTACCCAGGTGCAGTTATAAAGCCATAGGAAACCCATGATAGATTGCGCAGTCAAGGAAGGTTGTAATTCCCAGTTAATAGGAATTATTTTTCCTAGGGATTGCATGAGCAAGGCAGGCTGAAGGTCCAATTTTTCTTAGATGAGTGTGAGACAATTGGTAGATTGTATGAGGTTGTGGTGAGCACACATTCATTGTATTGTTTCATGATTCCTTGGTTGATTATACAATAAATATGGAGGGGTTTTGAGCAGTTTCTTTCCCCAGGAAAAGCTTGTGTTGTGCGATTGATTTACTTCTTTCTCTTACTTGCATGTGATTGAGAGATCATGATTTATATTCCACAAATATTGTAGAAGGATTCAATGTCTTAGTACATTTCATGATCAGATTGAATCCATTGGTGTAATTTATACACAAAATTATTTGGGTTAAGTTGTTGAATTTGTCATTGGAGCTCTGGTTAAAGGTTTTGGAGGGTATAGGAGACAACACTGGTTATTTTATAGAAATGGAGGATCATTTTAAAAGAAGCTTCATAAGAGTGATGACTTAAATCCCAGTAGATTTTCATTAAAGGGAAGGGAATCTAGAGGATATCAAAAATGAATATTTATCTCCAATTTCACCATTTAGTTTGGCACAACTTTGTCAATTATTTATCCTTGTAATGACCTTATTTTTTCCAATATTCTTTGGTAGCAGTCTATATCTCATTTTTCCATGCTCTAGTTTCTCAAACCACTACCTCCACAACAAGTAAAGGAGCCCATGGCAACCTATCACCTTGGACTCACTATGGTGCAACCAACTTCTTGGCTATTCTATGAATTTATTCAATTAAGTTTGATTCAAACACTTTGAATGTGTTGGAGGCCACTAAATAAATTTTATATAGTGTGATGGTAGCTTAGGGTGCACTTGTTTTGGATTTATTTCACCTAAGGAACAAATTTGTTTCTTGCTTCATCTTTGATTTCACTGCTGCTATTATATTTAGAAATATGACTTCAACCATTCCAAATTGATTTCAAGATTACCTAACTTTTGATTTCTCGTCGAAAAATCAAAAGTGAGATTTTATTGTGTATTAATCGAATTAAAGTTTTACACAAGAACATCAAGTTGATAACATCATACGTTATCTAGGGACACCCTTCCTAGAGTAGAAAACACTAGTATGAATGGAGAGACTTTCAACCGTGACATGGTTGAATATCTAAAAGCATCATACAAATTTTTGGATACACAAAAAGAAAACTCCTATCATAAGCATGTGCATCATCAACATGATAAAGAATTAGGAGGGCACAATGCTATAACCAATGAGCTGAGTTTTGACGAGGAAAGTGAACACCTTTGGAGAAACCAAAATGATAGAGATAATGTCATAAATATCTTATTTACTAATAATAAACCCATCTACATTTCTAGCACAAAGAGGGTTGTCATTGAAACTTATGATTCAAATTCTATGGAAAAATCACGTATCAAATAGCAGGAAAAAATTAGAATCTCAAAATAGATGGAAGACTGCCAGAGTATATATGATATTGTCATGAGACATTGGATCTCCACAGTGTCACAAAAATCATTGGTTTTAACGATTATATGAATGTTTTTTCCTAGTCCTCTCATCAAGTAGTTTGCTAGTTCTAAGTATTCAGAGGCATCAAGTGACACAAACTATCAAATGCTGCATAATAATGTTGTGGAATTTTCTAGGGAGTTGTTTACATTTTAGGGATGGTAACAAAGGCATATTTGGAGGTATATATGAAGAGACTAAAGTGTTTCCTGGTGAAGAGAAAAATGGAAATGCTATTTTGTTGTGGAAATATTGGGACAAGTCTACTAAAAAAATCTAGGAGGGGGATTAAAAGAAAATAGGTGAGGGTTCTTGTTCCAAATGATCATTGTGGGGAAGGAAAATTTCTTGGTTGTGGATTTATCTGACTCAAAACTAAATGGATGGAGCACCCAAGTTAGAGATAAGATCTAATTCTTACTATATATGACATCGCATTAAATGTGAGGAAGCATCGGTTGGGTTTCCAACAAGGGTTTCCTAATAATGTATCTAAGAATTTCCATAATAAGAATATTCATGTCTACAATTTCGAATCTAAGAATATCCAGAACTGCATTTTCTCACCAATAATTCAGAATAAATGAACAATATCCTTCTCAAGTTACAATACAAAACATAGAAACACTGTAAATTAGATCATAATCTATGCACAGTGCAAAACATCTTTTATTTTCAATTTGCAACCATTACATAATGAGAATTCCAAAACATATTTTAATTTTTCTAACCACAATTGACATCTATCACATCTTTAAAAAAAAAATGCAATGAACACCATAAAGAGAATTCAGATAATATCATGTGCCAAGAAGAAAACAAAAACATATCAATTAGCCCAAGTTCCATTAACAAATAAAGTTCATGGACATAATAGATATTAATAAGACAAATCACAAGTCCAAAAAAATAACAAATTTTTTACATTTTCAGATCGATCATGGAGACATTTACTCTGTGGACTGGACATTCCTTTCAACTGGAAGCATCTCAAAGACTACTTCTACTCCTTCCAAGTCATAATCACTCTTGTAGACAAAGCAAGCGTGTCTCCCACAAACGGAGGAATTTATTCCAAGTGAACACCATTATCATGCACTGAAATCTTGCTTAATTCTTCACAAATCTCTACACATTATTGATTTTCAATCAGCTCATTTTCGTGATCATCTTCATTAACCTCTTTTATAGAAAATTCATCAGCTTGGGCATCCCCATCATTCTCTCTTGGAGCATAGTCATCAGCTTGCTCTGGAAAAGGTGAGCTTATATTCACTTGCATGGACCACTATGGAATGTCATCATCTTCCAATTTTCTCAATTTTTGGCCATCTTCATATGCGATAACTGAGTTTGGTGATGAGATTGGTGCTTCAACATTAGTTTCCTTTGTGAAATAAAACATTAATGTATGAGGAATGGGTTTTTAAAGCGAAAAAATCCATTGCATCAATTAATTGAAAAGACATCAATATAATGAATTTTTTTGGAAAAGGTATGATGCAAGTATTATTTTCAAAAATATTGTAACAAATCAAGCTTCATAGAAAATCACATATGTCCCCAACATTAAAAATTATACTTACCTTTGGGGGAGGAGTTATTTCCTTATAATAGTTAACCGCAGATTCCTTTTTGGAATCAATGGTTTGATCAGATTCATTTGAGAGCAAGCTCTAATTTCTAGTTGCAAAAGGATTAGGTAAAAAAAGAGAGTCAGGTGTATTTATGAGTGTGGGGGCTAGAAGTCTGCATGGAGAGGGTGTATAACCATCTAGATGGCATAGGATTCGAAGGTTTAAAACGTTTCTAAGAATATCTGCTTCAACCCATTGCAAAAGGGACCTCACTTGGTGGCGGAGAAATGTCTCACCTGTCTTGAGGTTTGTACACAATCAGGAAGGTAATGGCGTGCAATATTAGGTGTAGGAGTTTCTGGCTCATCATCCCTATCAAGAGAAAGGTCAGAAATAGGGGAATCATTTGTGAGTTACAAAAAGGGTCATCGTATGCTACCACTTATCCTTGTGGCACTTCCTTTTCCTCAACAAACAACAAAAAAAATGTTGAGGAAAATCGAAGAACTCAAAAAAAAAACTTCACCCAAAGTCTCACCATCAATTTTGAGGGAATTTCCCAAAGAACCTGCATAATATAATTTTGGATTTGAAATAATTGTTGGGTATGTGTTATATTCTTTCCATGACTAATCACACACAGGGGGGTCATAGGGGGGGTGGTAGCCCCCCCTGTCGGGGTCCGGGGCAGTACCTCGGAAATTTTTTTTGGTCCTTATTTTCCGGTGGGCGGATCTGCCCATGGTTTTGTGCATGGGTTCGCACATGGTTTTGGGGTATGATGGTTTTCGGCCTCTGGTATTTTGTAGATCCGGTCAAGGGAACTACGATTATGTTCTAATCCAGGGTTAATGGATTGGCGTTTATGTATGCTTCACCATGTATATATATGTGTTGTAACACTAAAAGGAATATAATGAAAAATCAAGCTGATCATCCCGATTTGGGATCTAGGGGAATATCTCTGTGTTTATCTGTTTTATGTTTTATGCTCTTGCTACTGTTTATTTTCTGTCTTTAATATTCGTTTGTAGATAATTTTTATACAGGGTTAAAACCTACATTTGGTATCATAGCATTTTCGGCTTCAAGGGGATGTCTTTGTTGTTGAGGGGTTTTTTGCTCGGGCCTGAGGTAGACCCTGTTCAGTGGGAGATCTGTGGGATCAATTCTTGCGATGAAAGAAGATGGTGAGGGACGGGAAGATAGAGATCAAGAAATTTAATGGTCAGAGTTTTGAGTTGTGGAAGCTCGAGATGGAGGATTTGCTGGTGGATAAAGACCAGTGGATCACGGTAGATCTGTGTACTAAAACAATGGCAATGTCAGATGAACACTGGAAGAAGTTGGATCGGAAGGAAAAGAGCACAATACGATTGTTTGTCTTAGATTCCGCATTTTTGAATGTATCTAGGGAAGCTACTGCGAAGACCTTGTGGGACAAGCTAGGGACTTTGTACCAATCTAAGTCTTTTGTGAAAAAATTGTTCCTGCAGAAAAAACTGTATAACCTGAGGATGAAGGATGGAGACTCGGTGACAGAGCATTTGAATGCCTTAAATACTATGGTAAGTCAGCTCTCATCTATTGATATTAAAATCTCAGATGAGGATAAGTGCATTAGTTTGTTGTGTTCTCTACCAGACTCGTGGGAAAGTCTGGTTATTGCAATAGGTAGCAATACAACTACCTTGAATTTTGATGACATTGTCTCAGCCTTTCTATCGGAGGAAATGAGATGCAGAAATATGGAGGGTCAGAATGGAGATGCCTTATCGGTATGAGAAGGTCCCAGAACAGAAACAAGAATAAGGTTTTGAGTGGGAGATCTAAATCTCTTGGAAATTTTGTAAAGGTGTGCTGGAAATACGAAAAGGAAGGGCACTACAAAAGGACTACAGATCTAAAGCTCTTGAAAAATGAAAGGGATCTGATGATGCTCCTTCTGCAAAGGAAAAAACCACCTCAGATGAAGGTGGGGATGTGTATTTGGCTTCTTCTTCAAATACACATGTAGATCATGAGTCATGGTTGATTGACTCGGGTGCATCCTTTCACTTCACTCCCCATAGGGAGTGGTTCTGCGAGTATGAGAAATACGATGGCGGTGATGTCTTCTTAGGTGATGATAGGAAGGACAGAATCATCAGAGGTGGAAAAGTCAAGCTGAAGTTGCAAGGTGGAAGGATTAGAACACTTCCTGGTGTTCTGCACATTCCTGCATTGGCCATAAATCTGATTTCTGTAAGCAAGATGGATTATGCAATTGTAAAAACAGTGTTCGAGAAAGATACCTGTAATATGGTTAGGGGAGAACTGGTATTAATGCAGGGAGTTCGGATTGGAACTCTGTACAAGCTTCAGGGTAGCACTGTTATTGCTGGGTGCAACATTTCTGTGGTTCCCGAAAGTGGATCGGAAAGCCTAGCGGTCTCTAGAGAAAAGACCATGCTATGGCATCAAAGGCTTGGACATATTGGAGAGAAGGGCCTTAGGATATTGCATGGAAATGGTATGGTAGAAGGTATGTCTAATAGCTCTCTCGATTTCGATTTCTATGAACATTGTGTATATGGGAAGCAGAATCGGGTGAGTTTTCCTTCTGGTGCTAAGAGGGCGAACAAGATATTAAAGATTTTTCACAGTGATGTGTTTGGACCTGTGTCGATTCCATCATTGGGTAAGTCCGTGTACTGTGTTTCATTCATAGATGACTTCTCAAGGAATACATGGATATATTTGTTGAGGAAGAAATATGAAGTCTTTGACAGATTTAAAGAATTTAAGGCTCTGGTGGAAAACCAGACAAAGAAGAAGATAAAGGTGCTGAGGACAGATAATGGTGGGAAGTTCTGCAAGAAGGAATTTGAAGAGTTTTGTAAGAAGTGTGGTATAGCACGGCAGAAGACTACTCCATACACACCTTAGCAAAACGGAGTTGCAGAAAGAACGAATAGAATGCTGATGGAAAAGGCAAGAATCATGCTTAGTGGCACCGGGTTAGGACAAGAATTATGGGCAGAGGAAGTGGAGACTACATGTTACTTGGTTAACATATCACCTTCATCAGCGTTGGAGGATAAGACTCCACATGAGGTATGGACTGGTAAGAAACCCTCTCTTTCACATCTGAGGGTATTTGGATGTGATGCATATGTACATGTTCCAAAGGAGAAAAGGACCAAGTTGGATAATAAATCTAAAAGCTGCATCTTTATTGGGTATAAGGATGGTTTAAAGGGTTACAAGATTTGGAACCCAGAAACAAGGAAGGTTGTGTACAGCCAAGATGTGGTGTTTAGAGAGGTGAAAGATGTTGTTAAGCATGCAGTCCTACCAAAGGAACCTAAGAAGATAGAGTTTTAGCTAAAGGAGGATGAATCGGACTTTACAAAAAAAGAAGATTCAGAAGAGGAAGAGCCACAAACTCCAACTGTGATAAGATTAGCTCGGGAAAGAAGACAACCAGAAAGGTATAGTCCATTTGCTTTCTGTTAAAATTTTTCTTTAACTATAACTAATGATGATCTCAGAACTATCAGGGAGGAAGTAGATTCAAAGGATGGAAAACTCTGGAAGGAGTCCATGGTTTATGAAATGTCATCCTTGCATAAAAATGAGGCATGGGATCTAGTGGAGTTGCCGGCTGGAAGGAAGCCCATTGGGAGAAAATGGGTGTTTAAGAAGAAGATGAATGTAGAAGTCAAGATGGAGAAATACAAAGCTCGGTTGGTAGCAAAAGGTTATTCCCAGGTGTTGGGAATTGATTTTGGTGATATTTTTTCTCCTGTTTCCAAAGTTACTTCTATTAGATTACTTTTATCTGTTGCTGCTGAATTTGATTTTGAGGTAGAACAGATGGATGTGAAAACAACATTTCTTCACAGGGATCTGGAAGAGGAGATCTACATGAAACAACCTGAAGGTTTTATGGTTAAGGGGAATAAATAACTAGTATGCAGGTTAAAGAAGTCTATGTATAGGTTAAAACAGTCACCAAGGATGTGGTATCAAAAATTTGATACCTACATACGGGGACTTGGCTTCACCGAAAGAAAGGAGGATCACTGTGTTTATTTTAATTAATTGGTGATCGTGTTATTTATTTAGTCTTGTATGTGGATGATATGTTGTTGATTGGAAATGACAAAGAAATTATCCAAGATTTGAAGACCCAATTGTTCTCCAAATTTGACATGAAGGATCTTGGTGTTGCAAACTATATTTTGGGCATGGAAATTAAGAGATATTGGACAAAGAGGAAGCTTTGGTTAAACTAGAGGAAGTATGTCGAGACTATATTGCAGAGGTTAAATGTGCAGTATAGTAAACCGGTGAATGTTCTGATTCCTGTAGGTACAAAGTTGTCTGCTGAACAGTGTCCCAAGACACAAGAAGAAGAGGAGGATATGTTCCGTGTTCCATATGCAAGTGTAGTGGGTAGCTTGATGTATGCAATGTTCTGTACTAGACCAGACATTGCACATGCAGTGGGAGTATTGAGCAAGTTTATGTCAAACCCAGGGAAGGAGCATTAGACAACAGTGATGCGGGTTTTTAGATATTTACGTGGCACTAGTGATTATGGCTTGTGCTACCAGGGAAGACCATGATTGGAAAGAGTGTTGGAGATTCGTGGTTTTGTTGATGTAGACTGGACTGGAGATCTGGACCAAAGAAGATCTACAAGTGGGTATGTGTTTAGACTATTTGGAGGTGCATTCAGTTGGATGAGTAAAAGGCAGTCTGTAGTGGCTCTTTCAACTACAGAGGCTGAATACATAGCAGCCACTCATGCAAGAAAGGAATCATTTTGGTTGCAGTGATTGTGTTCAAGTATGGGGTTGGTGCATCAAGCTATAAGGATAGATTGTGATAGCCAAAGTGCAATTTTCTTGGCTAAGAACCCTGCTTATCATTTAAAGACAAAGCACATCGATGTTCAATATCACTTTGTGAGAGATATGGTTGAGGCTAAAAGGGTGTTGCTAGTAAAGGTGGACACTTTGAAGAATGTTGCAGATGCATTGATGAAGTCTGTAAGCACTCAGAAGTTCTCTTGGTGTAGAGAAACAATGGGTGTTGCAGAAATGGGCTAATGACTAAGCTCTCCTATGGTCCCCTACAGAAAGAAAACAACAAGTGGGATAATGTTGGGTATGTGTTATATTATTTCTACGACTAATCACGTGTGGGGGGGCGATAGCCCCCCTTGTTGGGGTCTAGGGAAGCGCCCCACAAAATTTTTTTGGTCCTTATTTTCTGGTGGGCGGATCCGCCCATAGTTTTGTGCATGGGTTTGCACATGGTTTTGGGGTATGATGGTTTTTGGCCCCTGGTATTTTGTAGATCCGGTCAAGGGAACTACAATTATGTTCTAATCCAAGGTTAATGGATTGGGGTTTATGTATGCTTCGACATGTATATATATGTGTTGTAACACTAAAAGGAATATAATGAAAAATCAAGCTGGTCGTCCCAATTTGGGATCCAGGGGAATATCTCTGTGTTTATCTGTTTTATGTTTTATGCTCTCGCTACTGTTTATTTTCTGTCTTTAAGATTCGTTTGCAGATAATTTCTGTACAGGGTTAAAACCTACAAGAATAAAACCTAAACTAAATTTTCTGATGCTAATTACTGTGTAGAAATGTGATAAATAAATTGGCTTTACAATGTTGTTAACATAACTAAATTTTGAAGCTCTTGACAACTATATTTCAGAAGGAGGATTCTCCATTTCTTGGATTTGGTGAAGAAAAGTTGCATACCACATAGATAAGACTTCATAAATATCCATAAATTTTCATATGTAATTGTTAACAAAAACCCTTCAATTTCCACTTCCTTTGGAGTGAAGATACTATGCTGCAAAAATATAGACAAAAAAACTAGAATTAAAAGCATGCATGAGTCGAGATGAAATTTAACTCACAATGTTATCTGGAGCTGAGTAGTGCTAGACCACACCCACGTAAAGCATTCCACTAAAATGTAGCGGAAATAGAAGAAATATTGAAGAAATAAATGGATGGATGGGAAAATATTTTGTAGGGAGGTGACAAATGAACTATATCTCTCTCTTTCTCGCCCATAAGAATCTTATCAAATAACAAAACGCCACCCCTGAACACGGGCAGTTGGAACCCCTGCCAAATTTCTACTCCTTCCATGTCATCATCACTGTTTTAGGCAAAGCAAGTGTGTCTCCTAGTAAATGGAGGAATTTATTCTAAGGACCACTCTGAAACATCATCATCTTTCAAATTTCTCAATTCCTAGCCATCTTCAGTTGAGATAACTAAGCTCGATGATGCAATTGATGCTTCAACACTAGTATCCTTCATGGAATCAAATATAAATGTACAAGGAAGGGGATTTTCAGGCAATGTAGCAATCAACTCCACTGCATCAATTACCTGCAAAGACATCAAACAAAATGGTTTTTGTTTGCAAAATTATGACGCAAGTACTATTTTCCAAAATATGATAACAGATCAAACTTGATATAAAATCACATGTCCCCAACATTAAAAAATATACTTACTTCTGGGTGAAGAGTGTTCTCCTTGGAAGAGTTAATTGAGGATTCCTTTCTAGACTCAATGGCTTGATCACATTCATTTGATAGTAAGTCGTAATTTCTAGTTACAAAAGGATACAGTAAAACAATAGAGTAGGTGGATTTATAGATGTGGGGGGTAGAAGTTTGTTTGGAGAGGGTGTATAACCATTCAAATAGCATATGCTTTGAATGTTTGAAACATGTTTAAGGGTATATGCTTCAACCATTTGCAAAAGGGACCTCATTTGGTGGTGAAGCACTGAATCACCTGTCTCGGGTGTCTGTACACAATCAGAAAGGTATCGATGTGTATTATTAGGTGTAGGAGTCTATGGCTTGTCATCCCTATCAATAGCAAGGTCATAAATATGGAAATCGGTTGTGAGGTCTAGAAGGGGTCGACATCTGCTGCCACTTATCCTCGTGGCACTTCCTTTTCTTGAACAAACAAAAAAAAACTTATTGAGAAAAATTGAGGCACTCAGAAAAAACCTTCACCCAAAGCCAATCATCAACTCCGAGGAAATTTCCTAAAGAACCTGCACGATATGATTTTGGAGCTGAAATCCTAAACCCTGAACTAGATTCTTTGATGCTAATTATGGTGTAGAATTGTGACAAATTGATCCCCAACTTTATGACGATGTTAACAAGACTAAATGTTGAAGTTCTTGACAATTTTTTTTCACAAGGAGCAGTCTACATTGCTTGGATTTCTTGGTGAAGAAAAACTGCATACCAAAAAGACAAGACTTCAAAAATATCCACAAATAATCAAATGTATTAGATAACTTAACCCCTGCCTTTGGAGTGAAGGCACTATGATGCAAAAATATGGACAGAAAACCCAGAATTAAAAAAAAAAAATATGCATGAATCAAGAAGAGGCCAAACTCACCAACTCACTATGTTATGTTGAGCTGAGTGGTGCTGGACCATTTCGTCTCTTGAAAGGCTGGAGAGCCAACAGATCACTGACTGTAGTCAATTCGACCTCTACCAACTAAAGGCTTTGGAATTACGAAGGAGAAAGGAAGACGAAAATAAGCCTTTGTGATTGGTTGGATATGACCAGCCCAACACAACAGAGGAACGCCTATTAGTGTTATTATATATTTGAAGAGTTGGCCTCATCTCCTTTCGCCATTTCATTAGAAAAGGTTCCAAAAACATTCAGTTGTCAAAAAAAGACTCTTGAATATGGTCTTGGATCTTATATTTTACTAGTTGAATATTTTTAGTTGATTTTTCTATTATTAATTGATAATTGAATTAAAATTGGAAAGACTTTCTAAATATTATTATAATTTGACTTTAAACTAATTACGTATATATTAATTAATTTTATTATTTATTATGTAATTATACAATTATATTAACCATTTTTATTATTTATTATATAATTATACAATTATACTAAGTAAACTATATTTAATTGGTAGTTTTTTTATAATACTTAATATTAAATTAATTAAATTAAAAATATTTTAATTTATTAAAATTAGTTAGGATTTAATTTCATTAATCTTGTTGGTCAAATCTTCTTTCTTTTTAAATAAACCTCACTGAAATAATATTCTATTTTAGCACATGTGGATATGATTTTTTTAACTTAAATTGAAAATTAAAATGGGCATAACTAAGTTTGTGATAAATTTCAACATTCTTTTTTAATTTTGATAAAAATAATTAGTTGATATTTTATGGAAGTTAAATATGTGTCATTCACTTAATAATTATTAATAATATGCATTTCTATTTTTGAAATAGGTCTATCTATTTTTGGAATAATTTTAATTTTATTATAGATAATTGTTAGGTGGATGGGAGAGATTTATCTCTATGTAATTTCCTATAATATTCTTAGCAGATATCTATCTAAAAAGTAGTATCATATTTACTCATTTTAATTAAATTTATTAATAACAAAAAGTCATATGAAATAAGTTATGATTTTTTTAGTATTGTGGTATTGTTAAGTCATGATATTGGCTTAAGTTATTGTAACAAAATTTATCTAGAAATTAATAATCTCCATGATTGAAGGGTGTGAATCGCCATGATTAAAAATCTTGTTACAAATTTCACTATATATAATTAATCATAATTTTTAAAATTAATAATGAGAATTTAAAATAACATTACAATTTAGCAGCTATCTTGCATTACCCAAATTTACAAACAAAAAAAAAACGCCTAGTTGAAAATGACAATACTATAATATATTAAAATATAAAATTTAATATATATATATATATATATTTAAAATTAGTATGAATATTAAATGTGTTAATCTACCTTCCCAATTGAAATTTGAAACAACCATATAGAGATTGTCGGTTACCCTCATAACCCTGAACAGTTAAAAATTAAAATATATTTGAAAGGAGCAAGCCATTCTGGACTGTTTTCATTCCCATGCAGCCAATAGAAATGGTGAAACATCAGATACAAAAGCCACGTTTTAGAACTTGACCTCACACAATTGTAGACGCTGGCAGTTGAATAAAATTCAATAATGTTGTTTTAGATGTGCAACCAATTGCTCCTTTATTTAATTTTCAAAATTTTCTAATTGAAATGTCTAATCCTCAACCTTGATCCTCAAACTTTTTATGAAATGCTAAATTGGAAATTATCAATTTAGGATTCTCATTCCGAGATTCGACTATTGGCTAAATTAAAGAAACCGATAAACAAAGATAAATTTCATCAATTTAGTAAAAACGGAATAGAAAAACCAATGAATTTGGAACAATGCAGTTCCATATAGTTTTAGCAGAAGACGAAACCTTAAAATAAAGATTGATGCTTTTATTATTAAAAAAAAACTAAAAAAATATTATACAACCATGACTAAAGAAAATCAAGAAATAGCTCATATAAATTATTAAGTTCTGGATAAGTAAGAAATGACCCGGCAACAATTCCAGCAAACATGACTGCGCGGAAATAAAGTAAAGATGGCAATACGTTAAAGATGGAAATTCCAAAACGAGCTGAAGAGGAAGTAAACATCAAACATCATTCACTAGGTAAAGATTTTTATCATTTTAACGGTGTTTGACAAGAGAATGAGTGTTCAACTAAACACTAACAATAATTATTGGCACATGTACAGGCAACTGGTTAATTGGCATAAATTATTAAATTATAAAGTAAATCAGAAAAACTCAGAAATAGTAGTTTTGATGGAGGAAAATATACCTGAACAGTGAAGACTGAACATACTGAATAGTTCCTTGAAAAAGAACATAGCAGGCTCCAACGCTTACTCCTAGGACCTCACCACAACGGTTGAACAATTGCAGGTTTGCAGCGCTTGCCTACAACACAAGAAGAGGGATGATTTTAGAGGTGAAGATGGACAAATATATAGAAAAATAGAGGGATTTGCAGCCAAATCGGAGTCACAAAACTGAGAACTCCCCCAATATTTTCCCGAGCTTTTGGGAACTCCCATTGATCGATCGAAACTCACAAAGGCTCCCAATCCATGTTCCCATCTGAAACTTACTACGGATACAGGGAAATTTGCATATAGAAGCTCCCTAAAAGCTCAAACTGCTTCTGTCAAAGTTTTCCTTTATTTTGGAGCGTTTTCTAATAGGTGTACCAATTTAGTTATTATAAGTTGTCCCTAAAGGTGCAAGAATACACCGAAGGTATAGAAGCACTGAAAATATCTTCTCTCCAATATATGTTTATGAGTTTAGATAAAAGTGGGCAAGTAATTGTGGAATTTAAGCTACTTAATGAAGGATTTTGTTTGGTGAATACATAGTCTCCATAACTCTATTAAATAATTTTCTTTTGTGTAGGGAGTTACACATATTCATCCCCTAGCCCAAATGTTTGGTGCCATGTATATCCATCCAATAATTAAAACACATTGCCATAAGTTGTCACATGCCATATCTATGCAATGGTATGACTACATTGTATCCATTATTCCATTATGGAAAGTAACCTATTGAGAGAAAAAAAAATCTCATGGGGAACCATTCAAAGCATACTCCATCATGGAAAGTAACTTTTTGAGGGAAAAAAAAAAAATCTCATGGAGAACCATTCAGAGCATGTTCCTTTTTATACAAATAAATTAATAGTTCTTTGGAATTAATAAATTAATGGTTCGTCCTAATGGAAACGAAAAAGTTACATTATGGTGTATTTTGACGATGCTTTTGTAATAATAATAGTTTTTATTTAATTTTCTTTTTGCAAATTAACTTTTATTTTAATTTTTTTGGAACAACTCCAAAATACAAAATTACAAATTTCAAGAATTACATTAAAATATATATAATTTTTCATGTGCACGTTCCTTTGAGGATATCTATAATAAGACAAGTCTTTGAAGAATCATTCATTTCCAGAAATCATTTTTCATTTTTATGTACAAATTCTACTTTGCAATAATATTTGTTTCAAGAGTCCTTACATTGTAATTTATATTATAAATAGATATTGAGTTGCCCAGAAGAATTTTTCTCTGTTGTGCATATAGGAAATAAGCTTGGTTGTGATTTGTTTTTTTATTGCCACATCTGAGTGAGTTATGTGTAGAGGTTTGCAAAATCTAGGAAAGGAAATTAATTTGGAGCTAATCAATAATATAATTGCAAAAAAAAATACAATATACAAATAAATTCCGCCCATAGAAACACATATACTTTATAAATAAATACCTGAAAAGCTATAAAAGTTGGGATAGATCACATGTGTAAATGGTAAATGGGACCAAGAGATAAAATCGTGCTCAAAACAATATCCTATCCTATATCATGTAAATTGCAACGAAATACATATGGCAACATACATAGCAACTTGACTGAGGGTTCATATTACATAATATGCACTTCAACAAGGGCGTGATCACTTCAACAAGGACGTGACCTCAAATGGTAACTTCCAAGCTTCAATCAAGAACATAAACATGATGAATAGAATTGTCCATAGCAGTGAAGTCATAGACTAAATGTTAAATAGTAAAACATCAAATTCATTCATACTTAAAGTAAGGAAATTTCCCATCGAGGTAAGATATAGAAAGAATTCGAGTAATTAGTCATTAAAATTCTTGTGGTGAGTGATAGAAACTAACCTTTAAATCCTTGTATGGCGTCCCTCTGTTGACACATATATTGTACGTTGTCGAGTAAGGGAGGAGAACTGTAACGACCACCTGGTTGAGAGCAATTTCGCTTGAAGGGTGTGTGGCGAGATTTGAAGGTCGGACCTCGTGTTAATTTGATGGCATTTGGAGTGGCAACCAACCTTGTCTCCTGACCAGATATATATTGTTCAGCCTTGGGTCTTCTAAAGGAGTTCAAGAAACCACGAAGGAAATGAGGACTACATTTTGATTGGGAATATTGCCAAGAATAGAAAGAGGCGTCGAAACCCCAAAACAAAAAGCTATCTCGCTGTGAGGTTTGAGTTGTTGTGTGGAAATCAAATTCAGCGCACTGCCTTGGCATTAATTTTGGTCTCGCACCAGGCTTTTGATAAGTCAAGCGAGTGGGAATCGAAAACAAAAATAAACATGGAAAAAGGAAGAGTAGGCCACCGGAGGGGCTTGTTGTTAGTGCGGTATCAAAGCTCTACAAATTAAGAGCAGCAGATGTAGAAATTTGAATAACTGATATATTATTCACCGAGATTCTCCTGATCACACACTATTTTAGCTTCATGCATAATACAAAATCTCTTCTACCATTGATCATCACATGTAGAAATAAAATCAATTGCATGCATACATTAAAACCACAAACAATCACAAATATGAACACAATATTTAATGGGAAAGCTTAAAGTTGAAAACCCCAACTATCTGTATATTATATGTCATGGAGATCATGTAACAATCATAGTACAAAATCTCCTCACAAGCTCTCATGCACACCCTCAATTGCTACACACTATCAAGCTAGATCTAGCAAAACACATGCTCCAATCTTTTGCCACTTGATAGCCAGCCTCTATTGCATTTTCAATGCTATGGGATGGCTTCATTAAATAGACAAACCACCTGGCTTGAATTGCGCAATCCTCATGGGCTACTCCACCTATCTGTGTGTTGCAAATAGCAACAGTATAGTCACAACTGATAGTTAACTTGCTCTTTCACCTATTTCTGCACTGGTCTCCACTGAAACTGTCCATGCACTGAAGTTAATTGATGCATTCTTTAGTTGATTAATGAGTTTATAATTAGTGAATTAATTAATAATTAATTCACACCACTCTCACTAATTGTATCAATTAGTTAAACTGAATACAAATAGCTCAACTATGTTTAGATTAGTTAAACTGAATACAACTCCACTAACTTCCTCAATCAACTCCACCAAACTCTGTCACATGAGTTCTAACTGAAGTATCCATGCAATAGCTCCACATAACCCTTAGGAATAGCGTAATTCCTTCTGTCAGCTCCTGTGCCACATCTATGCACTTAACTGAAGTGCTATAAGAGAATAAAATAATGTTTAGAGTCTAAATATTATTAAGAGCTAATAATATTTGACATATCTATTTTTAGACTGGCAATCTAAAAATAGATTCCGCCAAATATGTCTAAAAATAGAAGTCCATCTATTTTTTCTGACTTGACCAACCATCCACAAATAGCATCCTGCAACTCATAGAACATGATCCATATGTCTAAAAATAGACTTTGTGCCAAAAATAGCCTATGGGCCCACTTAGTGAAGGTGACTTCTTTCCACTAAGCTCATCATCTTGTTGCAATCTCAACACTCCCTCTCAACAAGATAATAATTATCTACAACCCCTATCCTACCCCTGTGGTATTCGAATTTGCTCCTGGTGAGCACCTTCGTCAAGATATCAGCATCTTGATCCTCTGTGGGAATGTATGAAAGTAACATGACCTTCTGCTACACACAATCTCTAATATGATGATATCGGATGTCAATGTGTTTAGATCTATCATGAAATACTGGATTAAACGAAAGTTTGATGCAAATCTGATTATCACAATAAATCACAGTAGGCTCTAAGTGTGAACCGAACAACCCGACCAGGATCTTCCTCATCCATATAGCCCCGCATGCAGCCAAACTCGCTGCCATATACTCGGCCTCTGCTGAACTGAGTGCCACGGATCTCCTCTTCCTGCTGTACCAAGAAACTGTTGTTGACCCGATACTGAAAATCCCTCCATATGTGCTCTTTCCGTCCGTTGGGCTCCCTGCCCAATCTACATCCGTGAAGCCACACAGCTTCACCTCATCCGACTGTCTGTACCATAATCTATATCTCGATGTGCCTCTGAGATATCTCAATACATGCTTCCCCGCCTTCCAAAAGAGCTTGGTAGGCTTAATCATAGCTTGTGAAAGTTGGTTAACTGCATAGCATATATCGGGTCATGTATTAACCAGATATATAAGCGACCCCACCAACTGTCGATAAACAGTGGAATCCACTACCTCTGCCGAAGTAGCATCCTCCTTCCTCCAACCACTAGGAAGAGGAGTATCAACAGGCTTGCAGCCATGCATGTTGAACTTCTCCAGTATCTCCCGGGCATACTTACCCTAAGAAACAAACAGTCCACCACTGCGCTGCCAAATTTCCAATCCCAGGAAATAATGAAGGAGGCCCAAGTCCTTCATCTCAAACTCTTTTGCAAGATCCTCCTTGCATGAGAGTATCAACAAATCATCACCTGTCAAAATCAAATCATCTACATAAAGTACAATGATCAGCAACTTACCCTCCACCACAATCTGGTATAGGTTAGGATCCGCCTCACTCTTGGAGAATCCAAGTTCGGTGAAATAACTGTCTATCCGTGTGTACCAAGCACGAGGTGCTTGTTTCAACCCATACAGTGCTCTCTTGAGCCTGCACACATGCGACTCGCTGCTGAAGATCTCGAAACCTTCGGGCTGCTCTATGTACACCTCCTCCTCAATCACCCCATTGAGGAACGCAATCTTCACATCCATCTGATGAATGTGCCACCCCATCTGCGCTGAGAGAGCAAGAATCGTCTGTATGGAAGAATACCTTGCGACAGGTGCAAAGGTCTCCTCATAATCGATCCCCTCAATCTGTGAAAATCCTCGGGCAACAAATCTTGCCTTATACTTCTCCACACTCCTGTCAGCTGCCTGCTTCACTTTGTAGATCCATCTCGAACCCACCACTAATTTCCCTTCCGGCCTTGGGACAATCTCCCATGCATTTTTTTTGACAATCAAATCATACTCTTCCACCATGGCATCTACCCATGCAGGATCCTCCACAGCTTCCTCGAAAGAGGATGGCTCTGTCACGATACAATTGCTCACAAGAGCCATGTATCCAGTGTATCGATCAAGTGACTGTCTCTGTTTGCGCTGTGCTGTAGGTGGTCCTACAACCTTCTCTGCATCTTGAGCTAGTCACTCAGCTTCTATAGTGCGCTTCTGCCCTCTGATGGTTGGCGCTGCATGAGTGGTCTCTTCCACTCCATGAACCTCCTCTTGTGGCTGATCCACATCCTGAGGCTCATCCTTAGGAACTAATAGCTCCTCATCTACATGCAAGTGTGGCTCCCTCTCAAGCGAACACTTTATGGCTTTCTCCTCCTGAAATTTGATATCCCGTCGCACAACAGTCTTGCAACTGTCTCGAAAATACACATGATAGTTGTGGGGCGTATCAGTGTACCCCAAAAATATCCCAACCTTTGCGGTCAGCTCCAGCTTCTTCCTGGCATCCTTCGTCACATGAATGTAAACAGGTGAACCAAAAATCCTCAAATGGGAAATATCAGGCTTCTTACCAGAAAACGCCTCCTCGGGTGTACTCATGCCAAGTATCCTGTGAGGACAACGGTTCTGCACATATACTGCAGTATTGCATGCCTCCACCCACAAGTGTATGGGTAGGCCCTGATCATGCAACATCGCCTGTGCAGCACCCACGATCGTTCTGTTCTTCCGCTCAGCAAACCCGTTCTGCTGTGGGTTATGAGGTGCTATGAGCTCTCTTTGAATTCCTTCTGTGCTGCAAAAGTCCTTGAATTCACCAAAGATGAATTCATCACCATTTTCCCTCCTAAGAGCCTTCAACTGCTTCCCCGATTCTTTCTCAACCAGCGCCTTGAACTCTCAGAACTTTGAGTATGTCTCGCTCTTCTTCTACATGAAAAAGATCCAGCACTTCCAAGAAAAATCATCAACAAAAATCACATAGTACCTGTGCTTTGCTGTCGAAGCTACTGAGAAAGGTCCACACACGTCTGTGTCAATTCTCTCAAGGATCGTCGTGGCGCAACTATCCTTCTCGTGAAAGGTGGCTTTCAAAAATTTTCCCAAGGTACATCCCTTGCATTGATCTGACTGCATAAGATTACCCTTAGGAAGCCCAGTAGAAATCTGCTGCAGTATCTTCAAAGCTCCATGGTGAAGGTGGCCCAATCTCCGGTGCCACAACTCGCCATCATCTCGGCTCACCACTCCTTCTGCCTTGCCTGCCATTGCTGCACAACCATCTACCTGCAATTGATAAAGGTTCTTAACTCGAACCCCTATCCTCTGGGTCTCACCAGTTACCTTACTGCGCAGAAAAACCTTTCCCTTGCTAAAGACAACATCATATCTCTTGTCTTCTAACATCGCCACAGATATAAGATTCTTCTTCAATCCTGGAACATGCATCACATCCTTCAATACGAAGGGTTTACTAGACTCCCTCTTAAAGGAAATGGTACCGATACCAGTCGCACTGTATCTACCATCATCACCCATCTCGATGTGCACTCCAAGATCTTTCTTATCTAGATCAGTAAACAAATCTCGATCTCCTGTCATGTGAAAAGACGCACCACTGTCCAGAAACCACACTGATCCCATCACACTTGAAACCAAGCATGCGATTAGTGAAAAATCCAGCTCAAACTGCGAGGCTAAGGCCTCTCCAGCTGCAGATCCAGCAGCCTGCTTATTTTTCTTCTTCTGTGGACAATTAGTGGCGTAATGTCCGTGTTGGTGACAGTGAAAGCACTTCACCTTGGACATGTTCTGCTTCTTGCCTTTCGCACCGGATTGAGAAGCTTTCTTGCTCTTCCCCTTCTTTGCTTTGGCAGCCAAAGCACAATTCTCTTCATCAGAGTTCTTTGATGAAGATCCGTCCCTGGTACTTCGCCTTATCTCCTCTTGCACAAGATCCAACCAAAGTCGCTCCCATCCTGGCAATTTCTCCCAACCATTGACAGAGTCCTGATAGGAATGCCAACTCTTCGGAAGCCCAAGGAGAGCCAAGCTCACCAAGTCCTCATCATCAACAGTCACCCCCACACTTCCCAGCTCATCCCTGCATTGGATGAACTTTGTGAGGTACTTGGGCATACTGTCGCCTTTCTCCATATTTATGTTTCTGAGTCTATCCTTGAGCGCCAACTTCCTCTGGTCGCTCTTGCTTTGGAATAAATCTGTCAAGGCTTTCCACATCAAGAATGGAGAAGCCTTACCATGAAGGCTAGATACTATGTGATCCTTCACACCCTCCAATTGAATCCTTTGAAACTTTGCTGTCTTCTTTTGCCATGCGTCAAGTACGGCAGCATCACTAGAAGTAGGCTTTGGAATTTCTGCATCTATGAACTCCTTCAACCCATTGTCATTCAGCACCGCCTCCATCCTGTCCTTCCATGCAATATAATTCGATCTGGCCTCAAGGGCATACTCCAATCGCAATCCGTTGAAAGACATCTCAACTTCGACACCAAGAAAAACACTACTGCAAATTCAAATTCCACCAGCACAAAACTCAACCACTTCAATGTTTTGCAATTGCTCCAATGATCAATATCGCTCCGATACCATGTAGAAATTTGAATAACTGATATATTATTCACCGAGATTCTCCTGATCACACACTATTTTAACTTCATGCATAATACAAAATCTCTTCTACCATTGATCATCACATGTGGAAATAAAATCAATTGCATGCATACATTAAAACCACAAACAATCACAAATATGAACATAGTATTTAATTAGAAAGCTTAAAGCTGAAAACCCCAACTATCTGTATATTATATGTCATGGAGATCATGTAACAATCATAGTATAAAAGCTCCTCACAAGCTCTCATGCATGCCCTCAATTGCTACACACTATCAAGCTAGATCTAGCAAAACACATGCTCCAATCTTTTGCCACTTGATAGCCAGCCTCTATTGCGTTTTCAATGCTATGGGATGGCTTCATTAAATAGATAAACCACCTGGCTTGTACTGCACAATCCTCATGGGCTTCTCCACCTATCTGTGTGTTGCAAATAGCAACAATATAGTCACAACTGATAGTTAACCTGCTCTTTCACCTATTTCTGCACTGGTCTCCACTGAAACTGTCCATGCACTGAAGTTAGCTGATGCATTCTTTAGTTGATTAATGAGTTTATAATTAGTGAATTAATTAATAATTAATTCACACCACTCTCACTAATTGTATCAATTAGTTAAATTGAATACAAATAGCTCAACTATGTTTAGATTAGTTAAACTGAATACAACTCCACTAACTTCCTCAATCAACTCCACCAAACTCTGTCACATGAGTTCTAGCTGAAGTATCCATGCAATAGCTCCACATAACCCTTAGGAATAGAGTAATTCCTTTTGTCAGCGCCTGTGCCACATCTGTGCACTTAACTGAAGTGCTCCAAGAGAATAAGATAATGTTTAGAGTCCAAATATTATTAAGAGGTAATAATATTCGACATATCTATTTTTAGACTGGCAATCTAAAAATAGATTCCGCCCAATATGTCTAAAAATAGAAGTCCACTTATTTTTTCCGACTTGACCAACAATCCACAAATAGCATCCTGCAACTCATAGAACATGATCCATATGTCTAAAAATAGACATAGTCAAAAAATAGACTTTGCGCCAAAAATAGCCTACGGGCCCACTTAGTGAAGGCGACTTCTTTCCACTAAGCTCATCATCTTGTTGCAATCTCAACAGCAGATTGAGGAAAAGAATGGCAAGATGAGTCATCATGACAGAGATATGTAAATTGAGGAGGAATGCAGAGCATGGTGATTTTGGTAAAGGTTTTGAGGACAAGCCAATGAGTCTTGCAGCTAGTGAAGAGGGTTGAGGAAGCACGACACAAGACACAAAAGAAGAGACAAAGGATACCAGAGCAAAAGATATTATGAAAAGGGCAGGAGATATCAGAGGTAAAAGAAATTTTGAGAGAGAATTTCATAAAGCAGAGAAAGAAATTCCAGCAGGAGTTGGAAATTGACAGAAGAATTCCATCCAGAGGCAGAGGCAGAACTGGGAGAATTGAGATATTGGGCATCCAAGCTCACAGTCTTCTGGTGGTGGGTAAACTCCACTGAAAACTCCATACTTTGGACAGCACTCAACGAACGATCTGCAAGTCTTGGAAACAGAAAGCAGTAGACGTTGGTCCCTTTGAAATATTCGAAAGTCTCCTAGCAGTGGGTCTTCATGAGTCCTGGTTTCTGAGAATTTCCATGGCCGTCTTATCCTCTTAGATGAGGATCAAGACTCTAACTCCCTGGTCCGCTTTCTTCATTAAAATAAAACCCAACATCACACCTTCTGCACCAGGGATTATAGAAATCGGTGCAGGGCTTGCCATCACGAGAATTTCCCACCCTTCCAGCAAGCTGCAAAACCATTAAGAATTGCCCACCCTTCCCGCAGGCTACATAACCGTTAAAACCTTTGAACCAATCAAATTTAACACAGGTGTGAAAAAGGTAAATGAGGTTGGCCTAATTAATTTCCATTATTAATATACCTTCAACTATGACTATTTTATCAGTGCACGACCAACAACCTTTTGCAAAGATCCTGACCCAGCGCGCAAAGAAACAGGATGTGAAGCGCAGAGAAATGACATGAACATATATTTACTATAAAAAAATTAAACAGTTTATTTTTATTATAAAAGAATTGAACATTTTTTTTTTATTATAAAGGAAAGAAAAATGGCTGATACTTTGAAAAAAGTCATCAGGGAAAAAAAAAAAACAAAAAAACAAAGTTATAAAAATAATAGCAGAATAAATTTTTATGATTTTGTTTTTGTAAATTTCAAATTAAAAATATAATATTATTTCCATTTCAAATAAATTGAATATAATTTTATAATTTTTTTTTTTTTTTAATTTTAAATAAAAAAATATAATATAATTTTCATTTCAATATTAAGTAAAATAAATTTAATATTAATTTGTGTTTATATATATATATATATATATATATATATATATATATATATATATATATATATATATATATATATATATATATATATATATATATTTTGGCTGACACTAAACTAACGATGACTACTTCCGTTTTCTTCCGTGCAACATATCAAATTCGTAATGAAAATATCAAAATTTGAATGACAATGTCTCACAAATAATAGTGTTCGGAGAGAAGAATAGTCAGTTTACCTGCAACGTATGCCAAATTTTAAAGCACAATGTCTCACAAATAATATTGTTAGCAAAGTGGGAAATTTATCGTTTTAGAAGCCAGCCCATGCCAAATTTGAAAATATAATGTCTGGAACATAATATTTTGTATTAGATTTGAAATTCTCGCACTGCACGTTATACCTACATTCAGGAGGTAAAATACATGAACGTTTCATGGTTGTCTTTTGCAAAAGGGGAGCCTGTGCCAGACATAAAAAGCTTAAAAAATGCATATACCAATAAAAGTTAACCAAGAAAATGATTTCACCACTAAATCAACCTCAACCAAAAATAATGACACCTGGTACTCCTCTTTCATAAATAATAAAAGAATGTGGACAACGGACATGCGAATGAGTTTCCAGTTTCCACAGAGCACGCATGCTCAGATGACATAAGAAATTATTAAGACTGATTGTGACATTGACTAAATTTGGAAGAAAGTGAATTGAGCCTGACTCTAAATTCAAAAGGGTGCAATACTAAATTAGTAATTTTATCATTTTGAAGAAATAGGAGCTTTTCTGGGAGGGAAAGGCCAATAAACGATTCGGCAATACTAAATTCTACTTTTTATCATTTTGAACTGAGCGGAACGTCTCTCGAATGGAAAGGCCATGAAACGAATGCAACTACGCTGAGCAGTTGATAACCATAAGTAAATAATTAATATAGAAAATGTTGTATTCCGATTAAATATCACCGAAACCTTAGCTTGAATTTGGGCATTATAGTAATTGGGCTAAACTAGTGAAAGGAAGTATGGGAATTTGCAGTTGAAACAGAAATGTAAAGAGTTGCTTGCATGTGTTATGGCAGGAATCACTATCAGCGAAACGAAGAATATGCCGAGGAATGTCATAAGCTAGACTACGGCACCCCTACATCCACGTTCACGCTTCTTCTGCTTCCTCCCACAGAGGCTTCCTTTTGTTATGGGCTCTGGAGTATATGTAGTCTAACGCAATATAATTTCAAGGTTAAAAGTAAATTAATTTGTTGTTTTCAAATATCCATTAGAATCACGATAGAAGTCTACTATTTCGACCTTTACAATCCCTGCATGGACCTTTCAGTTATATGTAATAGACAGGAGTAATATGCGGCCTTTATTTTAAGAAAATTTTTGTCCCTCTTTTTTGAGATTTCCTGTGTTTCGTAGATTTACATATGGATTGAGTCTTAATTTACTAGCAAACGTTAGATTAGCTTATGACGAAAGCTATATAAATATAGAAGTGTTTCTGAAAAAAATAAATATAGAAGTGGCGAGGAACCTTACTTATTATGATATTTATAGATATCAAAATCGATGGATAATGGAAGATCGATATGTGAAGCTATCCTATGATATCATAGAAGATTCAAGTGTTCAATCTCACGTTTTTCTATTTTAATAATAGAGAAACTCAGAGCCGATGACAATCTTGAGCTCTGGTTGTTACAGATGATTGTTCCAGCTCAATCACATCATAATGTGTTAACCAAAATTGTTTGAAATGTCTTAATGAAAATTGTTTAAAATGACTCGACGAAGATAACTATTTGTTGTTATGTTGCTAGGGTCGGAGAGAGCGGTACCGGAAATTAATGCGCAGTGGGTATATGCTCTATCCGCTGAAAAATCAACGGCTTATTAATGACAACTATGCCGAGAACGAATGGCAGAAAATGAAAATGTTGACGATGGTCGTTGCGGAATTCTTCCAATATAACACCTTTGGTGTAACCAGCAATTGCAGCAAGAGGTGCAAAGGAACGCCGGAAGGCGGTAGATATGTAAGGGAAGTAATTTTATGAAAATAAAAAGAGGTCGACGTGCTTTGAACCAACCAATGTGGTTCATCATCAGAACAACATGGAGAATCTGATCAAGTAACCTCTTTAAATAGAAAGTATAGCTCCTACTAGCCATTTGTAAAATAACCATTAGTTTGAATCAAATAATAAAAAATTATTTTATTTTATTTTAAAAAGAGTAAACCAAATGATCAAAGTTTATAATTTGAATTTTAAATATTTATATTTATTTTAATAAAAATAATAATTTTTAATTTAATATTATTAAATTGTAATTTATGTAATTTTATTTTTATTTCATTTTATTTATTTGTTTGTTTATTTATTTATTTATTTACTTTATTTTTATTTGTTAATTAAGAATTTTTTTTATCTATTTTAATTTTAATTTTAATTTTATCTTTATTTTATTTCTTTTCTATTTATTTATTTTATTTATTTATTCATATTTTATTTTAATTTTTTTAATATTTTCTTATCATAGCATTTAATTATTAAAAATAAAATAAATATATAAATTCAAACTTCAAATATTATTTAATTATTTTTTACATTTAATTTATTCCATAATGATAAAAACAAATGAATATCCTTTGAATAATGCGTCGAGGCTATCTCCATTTTTTATAAAGTGCTCGAATATTAATAGAAATCCTCCCCTTGTAAACTGTATTAAAAGGCAATATCCCGATGCTCATAGCTTAACACGCACTTATATCTTAATGCTAATCCTCTCATTATATTTTGATGTTCGAACTTCTTAGACCATAACCCCAAGCAATAACAAGTATACGCCCTCCCGAAAGGCTCACGACGGACTTTAGTTTAATAAGCATTGACCAAACCTTAGAGTTAAAACGTAATTAGATCTTGCAGCCATCGTCATTAGATCATTAATATGGGCTCACTACATACCTTAATTTTAATACCACGGACATCAATCGACGATACCATAGACACTTTCATGTATTCATTAAAACGCCATTATGCATGAATGTCCACCATATATATATCCCGGACCTAACTATAAGGCCAACGCTAATATAAAGTTCGGGCCCACCTATTAAGACTCCTCTCGCATCCGACGAATGGAGGAGTATTGCGTTGATTGGGGCGATCCAACGACCAAGGTGGAGTTTCGCATTTTTTTTTATGTCGAACTTTAGCACGTCAAATTCACACAATGAAGGTGGTATTACCCCAACGACGTGGCACGATCTAATAGGATCAGGTTTTTTTCTTGTGGTTTCACCTCCGGGCAAGGGCGGTGTGAAATAGGCGGGTTTGTTCCCAAAACCACTCGACTATTACCTCCGGTTCCACGTTCACCTCTTGGTTCCGTTCTTTCTACGCTCCAGGTTCCATCTTTTGCCTTCACTTACTCTTCGGTACGCTTCCCTTAGCGCAGTTCGCTTCACATTTTCTGCACAAAATGGGTAAGCCAGTGAACTTCGTGTTGAAGTCTCGCTCCAGTCCTCCCCTATGCTGATCCTTAACATGAATTGTATTCCATTCTGGCTTTAAAACCCTCCAGCATACATTCAACATACAGCTCAACGCTAGTTCCCATTTCTGTCTCAATTCTTTGCTCCGGCTTCAGGAATTCGGGCACAACCAAGGTTCGACCTGAAGGGATTTGCACTATAACAAAATTACAATACAACTGCCCCTCCTTTTAAGTGGGGATTTCTTCTCGGTTCCGCCTTCAAGGCTGACCGTAAGGAAGGTCTACCATCAGTTTTACAGAATCGTTCTATAATGGCATTATTCAGAAATTCAAAAGGTTGAATTGGTTTGACAGTCCTATCACAGTTTATTCAGTGCTCCAACATCCCGTAATACGGTGAGACTCAAACATGATTTCTAACCCAAATCTGCACATGAATCTTCATAAAGGTTCTTCCCGGGTACGATAGATTTCGCCCATCTATCACTGATACCCACAACTTCAATTCACACCTCAAGGGCACGATTCCAATACAATTTAACCACATTCAGTTTACTCATAGAGAGTATGATTTCACAATGTCAGTCGAGCTTCTCGGCTCAACAAGATGAGGCCGAGTGAAATTAAGTGTATGGTTATGAAACGAATCCCACCAAATGGCACCCTAACCATCAGTAGTTCCATTATCCCCTGTACACATATACAAAAGCAAATCTCAACCCCAACTTAAACCCCAGGACAAACCTTCATCCAATGCAAACATACTGCCTCCACAACATTTACCCCGTCTAATTTTCCAAAGATGGTCTTTCAGTCCATCTTCCAACATCAGTCAAGAATACAATTTCTCCCAAATGTTCAAGGTCCAAGAATGTACCCACCTATTATGACAACATATGTAAGGTTGTAACCATGTATGAGGCTGCAGTATCTTCCACCAGGTAGTTCTCTTCCTCGCCATAAGATGGCAAGGGATCAATAACTGGGCAATTTCGCGATTCCTGAAACCAAATGTAGGGGGATCTTAGAACCATATATCAGAGATTATCAAGGACCCTATGCCAATTTGTTATTTCTCTAGCATTCATGTAAATGGGCATACCTATTGAACATATATTATAAGATTCCACACATTCTGCTAACGGAGTTCTTTTGTATCTTATTAGGTATAATTTCTGATCGATCTAATTCAGAAGGTTCTATTACCGAAGCCACTAAGTATACACTTCACTGGTATTATGTGTTACGGGATGTGGGATGTCATTATTGACCCATTAACAACCTGAATGCATATAGGATCCCGCTGGCTATTATTATTACTATCCATTTTTTATTGAATGCAGAACAGAGAAATGAGAAATAGTGTGGGCATAAATTATTATTATTACCTGGCATCTAAGAATGAAAGAGTCTCTATCCAGGTATAGTGTAATATGACTAGTGAGATTAAATCTACCAGTCAAACATTTTCCTGCTGGAACATAGAGTTGAGCCGCACCTTTGTCAGAAAAGGTGTTAACATAGAAAATGGCATTCTGAAAAGCATGTGTGTTCAGAGTAACCCCATCACCCACCGCTCCAAACTCTCTTATACTCACACTGTGAGGCCTAGATAACCATGCTCTGTTCCGGCTGCATTATGTTGTACTCTGTTGTATCTCCAATATGAATCCTATTCCAATAATGTAGCACAACAGCAGCAACCAAAATTCATGAAGAATGAATAGACGGGTCTTCAGTTTTCTACTCCAAAGAATGGAATCCGAGAGGATTCGAACAAAGATCATTGCGATGAGGGACAGGAATTCACTTGCATTCACGAGGATTTGTACCCTGGAATGGTCCTAGAAATATGGTATTTGTATTTTGCAGATGGGTAAAATGTACGAGAATGGAATGAGGCAACAAACTTCCTCACCCAGATAATCTCTACTGTAATTTACTCCGAATTGATCACAGGAGGTAGGAAAACGGTCGCCAAAATTATGCTAACAGCTAATAGAGGAGAAAGAAGTGGAAAATTTTGATTAGTCTGAAGGGCGATAGGAAAGTTTAGCTGGAGTGAGCAGTGTTTGCTCAGCCCACTCCAACAAAGGAAACGCCTCCGGCATAAATATAGGAGTAGTCTAAGAAGCCGATAGAATTTCCCGGAAATGGATAGTGGTCGGAAAACATTCTGATGTCGGTCACCAAGTCTGGCCACTTCAAAAAAGAGTTTTTGGAATCTCTCGTTCTGACAGTTCCGACTCATTTCGCTACGTGGCATGCCTGGTGATGGGATACCCATTCTGGTCTCCTCTTCTAGCCATTTCATATCCGAGAGGGTCCCAAAACCTCGGCCCCCCTCCTCCACGGCAAGCAATAACTAGCTTGCCATAGGACATTTAAAGCTATTTCACATACATACCATGGCTAAAAACTCAACCCGTTTCCGGCAATGTCTCCACCCACTTTTTTCCGACTACTTTTTGGTATCCGTGAATGTCGCATGTCATGGCTTTTGGCAGGTGGCGGAAGTGATGGGGCATCCAGCATACACATACCATGCTCCATGTTACTCCTTGTTTTTTAAATGAGCGGCACAAAATTAAATAATGAATTTGCCCGCCCATATTTTACATTTTGAATTTTCACTCTCTGTTTAATTTCAATTTGCATGACATAGTGGAATGGCCTTCATAAATTGTTTCTGATAAGAACGAAAGTAGCTATTTATCATTATGGGAGCGAAACATTTGGTTTGTGTTCCTGCGAGTTATGTAGACATAAAGGACTCATTAATCCAGTTACTCTCTTCCTGGGATTTCTTGACGAGCCTCTTTGCCTCTACAAAAAGCCTTGTGAATTCTGGGCATGCCGGAAGATGCAAATCAAAGGGATGTTGACCAGATATTTTAGATATCAATTTCTCCTCTACTTCATCATGCATTTTCTCAAAATGTGTTGTAATTACAGGGTTTAGATATGTCCTCAGAGATTGCTCCAAACGCATGTTTAGCACTTGCACTCGAAGACAAAATTCCTGCGCTTGGCTTGGTGTCGTGGGAAGGGAAGAAGGGTATCAAAGTAAGGAGGGTCTCGGTCCAGCCTAGCACTTCTTTTGAATTCGACGTTTTAGCTGGAAATCAGATTCTTTCTTAACTTTCCAGCAGATCGAAGCATAGTAAGCTTGATAGTAAGGACCGTTTTCTCTACTCGCTTCTCACTTCGCTATTTTGATATGTTTTCCAGAGGAATTTTAAGCCTTTTTTTACAACAAATCTTTTGAAAAATCTTTAATGGAAGATAATAAAACTGAGAGGCTTTAGGACATTGCAGTGAGGAGAAAGGAGCTGAGGAGGGTTTTCTCAATCTTTGACAAAAATGGGTTGATCATCCAATAGGAAATGAAAAGGTCTTTCGAAAATCTTAGGAATGTGCATTGCCGAAGAGAAATTGCTCTACAAAATTTGAGTAGTTGGCGTTGCTCCACATGATATCTAAACCTTCGTCTCAGTTACTGCTGACAATATATCTTATGATATATTTAATTTTTATTTAATTTTTTTTAATGAAATGCTTGAACTCTGTATTGTTTTGGTTTAAATTTCTGGTCAGACTTAAACCACTCTCGTCAGTGTTGAGAAAACTCATTTCAATTATTTTTGGTTTAAATTTATTTGACAAATCATAAATGGCTTGATCAATTAGTTGGTTTTAAAATTTTAAAATCATAAATAACTTATTCACAACAAAAAATATTGTATTATATATTTAATTATTTTAATTAAATTTTTAAACTCTATATTATTTTGGTTTAAATTTCTTTTTCAGTCTTAAACCACTTTTGTCAGTTGTTGTTGCTGAGAAGACTCATTTCAATTATTTGTGGTTTAAATTTATTTGAAAAATCATAAATAGCGCCATTAATTAGTTGGTTTTTTTTTTTAAATCATAAATAACTGGTTATAAAACCACTACAACAAGATTTAGCTATGAAATAATTTTTTTTTTTGTAAGCTTCGTAGTACCTTTCTATTTTCATATTTATAAAGGGAAAATTGTCATACAAAATATAGCAAGTATAGTGACCTCAACCTGCCCGAAGGAAACCAGGTCTGTTGGCCATCGTAACGAGTTAAAGGCAGACTAAAACCAAAATTGTATTATCCTTCTAATTACAGCCTTAATGACTTCAGTATGTCCATAAAATTTACAAATAAAACAAGTAGTAATACTGATAAACTCCAAAATTATAAAGAAAACTAAGCATCTAACTAGAAATATCCTCAGAGGAATCTACAGGTGCTGGATCTTTAGCAGTAGTACCCAACACGTGTTCACTGCGTTGTGGATTTTTCAACTGGTTTTCTATTTTTCCAATCTTGTCATTCAGCTGAATCTGAGCTTTGAACATCTCATGCATGTCCAACTTCATTTGTTGCAATTCAAATAGAATTGAAGAACTGATACTCTTTTCCTCTTTGCATGCCAATGCCTTTGCAAGAAGGCATTTCATCTTCCAATACGTCTTCACTGATTGTTGAATGAGGGATACCTGACCCCGAGTGCTCCCTGGATCTGTTATGAAATTCATTTTTGAAATATGTTCTTCCATATCTTCATCCTCACTATCTATTTGTTTTTCCCATCCATGAATTTTTGTCTTGATTTGAACCAATTTTCCAGATTCATATACCTTTGCAATGTCCTGCAGCACTTGTTTGTTTGACCTCCTACCTCTTCGGCACCGTCCAGCCTTTGGATTGGTTTGTCTGCTACGATTAGCCTTCCCTGCTTGCCCTTTAACCATTTTGGCTGGTGTCAAGCTTGCAAGAAAGCTTGTGGGCATAAGTAAATCAGTAGTCTAGTGCAATAAAACTGAATAGGGCTCCTTCGCAGTCAACCCAGCCCTCTTTTCCATTCAGTTTGTGGACAGGTTGATAGAACAGTGAAAATTGGAATTGAAATGAACTAGAAGACAACCCACACAAGTAACATAATTGCAGAGAATATTGTGACAATGCCGCCCCATGATTAAAGAAGATTGCAAACCATGAATAACAGGATAGCGATAAACCTTCCGCCTTACAGCTATATACCCAAAAAACTCTACACATTTTTGAAATTCTGTGACATAAACCTTGCAAATAACATAATTGCAGAGAAGACTATGAAAATGTTGCCCCATGATTAAAGAAGATTGCAAACCATAAATAACATGATAGCCATAAACCTTCCGCCTTACAGCTACATACCCAACAAACTCTACACATTTTTGAAATTCCGTGACATAAACCTTTTCCATGAGACGGCAGACAAACGACCAAGGAAAACTAGGGTGCAACCTATAAAGATAACTAATCCCAAAAATCATGCCATCCCAAAACAGAGAAGAGCCAACATAAGAGATACCCACATATGAGAAAATAACAGTATTAAGGGAACAACAATTACTCCCAACCATGAAACTAACCAAACATAACTTGAAAATCAAATTGAACGGGTCGTAAAAGGCGACAAAGCCCTGAGAGCGAAACCGAGAAAAAGGGACAGAACAAGGTCGGATAAAAAAAGAGCCAGAGGGACTTCTGAAATGCGGTTCTATGCGTATCAAACCCATGTTCCCTTTTCGAAACCACCAAGAAGAACTGCTACTGACAGAATAACCCCAATTCAGATCCTCGGATACAGAAATAGAGAGGTAATTATCATTCAACTTAAACAGAGGCATAAACGGAAAACGAAAGCAGAGGATGAAAGGCAGAAATGCCATGACATACCAAAAAATGCTTCTACCCTGTCGCCTGCAAACCTGCTCCAGTTCTGGATCATTCTCCTGTTGTAATAAGCTAATGCGTAAACCTTGCCATGAGCGGGTGTTAGTTAATAAGGAAGGATCACAATGACCCACCTCACGCTACCAGCGAACCTGCATTAACCCGCTTGACATCGTTTGGTTGATTTTGACAAGCATTTGCATGCAACTTAATGCGGAGAGTGGAGGACTGCCACCAAAATTTTCGAGCAGAGGGAATGGAAGGTCATCCACCACGTGGAGGCCCACTCCCCTAACTGTCAGCATGGCACCTCGATCAGGGGCTAGCTATGAAATATTATTAAAAATATTAGAAATTTTTTTTTTATTCTAATGCTTTTCAAGAATTTGAATTTACTTATATATAATTTTAATAATAATAAATATAACTTAATTAAAAAATTTAACAAAAATTAAATTATATAACACAATTTTAATGATTATTATTAAAGAAGTCTAAACCATATAGAACTATAAAAATTTAAGAATAGATATATTGTTAAGCATATGGTTTGGAAAAACTTTGAGACGATGGGATCGTGTGCATACTCTTATTTGTTAACTTACAAATGGTTTTACAAAATGTAATAGATTTTTAGAAATAAGTTTATTAGTAAGTTACTATTATTTAAGTTTTTAATGTTTGAATGGTAATTTCAATATTTTAGAATTTTTTTATAGCTAAGTTAATATAAAAATTATTAATTAGTGTCAGTTTATTTTAATTTTAAATTTATCATAAATTTAAAATAAGTTAATTTTTATAATATGATTTTTTATTTATTTATTAAAAAACCTAAGTTCTATTTTCACATAAGAGATTCAATGTTAAGATCAATTTACATTGCATGCTCTAAGGTAAGATGTATCTTAGTTTCAAGATTGTTCTAGAAGGTAGGAGGTATCTTAGTTTCAATATTGTTCTTAAGGATTTATTATTATTTTTTTTTATTTTCAAATGCAATTTTATTGAGGAAGAGGTCCATTCAAGGTATTTAGTTAGATAAATTTTAAAATTGAAATTTTATCATTTTATTTTATCGAGGAATATTATTTTATTAAAAATAAGGTCAATTCAAGATATCTTGTTTTTCTAAGATTGTAAGCATCCAATATCAAAGTTGGTAAAATATCACTATTTAAAAAGAAGACAACTAATTGGAGGTATCTTAGTCTCCTAAATTAGAGTGTCAAAGTGAAAAATTTATCATTATATAAGGAGGAGGCTAATTCAAGGTATCTTCGTCTCTTATATTACAAGTGTTAAATGTTAAAATTGAAAATTTAACATTATTACATTGAGTAAGAGTTAAAATTTGGAACTTATTATTATGTTATTAAGGGGAGTTGTCCAATTATGTTTCCTTTTGGTGCTAAGATCTCTATCACCAACAAAACTAATAGGAACATATTAATTTATTTGGAAAAACAGTATTTGGTTCCCTACTCACATCACAAGTGAACCTTTCCAATGCCCAAACTTATAATGATTAGCAGAGATGGTCCTCCTCCATTTCAATATTTATCCATTGAATAAGGGCTTAGGAGGACAAATTCACATGTATTTCTCTCCTCAAATGGTGTACAAGGCAAGTTCACATGTATTTCTCTTGTCAATATAGTTTTCAAGTACAAATTCACATTTATCAAAAGAGTTGACAAACGATGAAAATATTATTGTGTGTTCCTTCTATTAAATAGTGTTTCATTCCCATTTTTCCATATGAAATAAAAGTTTTCAATACAAATAATTTTCCATGAGGATTGGCATTCTAGAAGCCAAGCTAAGTTGTCTCCTAGTTGCAAAAGTCTCCAAGAAATAGAATTGGGTAAAAGTTCACCATGGAAGGAGTTAAACTTACCCTAAATAGACTTGGAAAGGGAATAGAACTAGAAAACATGTTTTACTTTTAGGTCAACTATACCATGGGTAATAACTATTTGAACTTTCAAAACAATGAATTTCTTATCAATGAGTAGGACCAAACCATGCAAATAAATATTTTATAAGTCACACTTGTTTCTAGAGGCTTTGCATATTAAAAGTCATGGTTTTCAACTTAGACTCTAGATTCTAGAGTTTATTGTACAATGTAATTTAGAATTGGATTTAGACATAACCTATTGTCCATGTTTGGAGAGTTATCTTTGAGGCAATGATTATTCTTGTTTCATTTCCAATGCCTTCTCCAAGCTCAAAGCACCGATAAGCCTAACTTGATGAGGGGTGAGTTAGAAATAATATTTTGGAATCCACCAAAGAGTTCTTATTAGGGTTCTCCAATGCAAACTTGGCCTTTAGTCATGGTCATGGACTTCACTCCCTTTGTTATAGCCTATTTTACCTACATTGATTGAGTTGTGAAAACCCTTGTCTTGTTGACCTTGATGCATAATGTTTTCCCTTGATTTTTCCTCTTTTACAATAGTGTCAATAGTTTTCCACTTACAACTTGCGACCTAACCCTAATTTACAGTGTCTAACCAAATTTTTGGCTGCAGCTCTTCCTTGCATAACTTACAACACTGTTGAACTTTCTAGATTTTGTCATTTCCATGGAGATCAACTCCACTGATTTGTAAATGATTCAGTTTGGGTGAATTATTATAGAATTTTCTTAACTTCTCTAGTCCCTAGGTGTCTAGATACATTCTCCTAGAGAGGGAAAAATGCCTATATAAACTAGTCATGTCAAGGATAAAGTAGATATAGAGAGTTAAAAATAGTGCGAGAGATCTGTCATTTTGTTGAGACTATGTTTGCTAGAGGAGACCTAGATTGCAGGTTGTAGAGGGTATATCTCATTTGAAGAGGGGAAATTCAATAACATTGAATGCATATGCGCATGAAAAACATTGCAATGAAATTTTTTATGTTCGTTACTCTACACATCCATTCTCCGACAACCGTTACTATTACTTGTGTCAAAACTATTATACATGACACACTCAATAATTAAGAATTGAGCATACCAAACCTTCTTTAATGTCACTTTGATACGTGTCATAAGAAACAAGAATCTACCATCTAAAATAAGTTCGAACTACCTGTGACCATGACAATCAGCTAAGAAACTATCAATAATAAATGTAAAAAGCAAATTGCTAAAGATGAATTAGTCTAAGTGTTGGGAGTGTTGTATAGCTTCTGTATTTATGCACTTCTTCTACCGACCATGAATTACTAGAGATGTTATTGAGGCACTATTAAAGTCTAGAATGTGATTTTATGCAACCTTAGCTTCGAAGATACATAGAAGATGCACATATACATAAAATATGCACATATACGGAAGCCACGCTTATACAGAAACTATGCATATACAAAATTCACACAACTTGTATATATGTATGTCTTTTATATCGTGTATATTTTGTATATGCACAATTGCACATATACGGAAGTTGTGCATATACAAAATATATGTGCATATATGAAAGATATGCACATATACAAAAGATATGTGCATATATGGAGGTTGAAGTTGTGAAAAAATTATGTATATGCTCATATACAAAAGTTTCACATATATGATAGATGCACATATACAGGCGTTGCGCATATCTTCTGTATATACACAACTTCCATATATGCACATATTTGTTGTATATGTGCAACTTTCGTATATGCACATATACAAAAGATACACATACACAGAAGTTGTGAGTAGCTTCTGTAATATGCATATACGATAGTCTCCAGAAGTTGCACAACTTCCGTATATGCGCAACTTCCATATATGCATAACTTCCGTATATGTGCATAAATGGAAGTTGTGCAACTTCTATATATGCACATATCTTCCGCATATGTGCAACTTTTGTATATGCACATACACACAAGTTGCATATATATAGAATTTGTGCACAATTTCCATAATATGCATATACGACAGTCTCTAGAAGTTGCACAGAATCCGTATATGTGCAACTTCTATATATGCACAACTTCTGTATATGTGCATATAAAGAATTTGCGCATATATAGAATCTATGCATATCTAGAGACAACCATATATGCATATTACGGAAGTTGCCCACAACTTGTGTATATGTGTAGCTTCGATATATGTGCATATACGGAAGTTGCACATATACAAAAGTTGTGAAACTTTTGGCGATTGCTGTAGATGCATATTATGGAAGTTGTGCACAAATTTTGTATATGCACAACTTCTGTATATGTGCATATACAAAATTTGCGCATATACTAAAGATATGTACATATATGGTGTTATGTATACCATGTAGACCATGTTCCATGTTCTACCATGATATGGTGTTATGTATACCATGTTATAAAAGGTTATGTAGACCTATAACTTAAGTAACAGATTTTCGCTCACTTGCAAAAAAACTTTAAACTAACAAAAAGGCAACATATTAAGGGTCTCCAATAAATATTCTTTGATCCCTTGGAGAAGTCCAAGATTAAGTGATTTGGGGTCAAGGGTGCAACCTTGAGAGTGGAAAGAAATTTAACATTTAACAAATTTAATCTAATGTCAATGTGAGTCAGTATAAGGGTAGATGTGTAGGCATAAATGTTTAACATTTAACATAAGCTTTTAACATTTATATGTTCCCTGAATTTTAAAAAATTAAAAAATGAAAGTAACAAAAACAAGTTAAAAGTAATAAATAAAAAGTTAGAAGTAACATAAAACCCAATGCATGTAAACATTTAAATGTTGGATCACTTAATAATAAAAAGTTAAAGTTAAAGTCAAATTGGTATATTTTGATTTTGTTATTAACTTGTGAATAAGATTTGCTACCATACCATGTGCCAATACCATGGCTTATCAATACCACATGCAGAAAAACTATAGCTTATTTCACAATCAAAATATTTTATAATAATATGACACAATTCTTAACCATGGATATTCACCCTCACTTTATTGTGGATATTATTAACATGTAAATAGGCTTTGTTACAATACCATGGGCTAGTACTATGGCTTATGAATACCACATGCCCAAAAAAACACAACTTATTTCACAATCAAAATATTTTATAATTTTATAATTTTATTTTTATTTTTATTTTTATATTTATATTTATTTACTTAAATCTAAAATGAAAAAGGTTATCATTACTTTTGATATATATCTAAACCCTCTATCCTCACAACTACTAAAAATCCTATAGTAGAAATTAAATCAAGATTTCAATAAAATTAAAAATGAGAATACTTATATATATAAAGATGTGAAATATATATAATATAAATAATCTTACTAAGAACCAACATAGAACCATCTTAACTAAGGATCCAAGCAACTAGAGCAAACAAATTGACTAACAATAGTAGAGGAAAGGGAGTGCATAATTGTTTTAATTTTTCCATTATTGTATCCACTAGAGAAAACAAATTGACTAACAATAATAGAGGAAAGGTAGTGCATAATTGTTTTAAGTTTTCCATTATTGTATTTTCTTTGACATGATTGATATAAAATATAGGCTTAATATTTTACAACCAATTGAGTTTTTTTTTTTTGATACTTTCTTAAACACAATATCATGGAATCAAATTGAAGAGAGAGAGAGGATTGGAGATAGGGAGGGAGAGAGAGATGAATGGAGATAGTGACAAAGGTGGAGGGTGAAGAGAGAGAGTGATGGAGGAGGGAGAGAGAGGGAGGTGGAAGGGAGAGAGAGAGAGAGAGTTGGAGGGGGAGAGAGATAGAGGAAAGAATAAAAAAATAGAGAGATAGAGTTGGAGAAAGAGAGGAAGTGACAAAGGAGATATGGGGAGAGAGTGAAGGAGGGAGGAGAGGAGAGAGATAGGGAGAGAAAGGGAACAAAGAGAGAGGGAGACACAAAGATGGAGAGAAGAGAGGAAAGGAGATAGGGAGGGAGATACTGACAGAGTTAGAGGGAAGAGAGAGAGAGTGATGGGGGAGGGGGGAGAGATAAAGGGAAGTTGGAGAGAATGATAGAGATAGAGGACTCAATTGACAGGAGAGAGGGATGGATTTGGAGGCAAAGAGACATGGAGGAAAGAAGAAATACACAAAGGGATAAAGGTGGAGAGAGGGGGTGATAAGGGAAATATGGAGAGAGAGTGAGGGAGAGAGGAGAGCGGGAGGGAAGAGGGAGAGGAGAGGTAGAGTGAGAGGGAGAGGGAAAGGAGAGTGAGAGAGAGAGAAGGGCGAGAGAGAGTGAGAGAGGGTATGTTTGGGGGTGAGATAGAGAGAGGGAATAAAAAAGAGACTTATAGATACAAATACATATGTTATATAGTGTTACATGAGCATCCTAGATCCATCTTAACCCCATATATATTAAGCGTCGAGACCAATAAAATCTCTCGATGAGCAAACCTTTCCTCAAGTTTTACACTCAAAAAATAGGTTTTCACCCTGAGAGATTTGATCACTCTTGACTCTTGAAAGATCTGGGGTTAATATTGATCTAGGCTGGTTTATAACTATTTAGGAGCCTCATTATTATCGAAAAACTAGAAGAATTAGTAGTGTGGATAATGGTCTAGTAGTATGATATATATTGTTGTCATTATATTTATCTAAAGTTATTTATTTTTCAAGTGTTTTTAGTGTTAAAGGATTTTAGACTTTCACTGATATACTAATATAATAGTTTGGAAATGTTATATGAGAATTTTTGTAGTGCTAAGCCTTATAAGTACTAATAAATGGAAATATGGGTTAAAGAGAGATTTAAGGTTTGGAAGAATAGTAAGCACATGCATAGTGCTAGGTTGTATGTAGTTGGATTGAAGGGAGAACTAAGAGTTCCAAGAGCATAGTGCTTGGTTGTATGTGGTTGGAATAAAGGGAGTGTGCATATGTGTGTGTGTGTGTGTTATAAAGATTTTGTGCTAATGGTATAAGAATTCAAGCATAGCTTATAAACATAAGTGGAAGTGCTAAGGATATATAATTATAGGTTACATAAAGTGCTTAACCTTATAAATTCCAAGTCGTAAAAGGTAAGTTGAAGGAACCACTTTTCCATACTATAAATTTATGACGACATGATAATTTAGATGTTGTGTCTAAAGGAAGCGCTTTGTCTAGTTAAGAATACAATGTAGGTTCAAGATATTAGTTTGAAGGAAGCACCTAGTTGTATATAAGTACTATGAATTGGAAACACTAGTGAAGCACAATTTTAAAAGTATGGCTTGAAGGAAGCACTCAGAGTCATGTGAAAAAACATATCAGAAACAAATAAATAGAAAATTACATAGTTATAAATTGAATTACAAAAGAAGTTTACAGAAAAGACAAGTAAAGGGGATTGGTGTCTCTTGTAGGTTGGTGCTTAAAAAGTAGTGAAGGAGATTAGTGTCTCCAACATGTTTGCACCTTCAAATTAGAGGGGATTGGTGTCTCCTATATGTTGGTTAATACAAATTTGAAAATTGAGGGTATTGATGACTCTTTTAGGTTGGTTCCTCCAAGGAATTTTCATTTAAAGAAGTATTTTTTGTTTTCTCTCAAAAGGGTTTACACATATATCTCATGTTTCATGTTCTACTTATGAGTTTGATGTTTATGGTGGTTGAATGTTTAAATAAGTAACATGTGTACTATACTGATTCACCCCCTACTCTCAGTACAATTATGAATTCAACACTTTGTAGTAGAAGCCAAATAAGTCCACATTTCATGAAAGACATTGTCCAACCAAAGTATTAACGAAGGATGGGAAGATGTACTTAGAATGAAATGACTTCTAGTTTTTTTTTACCTTGCATGGAATTCTAGGTTCCACTTTTTCACAAGAAATGCATACTAACGCCAATTCCAATGAGATTGCCTCATTTTTAAGCACTTTCACCTTAAATAGTAGTATATTTCATCTATCCCCTAGCAAGAATCTTGCAATAAGGAGAATATCCTACAAGACCGAAGAAGTTATTGTTTGTCCATTTTAGCAGAATATTCATTAGCATATGTTTACTTTCAAAATAACCATCACTAAGGGCTTCCTCCACTTTTTTAATGTTGATTAAATGAGTACCTTCCCTCAATAGTATACTAGGCTCTTCAAATTTATGTTTGGCACACCTTTATCTTCCTCTGGAAGGCTCTTTAGAAGATGGTTCTATTATAACTTTAGCTAAGGATAAAATATGAGATGGCGTGCCACCATTGAGAATTTTAGGAGTAAGGAAAATACCAATGAAACCATTTGATAGAGTAATAGGAGATGGGGACTCAAGAGGAAAACAAGCCAAGATTTGTGGGAGGCTATCTAGCACAAAAAGGAAACACAATTAGACAACTCCCCTTAATAACATAATAATAATTTTTCATTTTTAACTCCTACTCAATACAATAATGTTAAGTTTTCAATTTTAACATTTAGCACTTGTAATATAAGAGACTAAGATACCTTGAATTAGCCTCCTCCTCCTTATATAATGATAAAGTTTTCACTTGGACACTCCAGTTTAGGAGACTAAGATACCTCCAATTGGTTGTCTTCTTTTTAAATAATGATAGTTTTTCAACTTTAATATTGGATACTTATAATATTAGAAAAATAAGATACCTTGAATTGACCTTGTCTTCCATAAAATAATATTCCTCAATAAAATAAAATAATAAGTTTTCAATTTTGAAATTTATCTAACTAGATACCTTGAATGGATCTCTTCCTCAATAAAATAACATTCTACAATTAAAAATAATAATAAATCCTTAAAAACAATCTTGAAACTAAGATACCTCCTATCTTATAGAGTATGCAATGTAAATTGATCTTAACATTGAATCTCTTATATGAAAAAAACTTTAAATTAAAAAGGAAAAAAGAAAAAATTATATTATAGAAATTAACTTATTTTAAATTTATGATAAATTTAAAATTAAAATAAATTTAGATAATTTTTATATTAAATTAACTATTAAAATATTCTAAAATATTACTATAACCTCTCTAACATAATAAAAAAAAAAAAAACCTTGTTAATAAAATTAATTCCAAAAATCTATTACATTTTACAAACCATTTGTATTTTTAACAAATAAGAGTATGCATAGGATCCCATCTTTAGATGGTTAACCAATGAGAGTATACACAGGATCCCATCTCATGTTTTACAAACTATATACTTAACAATGTATCTAGTCATATTGTACGTAAACAAAGAAGAGCATGCACAGGAACCCATAAGAGATGGGTTATCCCAACATTTTTCCAAACTATATGCTTAACATGTATCTATTCTTAATTTTTTACAATTTAATATGTTTAATTTTTTTAATAATAATCATTAAAATTATATTAAATAATTTAATTTTGGTAAATTCACGAAAAGCATGAGAATTAAAAACATTTTTTTTAATATTTTTAATAAAATTTCATATTGAAATTGGGTTACAATGAGTTTTTCAACATTTTTCGGCATGCCCAGAATTCAGTAGGCTTTTTGGAGAGGCAAAGAGGCTCGTCAATAAATCCCAGGAAGAGAGTAACTGGATTAATGAGTTCTTTATGTTTGCATAACTTGCAAGAACACAATCCAAACATTTCGCTCCCATAATGATAAATAGTTTCTTTCATTCTTATCATAAACAATTTATAAAGGCCATTTTACTATGTCATGCAAATTGAAATTAAACAGAGAGTGAAAATTCAAAATGTAAAATATGGGCGGGCAAATTCAAATGAAGGCCATTCCACTATGTCATGCAAATTGAAATTAAACAGAGTGAAAATTCAAAATGTAAAACATGGGTGGGAAAATTCAAATGTGGGGTTGTTTGGATTTATTGTACACATGGTGGATCCATGATACTCATCCATGTACCATAAGCCATGCCATGGATGACGAATTCATTGGTTGCATACAGAGGCATGGAGGAGGGGGGCCGAGGTTGTGGGACCTCTCGGATATGAAATGGCGATCGCCCGACGCTGGAAGAGGAGACCGAAATGGGTGTCCCATCACCAGGCTTGCCACCTAGCGAGACGAGTCAGAGCTGTCAGAACGAGAGATTCCAGACTCGGTGACCGGCATCGGAATGTTTTCCGACCATTATCTATTTCCGGGCAATTCTACCAGCTAATTCTACCAGCTGCTTAGACTACTCCAAGGCAATTTTTAATTTTGGTAATTCCAAAGCTATGGAATAATCACGGGAAACCATTAAATACTCACACAAATAAATTAATCATGCACAGGAAAGACACACAGCTTTAACGTGGTTCACCCAAACCTCCTGGGCTACGTCCACACAACAGGGCATTGGCAGTCTTTATTAATTCAAACAGGAGATTACAATTCTCACACACTCTCCAAAACAAACGTATGGATACCTGTTATATAGCAGGGGAATCTAACAGCCTCATAAATCCTCTCAACTCAAATTTAGCATGCATTAACTCCCTCCCAACAAACTGGAGTTAATCTAGCAACAAATTCCTAATTTTTGTCACCTACTGAGATTTTTGCCTATTCTATTCAAAACATAAAATCTCAACAATCTCCACCTTGACAACAATTAGCCTGATGCCCTGTTCTTTATTATTTTATCTCTTCTGCAAGCCAAGAGAAGCCAAACACCAACGCAGCTTCTCCAACAAAACTGGTTTCGTGAACATGTCTGCACAGTTTTCCTTTTTATGCACCTTTTCAAGAGAGACTCCCCTTTCAGTAATAACCTGTCTTACAAAATGGTACTTAATTGGAATATGCTTTGACTTACTATGATAGGCCGGATTCTTAGCCAAATGTATTGCACTTTGACTATCACAAAGTAACCTGATGTTGTCCTGTAACCTACCAAACTCACCAAGCAAACCTTTCAACCAAACCACCTCTTTGCAAGCATGAGAAGCAGCAATGTATTCTGCTTCAGTAGTGGATAAAGCAACAATGTTCTGTAGCTTTGACATCCAGCTGATAGCTCCACCTGCAAGAGTAAAGACGTACCCTGAAGTCGACCTTCTCTTATCTAAATCACCTGCAAAATCGAAATCAACATATCCGCAAACAAATTCACTACTCTTATTGTAAGTGATACAATAACTACTTGTGCCTCTCAAGTACCGAAGCACCCATTTCACTGCTGACCAGTGTTCTTTACCCGGATTTGCCATGTACCTGCTGACAACCCCAACTGCATGTGAAATATCTGGTCGAGTACAAACCATCGCATACATTAAACATCCTACTACATTGGCATATGGAATTTGAGACATATAATCCTTTTCTTCATCTGTATTAGGACATAAACCCGAAGAAAGCTTGAAATGGGAAGCGAAAGGGACTGACACAGGCTTCACATTATTCATACCAAACCTCAAAAGTATCTTCTCAACATACTTCTGTTGTGATAGCCACAGCTTACCATTACTCCTGTCTCTGAAAATCTCCATGCCCAAAATCTGTCTTGTTGCTCCTAGATCTTTCATATCGAATGTCCTTGCCATCTGAGTCTTCAACCTGTTGATTTCATCAATGCTTTTGCTTGCTAAAAGCATATCGTCAACATACAACACTAAGATAATGAACCTGCCATTTTTCAATTGCTTGAAATACACACAATGATCATATTCACTTCTAACATATTTCTGACTCAACATGAAAGAATCAAACTTCTTATACCACTGCAGAGGCGACTGCTTCAGGCCATATAATGACTTCTTGAGCCTGCAGACAAATTTCTCATTGCGATGCTGAACAAACCCTTCCGGTTGTTCCATATAAATTTCCTCATCTAGATCTCCATGTAGAAAAGCAGTCTTAACATCTAGTTGCTGTAATTCTAAATCAAACAAAGCAACTAAAGCTAACACAATTCGAATTGAAACTATTTTAACCACTGGTGAAAAAATCTCATGAAATTCAATACCGGCTTTCTGAGAAAACCCTTTTGCAACCAGTCGCGCTTTGTACCTGTCTTCCGTATCATTCACACCCCGTTTCAGCTTGAAAACCCATTTACACCCCACAGTTTTCCTATCTTTCGGAAGCTCAACCAGATCCCATGTGCCGTTCTTACTCAAGGCCATCATTTCGTCCTTCATGGCTGCTTTCCACTTATCACTATTCGAACCTTCTATTGCTTCCTGATAGCACAGAGGTTCATTGTCATTAGCAGTAAATGCAACTGAAGTAACATAATCATCATACCTTCTCGGAGCACGTTTTATCCTTGTAGACCTCCTTAAAGTTGTTTCTGGTTGACTACCATCTGTAGGAACTTCTTGCCGATCAGTATCTGAGACCTGTTCATGATCTAAACCGGAACCCTGTTCATGTTCTGAAACCTGTTCATGACTAGTATCTGAACTATGGTCATCATGACTATCATTAGAAGTGCTATCAAACTGAATGTGCTGAAAGTCAAATACATCATCTTGTTTCAATTTTCTATCTACATCTAACTGTACAAGAGAGGATTCATCAAACTTTACATCTCTGTTGATGATGATTTTGCGGGTAGTAGGATCCCACAATCTATATCCCTTTGTTCCAACACCATACCCAACAAAGATATACCTTTTAGACTTTGGATCTAACTTAGTTCGCTGATGTTTATGCACTAGAGCATATGCATCACAACCAAACACTCTGAGTTTAGAATAGTCACAAGGGTGTCCTTTCCATACCTCTTGCGGAATTTTGCAGTCTATCGCCATCGATGGAGATCGGTTTATCACATAACAAGTTGTTGCCACTGCTTCCGTCCACAACTCCTTTTGCAACCCGGCGTTACTCAGCATACTCCTTGCTCTCTCTAGAAGAGTCCTGTTCATGCGTTCAACAACTCCATTTTGCTGAGGAGTATAAACCGTGGTCTTATGTCTCTCGATCCCTGCATCCTTGCAATATTTGTCAAACTCCTTGGAAGTAAACTCACCACCATTGTCAGTTCTTAAACATTTTATTGTTCTACCAGTGCTGTTTTCTACCAATGCTCTAAACTGTTTGAAAATTGAAAAAACATCAGACTTCCTTTTCAACATGTAGACCCACACCTTCCTAGAAAAGTCATCAATGAATGATACAAAATACGACGAACCACCATATGACGTTGTAGGAGCTGGACCCCAAACATCTGAATGAATATAATCAAGTATCCCTTTACTAGTATGTTTGCCTGTTTTAAATTTTTGTTTACTTTGTTTGCCAAACAGACAATGCTTACAGAAATCTAACTTTCCAGACCTTAGATTAGGAAGTAACTTGCGATCAGCCAAAATTTTTAACCCTCTTTCGCTCATATGGCCCAACCTTTGATGCCATAGGCGAATGGAACTACTGTCATGTTCAGACACCGTAGACACATGAACTGACCCTGTTCTTCCTTCTAACCGAAATAGATTTCCTACTTTCTTAGCTTTCATTACTAGTAAAATACCTTTATATATTTTCATAACTCCACCTTGAATTACAGTTTTATATCCATTCGTGTCAAGTGCTCCTAGTGAAATTAGATTTTTTCTTAAGTCTGGAACATGTCTCACATCTGTTAACAATTTAGTTGTGCCATCAAACATTTGCAGTTGTATGCTTCCTATCCCAACAATATTAGATGTAACATCATTACCCATGTACACGACTCCATCATTAACTGATCTATACGTCTTAAACCATTCTCTATGAATACATATGTGGTTTGATGCACCGGAATCTAACAACCAATGTTGATCATGATTTGACATATTAACAGACAACACTTCGTCGCTCATACCTGAACCAGATGCCGAACCTGTATCTGTCGCATTTGCCTCCTTCTTCTCTGTCGAAGAGTCTCCTTTCTTCTCTGTTTGATGTCTCTTCCAGCAGTCTTTCTTTAAGTGCCCTGATTTGCCACAAAACCGGCACTTCACTTTGCTCTTCTTCCCTTTCGACTTTGAACGTGAATCGCTGCGCTTACCAGAGCGTCTTTCTCTAGAACGACCTCTAGCCATCATTGCCTCTGATGTAGAGGTGTCAACATTCGACTTCTTCCTCGTCTCCTCAGACAACATGGCTCCAACCACATCGTCAAACTCAAGGACAGCTGCATTACTGAAGCTTATGGAAGTAACAAAGTGATCCCACGATTCAGGTAATGTACACAATAGAGTTATTGCCTTATCCTCTGAATCAAATTTTACATCTAGACTCTGTAATTGTACCAATAGAGTATTGAAAACATTCAGATGGTCAGTAACCGAGGTACCTTCCTTCATCCGCAAACTGTACAGCTGCCGCTTCAGGAGAATCCGATTTGTCAAGGACTTCGTCATGTAGAGCTTCTCGAGCTTTATCCACAAGCCTGCGGCGGTCTTCTCTGACACAATGTTGAACAGAACGTCATCTGCCAAGCATAACCGAATTGCGCTCAGAGCTCTGTCATCCAACTCAACCCATTCATCCTCCGTCATGGAAGAAGGCCTTTTGCTCCTCCCCAACAGCGCTTTCGCCACGCCTTGTTGTACCAGGAGATCATGCATCTTTACCTTCCAGATCTCGAAGTTATTTTTGCCATTGAACTTCTCCATTTGGCAGACATTTGAGTTTTACTTATCTTGTTTTAGGCAAAACACGATAATCTCCAGACAAATTTTCAAATAAGAATGCCCTTTTAAATTAAAAAAGTACCTTTTTAAAAAAAAATTGCCCTTGCCTTCCTTTAAGTGCCTCTCATTGCCTTTCACTTCATACAAAGCCCTCAAATCGATTTATATAAATCGATGTTTAAAAAAAAACTTCTCCTTAAAAAAAAAACTTTCCTTTAATGTAATCGATTACCCTTTAGCACTTCATAAAAGGCCTTTCACCAAAAAAAGGCATATCCAATGTATAAACCCATTTAAAAAATCGATTTAAAACTTGTACAATATGAAGTTCAACATGTGACTTCATTTAAAAAATAATTTATAATGGACCTTCTCCTCTTAAACAAATAAAGTGCCATCATTTTAATAAAATCGATTTAAGTTTAAACCCACTACTTTTAAAATAAAATCGATTTTAAAAAAGTCCACCATATAAATCGACCTTTTTTTTTTAAATGGCATACAAATCGATTTATTTTTTTAAAACTCCAAAGTCGATTCTAAATACAAATCGATTTATAACAGACTTGCTCCACTTCAAAACGATTTTTAAAAAAACTTCAAATAATTTACCGCTAACTCCTTTTGAACGCTGTCTTTTCAAGCTTTGAACAGCAGGCCACGGCTTCAGCATTCTGATCCGCGCGACTGTTCCTAGTTACAAAGAACCCAGCATATGTGATGCCGTATGTGATGTCAAAACACAGCTCTACAGCACTTGATTACAGGCAGCGTATCCTTGCTGATAATCGCTGGCATGAGCTGCAAGAGCATTAACTTTCAACTCAAAAACTCCACGCACAGAAATCCGACCTCTGCTGTCAACGCCACCCTGCTGTTGACGCCACACTGGGTTTCTTTTAATCTGCACGCACTCTGCAGTCACTCAGACAGCATACACACCTCCTCCACTGCGTGCTCCTCCAACACGCTCCGATACCAATTGTTGGAGATCATGCACAGCAAAACAATTAAATACGCAGCAAATAAATCATGCACAAGAAGACACAGTGATTTTACCGTGGTTCACCCAAACCTCCTGGGCTACGTCCACACAACAGGGCATTGGCAAACCTTTATTAATCAAAACAGGAGATTACATAATTCACACACCCACACACTCTCCAAAACAAACGTATGGAGACCTGTTATATAGCAGGAGAATCTAACAGCCATCAACTCAAATTTAGGATGCATTAACTCCCTCCCAAACAAACTGGAGCTAATCTAGGAACTAATTCCTAATTTTTTTCACCTACTGAGATTTTGCCTATTTTATCCAAAACAGAAAATCTCAACATTTTTTGAGTATCAATTTAGTTAATTTTTTTTTCTTTTTTAAATTTTTTGTTAATGTATCAGTTTAGATTCATCTTAATTCCGGATCTATCAAGAGCTAAAAGGGATCCAATCTCTTATGTGCAAACTTCTTTTCTGAGTGAAAAACTTGAAGAAAATTTGTACCTAGAGAAATTTGATCCATCTCAGAGGTTGATAGATCCAAAGTTAAGATGGATCTAGGCTCGTTTAATTATTAGTTTTATTTTTTAAATTTACTTCTTACTTTTATATAATTTCACTGAGTCAAAATGTTTTAATTAATAATTTTATTTTTTATTTTTATGTAATTTGACTAGGTCAAAATATTTTGTTAACATAATATAAGTGGACATTGCAACTCTTTCATACTGGGATGACTCTTGATCCAAAAAAGTAATAAAATAAAATTAAAAAATAATATTTTAAAATATATAGATTGTGAAGTGAGAGATGAATTTTGAGCATGTGGTATTGATGATTCATGGTATTGGCACATGGTATGGTATGATTAATAATTTCCATGGTAAAGTGGAGTGAGTATCCATGGTTAAGTCTTGTTAATTGTAAGTATTATTTTGTTTGTGAAATGAGAGATGGTTTTTGGGCATGTGGTATTGATTAGCCACCGTATTGGCCCATGATATTGTCTCGTTAATAATATCCAGGCTAAAGTGGTGGTGAATATCCATGGTTTTAAACCTTGTTATAGTGTAAGTATTAATTTTTGTTTTGCTTATTAATAAATTTAAATATGGTTACAAAATTGTTATTTTAATTTATATGGTGAAATAGATCTTAATTTACATATACTACTTATATCTTATATATTTTCATGTGATAGAGGTGTAAATATATCTCAAAAGTAAATATAATATTTTTTCTTCAAATTTAATAAAAAATGTTATAAAATTAAATTCAAATAAAATATTTATAAAATATTTTGAGAGATGGTTTTGGCCCATGATATTGTAACAAATCCTATTTACAAGTTAACAATAGATGTAGTTGATTAAACATATTGTTATATATCATAAGTTTGTGCTTATTAATTAAATTTAAATATGGTTACATAATCATTATTCTATTTTAATAGGTAAAATGGATCTCAACTTATTGTTGGTACTTATATATTTTAAGGTAACATGTATATTATGATTTTTTTAATCTAAAAAGTTATTCTTAAATTTATTAATAAAAACAAAATTACAATGTAACAAATTCTAATTTTATTATTTTTATTACTTTTTTATTTTTTTACGAAACATCTTTTGTGGGCTCTATATTAATTTTTAAATGTTTACCAATTTACTTATTATAAATTGGAATATATATTAATGTTAACTGACATTAAATGTTTACCAATTTACTTATTATAAATTGGAACATGTTGACATGTAAATGATTACCAATTTACATATTATAAATTGGACATATTAATATAAATTCAACATATTAAGTTGGCATGTAAAAATGTTTACAAACTTTCTTACATTACATCTACACATCACCCCTATACTAGGTTGTGAAAAGCAACTCTACAACTTAGTATGATAGAGTGCAAACTTATTTTTTGAGTGCAAAACCTGAGGAAATGTTTCCACCTCGACAGATTTGATCCCTCTCCACACTTGATAGATCCGGGGTTAAGATGGATCTAGGTTGGTTTCAGTCGTGTGCGGGCTTACAAAATTTGTTGAAAATCTAATTATTTTGATCATTTTAAATATGCTAAAACTGTTTAAGATTAGTGATGAATGATGAGACAATTACTAACTTGAATGATGAAAAATTATGAAATAAAAATTTTAATTGCAAGGTGACAATGTAACAATGTTGAATGATAGAAAATGTGAGTAATAAGAATGAAGTCAATTCATTGCGGTCAATCTGAAACTATTTTATTTTATTGTTCTTATTGTCCCACATTTAATTATTCTCTATTATCATGTTTGAATGAAAAGTGATTAACAATATTGAATGATGGAAAATGGAATAATAAGGATGTAACCAATTACAAATGGTTTATAGTTTCAAGAAGAAGACATTTTAGGTAAGTGAAAAATTTATTTAGGGTGAAAATTCAAGTTTTGTATTTATGGTTGAATTATTGAAATACATAAGTCAATTCATGTCATGAATAATGTTTATGTACTCACACTAGGAGTGTGTGTGTATGTTTTGGGGGTGAGATAGAGATATATATGGAGGGGGGATAGAGGGGAGAAGAGAGATGCAAAGACAAGGTGGGGAGGAAGAGATATAGATATGGAGAGAGAAGTGTTAGAGAGAGAGAAGGAGAAGAGAGAGAGAGAGAGAGAGGGAGTGGAAGAGAGAGAGAGAGAGAGGGAGTGGAAGAGAGAGAGAGAGAGAGAGAGAGAGAGAGAGAGAGAGAGATGGAGAGAGAGTGTCTATGTTTGGGCGATGAGCGAGATAAAGAAGGAGGGACATTGGGAGATAGAGATATAGATGGAGGGGGAAGAGATGTACTTACAATGAAATCAATGCACATTATTAATCTAATTACTTTGAAATTAATGTACATCATACATCTAATTGCATCAAATCATAAATCAACATATACGCTAAAATCAATGCATCTAGTGCAAACAATCAAATAGGATTATAAATCAACTTCTACACTAAAATCAATGCATCTTGTGCAAACAATCAAATAGGATTAGAAAGAAAAATCTACACTAAATTCAATGCATATATTGCAAGCAATCAAATAGAAATCAATATATACACTGAAAACAATGCATAGAGGGAAGAAAAGAGATGCAAATATAGGGTGCGGTGGAAGAGATATAGATATGGAGAGAGAAGTGTTAGAGAGAGAGAAGGAGAAGAGAGAGAGAGGGAGTAGAAAAGGGAGGGATAGAGAGAGAGAGATAGAGAGATATGGAGATAGTGTGTATATGTTTGGGGGGTGATATGGAGAGATAAAGAAGGAGAGACAATGGGAGATAGAGATATAGATTGAGGGGGAAGTGATGTGCTTACACTGAAATCAATGAACATTATTAATATAGTTACTTTGAAATTAATGTACATCATACATCTAGTTGCATCAAATCTGAAATCAACATCTACACTGAAATCAATGCATCTAGTGCAAACAGTCAAATAGGATTAGAAAGAAAAATCCACACTAAATTCAATGCATCTATTGCAAGCAATAAAATAGGATTAGAAATCAATATCTACACTAAAACCAATGGATCTAGTGCAAGTAATCAAATAGGAGTAGAAATCAACATCTGCATTGGAATTAATGCATCTAGTGTAAGGTATTAAATAGGATTAGAAATCAACATCTACACTAAAATCAATGCATCTAGTACAAGTGATCAAATACAATTAGAAATCAATATATACACTGAAACCAATGCATCTAGTGCAAGCAATCAAATAGGAGTAAAAATCAACATCTAAATAAAATAAATGCATCTAGTGTAAGGTATTAAATAGGATTAAAAATTGACATCTACATTGAAATCAATGCATCTAGTGGAAGTGATCAAATTGGATTAGAAATCAACTATTATACTCAAATCAATACATCTATTTTAGTGAAAAACCAAAATATTCCTGACTTTCTAGATCTAAATTCTATGTCTATATGTGTCTTTGCATGTCTCTTTTTTCTTCCCTCTCTCTCCACCTTCCATTATGTGTCTGTCTCCCTCCCTCTCTCTTTCTCTTTCTCCCCCTCCCTCTCTCCCATATCTCTCTCTCACCACCTCTCCCTCCTTTTCTCTATCTTTATATTCTTCCCTCTACCCCCCCCCCCCCCCTCCGCCATCTATATCTATACCTCCCTCCATCTCTCCTTATTTTTCTCTCTATCCCATCCCTTGAAACACATGTCATGATCTCTCTCTCTCTCTCTCTCTCTCTCTCTCTCATTTTCTTTGTCTCTCTCTTCTTCCCTCTTTCCCCCTAAGTCTATATCTCTATATCTCTTTGTCTCTCCTTATTTATCTCTCTATATAATCTTGTATCCATTATCTCTCCATATCTATCTATATATATATCTCTCCCTCTTCGTGTCCCTTGGTATCTCTTCCCCTTCTCTCTCTCTCTCTCTCTCTTTCACAACCCCCAAACATACACACTATCTCTCCATATATATATATATATATATATCCCTCTCTCCCTCCCTATTCCTCTCCCTCTCTCTCTAACCCTCTTCCTCTCCCACTCTCTCTCTCTCCTTCCCTCTTCCTCTCTCTCTCTCTCTTTGTCGCTCTTCCTCTTCTCTCCCCATATATATCTCTCTTCCTCACTCCATCTCTTTTCGTCTCTCTTTTTCCCTCTCTCCCCCCTCCATCTATATCTCTATCTCCCATTGTGTCTCCTTATCACACCAAAAACATACACACCCACTCTCCATATCTATATATCTCTCTTTCTCTTCCCCTTCTCTCCCTCTCTCTCTTTCCCTTCTCCCTCTCCACATTTCTCTCTCTGTCTTTCTTCTCCTTCCAACTCCATCTCTCTTCCCCTCTCTCTCTCCTCTCTCTCACTTTCTCACCCACCTCCCTCTATCTCTCCCTCCCAACACAGACCAATGATAGAATATAATGTTCAGATTGTTTCCACCATTTAGATTGAGAGATATACTTATTTTTTGTTATTATTATTATAAATATATATATTACAAATATGTTGAGATGACATTAAAAAACTTTACAAACTTTCTTACATTACACCTACACATTAATATGAATGTTAAATAATAATAATAATTTGGCCCATGGTATTTGACCCATAGGCTTCGCCTAAATAAAACATCCTTTTTTACTGTCCTTAAATACAAAACTGATTATGGAGTAAATATAAAAAGAGGGTTTACTTATTTATCCTTTATTTGTATTTTTGTTTATTTACCATAACTATTTATTCGTCATTAATATTTATTTATTTAAATATGGTATTTGACCCATGGTATTTAGCCCATGGTATTAACAATAATTTGTTCCATGGTATCTAGCCCATGGTATTAATAATAATTTGTTCCATGGTATTTGGCCCATAGGCTTCACCTAAATAAAACTTTTTTTTTTAGTTTTCTTAAATATATAATGAGGTTTATGGAGTAAATATAAAAATGGGTTTTAATATTTATTTATTTAAATATGGTATTTGACCCATGGTATTTAGCCCATGGTATTAATAACAATTTGTTCCATTGGTATTAATAATAATTTGTTCCATGGTATTTGGCCCATAGGCTTCACCTAAATAAAACTTTTTTTTTTTAGTTTTTTTTAAATATATAATGAGGTTTATGGAGTAAATATAACTAGCAATTGCACCACATGTTGCAAAAGAAATGCAAGGCAATAGAATAGGAAAGAGTAGCCTAAAAGAAATAATATGTTGCAAAGAAGGAGCCATTGTGAAGGAATAAAAGGAAAATTTTGCATCCATGGAAGCATGTCATGGAGGTTTCAAAGATATTGATGATAAGAGTGTTCAATCAGAAAGATTCAGTTCTTAAACTCCAAAGCCTCTTCTTGATTGAAAAAATCCTAAACTGATAAGATATAGAAACTTCTTGGCACAATATGTCAGCTTGCAACACGTCCAAATAAAACAACTGAAGTAAATACTATAAGATGGTTTTCAATGCATTTATGTAATTAAAATAGAGCTAGGAACTTTTGAAGACTACTTCATTGAAAATTATAAGCATCTTCATGCCTGTTGGCATCAACATAAAACTGAAATGATTAGCATATATCATTGTAGACATGGTTACAATTTTTAATGGAATAGGTGGTATGTATCGACAAGAAAGTATATTAAATTCTGTTATAAGTAATGCAACTGCTACACGACCTATTCATAGTCCTTAATGATATACTCAAATTTCTTTCACAATAATAATAAGGTGTCTTAGGTGTCTAAAGAAGTTAGCATCACTAATTGTATACTAAACTCATAAGATATAGATGAAGAGAATATATGTGTGTGTGTGTTTTAATTTAATTAAAAAAATAAAAATTAAGTTGAAGTTAAGTTAAAGACCTTGTCTCATCATGCCAACGTGAATGCCTCATGAATAAAGAAATATATTGTGATTTTCTACCTTCAAAATCAAAGGTATTTTTGGTGCAATTCCTCCATATTTAATATTGATCACTTCCTACTTAGTCACCTATGTATTAGTTTCTTCATGATCTTTGAAAATATTCAAAATATCACATTGTTCTTTACCAGTGATCTCCCTGGTGTCTACCATGTTCTTGTTTTTTCAATATCACTGATATGAATTTGGTTTCTTTTGTTCTTTGTGAATATAGTAAAAAAGGTATGGAGAGGTGGCTTTCATCACTTCAAGAGAAGTAAAAATAAGGCTATTTAGAAAATAACTCCAACACCGAGAGAGATTGGGTAGCATTTATGGAATTGGTGAACATGGCTTGTTCTCTAGTGTTGGCTACTCAACGTAGCTTTCTTGATCTTGTGTAGAAGAAATGTGGCAAGCTTTCCATCACCTTTGTAGAGAAAATTATAACACAGTATCACACTTTTCTTATTATAGCTAAATGCTCATATATCACACTTTTCTTATTAGAGCTAAATGCTCCTATATGACTCAACGATGGATTTCATCACTTAAGAGCAGTAAAAAAAAATTTATTGCGAAAAAAACTCCAACATTTCATCACTTAAGAGCAGTAAAGAAAAATTTATTGCGAAAAAAACTCCAACACATTTGTAGAGAAAATTATAACACAGTATCACACTTTTCTTATCATAGCTAAATGCTCGTATATGAAACAACTATGGATTTCATCACTTAAGAGCAGTAAAAACAAGTTTATTGAGGAAAAAACTCCAACAAATTTGTAGAGAAAATTATAACACATTATCACACTTTTCTTATGAGAGTTAAATGTTTTCATCGAGAGCAGAACAAACAAGTTTATTGAGAAAACAACTCAAACAAGTTTATTGAGAAAGCAACTCTAGCACTCAGAGAGATTTGGAAGCAACTGTTGAATTGGTGAACATGTATCGCTCTATGGTGTTGGATATTGGTCATAGATTTCTTGACATTGTATACAACAATGTAAATTTTCATGTAGTTTATACTACATTAACCATTAAATTGTGAACATTTAAAGCACACTTTCCATCACATTTGTAGAGAAAATTACAATAGAGTATCACATTTTTCTTGTTTGGGACTTGAGAAAAATTCATTCTCTGCAAATCTAGAGTAAAGCTTAATAAAGAAAAACTCACCATACTTTGAATTTTTGAAATAAATATCTCAAAAATTAGAATATAAATTTAATACATTTTACTCAATTACTCATTTAAAAATATACATTTAAAAAAATACAAATACAAATTACTATTTTAAACAAAACTATTCTAAATAAAAATGTTACAAAGAATAACATTAATTACCATGGCCCTCGTGTACATTCCTCTTATTACTTATGTTTGTAACTTATTCTTAATCACATAGTGTCAATTTATTAAAACTATAATCTACAAGTCTCACTTTTTATAGATTTGGTGGAAGAATAAAGTATCTAAATTCCCTTCCCCTTTAAGAAGCATCCTCAATTACTGTACCACCCACCTTAACAGCCAATCTAGAAATATTAGGTTATTCTAAATTGATCAAGAGTATAGATTTTTTTTTTTTTTTGGGTTAATTTCTAGTACCTTTCTATTTTCAAATTTTTAAAGAGAAAGTTGTTATACATGTTCTATCATTTACAGTAGCCTCAACCTACCCGGAGGAAACCAGGTCTGTTGGCCACCACAGAGAGTTAAAAGCCAACCAAAACTGATATTGTTTTTTCCTTCTACTTAATGCTTTTATCACTTTACTATGTCCATAACATTTGCAACTAAAACATAAACTATAACTATTGACCGCCAAAAACATGAGAAAAAACTATAAACTAGGAATATTTTCCATCAGAAGAGTCCACTGGGGCTGGATCCTTGCTGTGGACCCCAGCAATTCCACTTTCTTCATTATTTGAAGCTGACGCTCAATTTTCCCAATTCTAGCATTTGCTTGGATTTGAGCCCTGTCCATCTCATGAATGTCCTTTTTTATCTGTTGAAGTTCGAAAATTACTGATGAATTGCCTTCCCTTTCTTCCATGCTCAACATCGCCTTTGTAAGAACATATTTCAATTTCCAATAAGTATTAACTGATTGCTGAAATAGAGATACTCGACCTCTTGTATTTCTTGGCTCAGATATAAAATCTATTTTTCTTCCTACTCTTTAAGATGGTCATCTTCATCATCACTTTGTTTCTCCCAACCCTGAATTGTATTACGGATATGAACCGGATTTCCTAACTCATATAAGTCAACAATGTTCTCTAGTATTTTCTTATTACTCTTTCTGCCTCTTTTTCTTCGTCCCATAGTCAGATTGATTTGTTGTTTCTTGCCTCTACATGTGTCTTTGATTTTACCTGTTTGTCCTTTTGCCATTATGGCCCGATAGAGAAGGTCTCCTATAAAACTGAATAAGAACCCTGTATGTAGAGAGTAGTTAGTAACATGAGCCATATACACTCTAATGAGTGCCGCAGGAATCACCAATATCAAAATGAAGAGGGTTTTTTTGCCAGAATCTAAATTATTACAGAGAACAAGCTTTCTAGACCCGATCCATAATTGATTTAACGATAACAGGGACTTGAAAGAAAGACTATTCCACCCAGGAATATTATTTAGCAACCATTTACAGACAATGACCTGAATAGAAACCTTGCCCCCACTACGAATTTGGAACCATTGGTACTGAGACAGAATCAGAGAATGAAATATAATCCCACTATGATCGCATTCATTCTTACCTAGCCCCTTCCATACATTTACCCACAAGTATTTAATCAAAAACGGGGTTTGACGGAAAACACATAACTGCATACAACTAGAAATACCATTACTATGCGAAATTGACCTAAAATTCGAAGAATACATGCAGGCCTGAGCATCCTTAAAATTTTGCAAGAATTAAAGATCCAGAACTGGACCTTTTATGATAGCCAAAGAGAGATACCAAAACATACAACCACGTTGCAAATAAATTCTAGCAAAGAGATTATGGTGACAGAGGGAGGGAGGGATACGGAAACAAGGTTCTATAGCCAGACCTACAACCTCTACCATTCCATAAAAACCAGAGAAATAGACAAAAACCAAATGAGGCTAATTCTGATCATAAAGAATAGAGAAATTTGCAGGAACACCTGTAGGATCTTCATCTCTTTTTTTTTTCCGAAATGGGGACTTGAAAATCGAATTGGGAGATGAGGGTCACAAAAACCATCACATACCAATTTATCTGCCACCAGCTCTACCGAATATCTTCCCCCTGCAAGCTCTCCATCGCAGTGTGAATATAATTTCGTTGCACTCTTGCAATATCCTTACCGCAAAAGAAACTTACCTTATTCATTTTACCTCCTCGCTGTCGACGTAATTTCCAAGTTCTGTCTGACACAGTTTGATGAGGTTGGACGAATTTCTTCGTGTGCATTAATTGATGATCATGGGAAGGACCTCCACTGCCCTCTAGTAAGTCTTATGAATGATGGCTCATCAGACTTTCACCACCGCGTGGCATGGTCCGACTCCCATCCTCCACTTCATGGCACCTCGATTAGGGTTGAGATCGATCTTTTTCTAAGATAATCTGTAATGAATGCAGTTCTATATTACATGCATGGTGATGTTGATTTATATAAAACTTCCAGTCGTCATTCTTACAACCCCAATTAGCCAAATAGTTAGCTGCCTCATTATCTTCTCTACGCACATGTTTAGGAATTACATAGCCTATTTGGCGAAGGAGTTGTTCAATTTTTGAATTAGTCTGGTTGTGCGCCAACTTTGATTGATTTTGTCCCAATGAGTACCTTGCTGAATTTTTTGTAATATCCCTGCTGTCATTGCCGAGTCTCCTTCTACTATGATTCTTTGGTAATTTTCTCGAATCCCTATTATAAGACCTTGTTTTACCGACATTAGTTCAGCTTCATTATATGTAGCAAATCCAATCGGTATTGAATATATTCTGCAAACAACTCCTTGAGGGTTTCTGAATATGCCACCTATCCCTGCTTGTCCAGGATTTCCTTTAGAGGCGCCATCATAATTTAATTTTAAGAAACCCACCGATGGTGGTTGGAAGGTTTTTAATAAATTCTGTTGAATGGGCTTAAACTTCCATAATGATAGTGCTATCATTTGGGGTTTTAAATTCAGTTTTGTTAGAATTCTATCCTCCCTAGCATTCCCTTCCCAATCATCATCTATCCAATTCTCTACCAATATTGCTTCTCGAATATTTTCCACTATCACCTTGTATATCTGAGCGACATACCTATCTTCTCCTCTAAAAATTCTATGATTTTGTTATTTCCATATCCCCCAAAGTATAAATCCTATAGATAATCTCCATGCATGATTGAGAACTTCACTTTTATACCCTCCTTTATGCCAGTTACAGATAGTTTCATTGATGCTTGTACTAACTCTATCCGTTTTTTCAAAAATCATTTCATTGTGGTGCCAAATATCCTTTGCTAGGTTGCATTTATTAAATAAATGTTCAATATTTTCCTCCTCATTTTTACACATCGTACAACGCGATGGTCCCTGAATCCTTCTGTGCTACAAATGATCCCAATTCAAAGTCTTGTTATGGCTTAATAAACATAGGAAATATTCTACTTTAGGCCAAAATTTCGCTCTCCAGATTTTATTCCAAATTGGTACTGCAATGTCCTGGTGATTATTTGATTTCAGATAGTAACCTTATTCTATTGTAAACATGCCTTTGGATCTATAGCCTCATCTTAAGATACCTTCTCCATTTGTAGCTACCAATGTTCTGGTTTTCAATTCTTTATCAAAATTATTCCATTTTTCCATATCTAGAGCATTTCTCCATTGCTCTTTTCCTTTCCATTTTTGCCATTCACCTTCCTTCTCTCTATTCTAGTAATTGGTTACTGATCTTTGGTTTGGGAGATTTTTAAACAAAAAAATTTCACCAAGATCCAACTGGCTGAAAAGTTTCTCCCTCTGCTGCCACGAATCCTCCTAGAAAAGTGTTGTTCTTCCTCCTCGTATTTCCCAAAAACTGTGATGTTCTTCTCTAGATTTTCCTCATCTGGAACCTCAATTTTCTCTTTTTCCTTGTCCACTGGATTTATATTTGGTTTCTTATTATATCTGATCTTGAATCTAGTTTCAGTTGTTGTTTTGGTTGTATAGGTGCCTTCTTCTCTGACTCTTTTTGTAGTTCTATCTTCTTGATTTACAGTCTTCAAGGTATGACTAGTATCACCTTGTTTAATTGTTTCCATCAAGGTATTTTCCAACCATTATGTTTGATTAGCAAAATTTTCAATATCAGGCCTTTTATCATGAATATAAGGGGTTAATTTTCATTTTACCCTCATCTTACTAAGTATTCCATGAGGATCATAATTCCACAAGAAACTTTCTTCAAATTTATATTCCAGCAACTGTTTTGTTGCCTCTATACCTGCTTCCCTGTGATTGCAAATGAAAGGTCCTACCTGGTTTTTCTACTTGAATTGAGTCTTATTTTTGGCAACCAAGAAGTTGATAGAATCTGAATTGAGAATTTGTATTATGTACTCTAAGGCAAACACTCTCATTGGCAAGTACTTTGGCAATTTATAGGGCAAAAGGTTTGACCCATAGACTCTAATCTCTGTGTGATTTTAGTAAAGGTACCAATCTCCAGTTCTGATTTGCTCTGAAAACTGTAGCACTTTCTTTATCTCGTTACTTATCCTAGGCTGTACACTGTTTGTAAGCATGTTTACCAATGGATGAACAAAACAATCTATGAAATACATATGAGTGAATTCTATTGATTCTTTTCTGATTAGACAGGTCCAGAAAATGATTTAGAATGGATTACCTTCTACATCCAATTTCTGAAGGTTTATTAGGAATTTTTTTTCTTGGAAGAAAAAGAACATATGAAAGAAGAAGGATGTATATCTAAAAACTCCTTCAGTGGGAAATTTCACAAGCTGATCATGGATACTATCAGCTATGTATTCAACATAATTGTAAATGATAGAAGGAGGTTGAACAGGTACAAAGGTAAATAGAAAACCAAGAATTGACTCATCAGTGTGCTCATCAGTAAAATAACGTAGGATAAAGGATAAAATTGAAATGAAATGCCTTGATCCTTCAGGAAACTTGGAAGATGAATAGGGAGGGCTAATTTTTGGGATTTCAACATATGTAGGCATAAATGTTTGGAAGATCTGAAATCTCTTAGGAATTCTAACTCAATATAAAGCTTTGTAAGAGCTTCTATGGATAATGGGACTACATTGGGATCTGGTTTCAACTAAAGCATTAGGTTTATAGACTCTACAGTAATAGTGAACAATACTTCTTTGTTAGCATCAACCATAACTCTTTGGTTAGGGGAATAATAGGTTTGACATAGCCTAATGAATTCTAGACACTGATGACTATGTGGAAATACATACTTAGGTAAATTGGACTCCCAAATCTGAACTACATCTTCCTTATCTAAGGATTTTTCTAGACTCCAGCAGTGGAGGTCTAGAACATTAAATTCTATCACTAGATCAGTTATTTTGTAATCAACATCAGCTAAGTGTGTATGCTCAACATCTACAACAGGAGGTTGTAGTGGATTTATAACAATGGTTCTTTTAGAAGCCATTACTGGGTTTGATTTTGGCAATTTTAGCCTTCTAAATGTTAAAAACTCTGTTTTTAGGCTTTTTATACTCTTTTGTAAGCTTAAACTGTTTACAGAAGGTATTTCTAGTTTGACAGAGGTTGTTTGAACAACAATAGGTACAATTAGGCTTTCTTTTGGTTTAAATCTTCAATTTAGTTCCAAAAATTGATCTTCAAACTCTTCATAGACTCAGGAAAAGATATAACAAGGTTTTTTCTACTCTTCTTGGATAAATTGGACTAAAAAAATTTTAATTCAAGCATGAAAAGGTTTCTGAGTATTTGCAAAGGGTTTGAATTATTTAAGTTTTCTCTAAGGTCTGCAAAAAGGCTTAAAAATATCTTCAATTTTGATTAAAACAAGTTATAGTATTCGAAATTGAGGTTTTATCAAGGTTTTCTACAGAAAATATGTTCTTTGAAGGAAATTAAGGTATTTATGTAGACAAACAGAGCTTCACAAGATTCAAATTTACAGATTTATCTCATTCAGATGACGGGAAGGTTATTTGTTTCTAAGAATACATATTTTTTGCAGGTATTAGGTCTTGAAACAGGGTTTCTGAGGCGTCAGAGAGATTTTGGAAGCCTTTGAAGTCTTTTGGATGAAGATTGGAGTCTTTATGCAGTTATAGCAGAAAATTTAATGAATTTTTGGTTCTTTAGGTGTTAAATTAGGGGAAAACTGTCTTTTCTTCAATCGGAAGGGTTTACACAAGCAGAAAACGCAAAAAAAAAATTACACTGCACATAAATGAATTTTTATAGATATTTTTAGGTTTAAACAAGTTCTGCTATTAATGTGGGTCAAATCGCAATGAAGGAAGTTTAGCACCGGGGGATGAAATCCCACAAGCAGTTATTGCACAATGAGAAAGTGGTAGGTGGCTTCATTCCAAAGGATGCAATCCAATCTTTTATCGTTGCGTGGAGGAGAGAGAATAGGGTAATACAACTTATTTCACAAATCTCAAATGCATTACTGACTGCGCTAGTGAAAATGTGATATCACATATGGTTTGTCGAATCTGGGGAAGGGCTTGCAAACAACTGAGATCTGGTGGTGGAGTTGCTTGACGAATGGGGCGTGGGGCTCGAGATATTATATATGGTGGGGTTAAGTTTATACGTTTAAAACATAGTTTTAAACGTAAAAACTAATGTTTTAATGTAATGGGAGGGATATATGAATTTACATAGTAAATAGGTGATTTACATGTATATTGCGACAGTAGGGCAATTTATGTTATATATAACATATTTAAACCTATGGGGATAGCGAGGTATATATCACGTGGGGTAAGATAACCATAGGTTAATATTATTAAGTGGGTTTTGGGGTATTAAGAATAAATGAATTAATATAAATATGGAGGAGGGAATATTATAAGGAATTAATAAAATAAATTATATGTTAATATGAAAATGAATGAAATGAGCGGAAATACATAACAATAAACTAAGTAAAGTGTAAAATAGGCATTCGAGCATAATGATGGTCCCATTTTCAACATTTACACTTAATACTTAGGATAAATAGTATTTTTGGGTTTTTTGAATGTTTTTGCATGAAATGAAATTAGTTAAAGGGGAATTTTACTTTCCCTGAGAAAAAAGGTGTTTTACATTATGAAAAGGGATTTTATCTTAGGAGAAGGGGTTATGTTGAGGAAATGGTTTTTTATGAAGGGAATCCAATACTTATTACCAATCAGTTATTAAGCCTTGGTTCCGGTCCTAATTTTTACACAGTAATTTGTCATTGTCCCTGCAATTCCCTGTCCCTCACATTGGAGGGCATTTTTCGTGACTTGTGAGTAGTGACATAACCTGAAATAACTTTCATGGCATCCCCCTTGAAAAGGAAAATAATTCCTCTGAAGAAAGTTTCCTTTGAAAAATCCTAAAAACTAATCTTTTGGCCTTGGCACGACTAGCCAGTTCAGCCCTCGCGCCAATGGGGAAAATCCACCAAAGAGGGCACGCCAACTAGGGCTCTGTCCCAGTGTCCCTCTCGCGCCAAGCTTAATAAGGCATGTTTTTTAAAAATAAATGGCAGAATTTTGATTCCAAAAAAATCCTGAACGAGTCTCTAAAATGAGTTGGGAGGTTTGGCTCCGGATCTCCATGTATGGGAGGTGGTTTTCCACCTATCATGGAAGCTTCCTTAAGGATAGGGCCAATCCCACAATTTTAGGGATCCCAACTCCCCTTCCACCATCTATATAAGCTTTCTGTTTTCCCTTAGCAAGCTAGAAGCAAGAGCTGAATCTGTAGCAAGGAGACTATCGCCAGACAACCTTTGAGAGCCAAGCCAAAGAGAGAGAGCTTTGTCCCATTTCCGACGAGCTTCATTGAGACGTGCTCCGTTGTCAGCCCCGCCAAAGGAAGATCTAGCATCAGAGCTTTGGGTTGTATCTTTCTTTTGTTATTTTAATGATAATAAACTTTGATTATGGTTTCATTCATGTGTCTTTGTATTTTATGCAATGAATTACATCCTCTCTGACTGATGTATGGTTACAAGATTTAGATTCTATGCTGTGTATCATTGTGTTTCTCTACATGTGTGCAGGTGTTCGGATGTGTTAAGCGGAAGGATTGTGATCTGCCAAAGCGGAGGATGGGAAGCATCATCCTTTCTTCAACGACTATTGTGTAGGATCTGAGGTAGGCAACTCGTTATGTTTTTGTCGTTTTGTAACTAGAAACCTGCGTCACTGTGTGACTGATTGTTGCTAGACCCGATCTGGGCTAGTAGGGATTGCCTCTATCCGTAGAGGGGATTTACCTCTCCAACAAACTGGTGACTCCGCTGGTGATTGTGATTGGAGTTTGTCTTGTCTCTTTCGGTTTCTTTTGGCTTTTGTCTGCTTGATTTGCTTTTCTAGTTTGTCTCCTTCTAGTGTAAAACCTCTGTTCAGCCCCCACCATACCTGATCTACTCCCTGTTTGATCTTTTTTCACTCCTGTCCTTAGTAAACTCGATTGGCACGCTTTTTAGCCTAGCAGTCGCACCAACTGGCGCTTGTTTCTAGTTAGGCCCCAGTGCCAACCTTGTTTTTGTGCAAGATACAACCAAACAGTCGTGCCAACCCTGTTTGGTGCCAGGGTTTACTTGTTTTTTAGCCCTCTAAGTCTGATTTATGGTCTTGGTGTTATTTTTTTGACTGTCTGAGTGCCTTGAAGTCCTTGTTGACTGTCTTTGACCTCTATCCTCCGGTTTTTTTCCCTTTGCCATCAGTTTTACATTCTAGCCCTAGGGAATCTAGGTGCTATTGTGTGCTGAGCCTCCCGTGGGAGTTTTTGGTTTTCGCTTGTTTAGTCAACTTTGTTTTTGCTTCCTCACATTCATTTGGTTGGTTTCTATTATATCATTGCGTTATTTGAGTGATTGCTCTTTTCTTCATTCAAGTTTCACTTTGTCTCATTTCGAGCCCAGATCACATGGTTTGTATGAGTCTTTTGGGATTCCTCTTTGATTTGAGGGATTTCTCCATCAGTTTGAGTTCTGATTGCATGTTTTGCTTTGAGTGAACTTGCTTGTTTCAAATCTTTCGCTATCATTTATCGAATTGGTTCGTTCATTAGTTTTTCATTTCGTTTGGTGCATTTTGCTCTAAAACATTGAAAAATACAAAAACAAATTTCTTTGATTTTCATTAGTTAGTGAAAATTGAAAGCTTATTCTGCATTATTAGTGTTATATAACTCTAAAGGAAAATATTTTAGTTTTGTTAGCGTGCATTAGAGACATTGGTGGATGTTTTCCGTTCATTTTGTTATTGTTTGAAAAGTTCTCAACCTTCCCGTAGTTAGCTCTTCTTCGAACAAAGTGATATATTGTGGCATGTAGTGCGCATTTAGAGGATTTTTTGAGACATAACATTCGGTAGGGCCTAAAATTGAAACATAATTGAAGATCAACTCTAAAATTTATTCAATTTACCTTACGGCAACATTGAAACATTAACGAAATATCTAGAGGTCTAGGTGAGTGACGTGTTTCGATGTCATTAAACCTAGTAGCTGTCATTCGCCTTTTGGCTTTAGATAGCGCTAGTATGGACTTGTGCTCCCCGTACCGTCGCGTATATAAAGGGAGACCCCACTAGGTTGCTATCCTTTATCCGTAGGAATCCGAGTCTGCCGCCTTATATTCATGATACACTAGACACAACATTCGAGGGATATTACCTGCACATACGTCAAGTCCTTGGTTGATTTTTATTTCATTATTTAACCAAGGTGTATATGGCAGTTCACGGATATCTGGTACGCCCTTTTTCCTAGATTACCAGAGTAGTCATTTTGATCTTTTCTAACTCATTAAATTTGAAAGGATCATCAAGTGCTTGTCCTTTCATGCTTGTTACCAAATTGAAAGTGATAGAGTCATATTTTTCTTGTTTCTAGACTCTTAAAACATGAAACAATAAATTTTCAAGTTTCAATGTGGTAAAATTAATCACCTACGATCACACGCCCTTTTAGAGATTTTTTTTTCGGTCGTTTGCTTGTTTTCCTTGGTTTTTTCCCGTGTGTCTTTGTTTTGATCTCTTCCTCTTTTCATTGTTGTCACAGTGGCGGAACCCTCAGTTTCGTCTATTGGTAGTACTTACACAGATGATTGATCAGAGGTCTCTTAGTCCTCTACTAAACATCATCAGCCTATTTTATTTGAGTTTCCGACGGGGGACCGGTTCTATTTGAACTTCCCTTTGGTGGACCATTTGAATTCAATTGGCCCTTGTCCAACGCGTGGTTTTGATTTGGAGTAGGGTAACACTTCCCTCCTCTTACATTAGGATCGCCTTTCTTAGCTGATGTTATACCTCCTAGTCCTCGCTGTCTTTTAGAAGATCTCGTGGCAGGTTCAGATATGGACTCACCTAGTCCTTCTCCTAGTGAGGAGATTCTTACATCTGGTGAAGATTACCAGCTCTTTTTGGAAAACAACCCCAAGTCTTTTGTTATGTCTTCACCTGGTCCTTCACTTCCAACAAGATATAGGTCCTTAAGTCAGATTGTGGCCACTGTGGCCTCTATGGGAATATCGACTCCATCCATGAGGCCGGTTATTCATTCGTTAGGGATGTCACCATCGACACCTCTCACGTCGTCTCCTCATGTCACATCAGTACCTGTTAGGCCTACTGTTTGCGTAGCTGCATCTACGCCCGCTATTAGTACTCAGTCCATCAGGACCTAGTCACTTCCTGAATACATCTACATAACATCTGCTATCTCGAAGAATATTTCTCCTTAGGAGTATCAATTGTTGTTACAGTCGTCAAACTCCGAGGTTGGTCAGTCCTCCCAAGATCCCAACTGTCCTTATTTTTCCCATTATGGACCGGATGGTACCCCTATCTATGTTTTTCCATATCAGTATGATGAGCAGGGTAACCCTTTACGTTTTTCTGCTTTAGAGGCTTATCAGTATGTTCATGGTTTTCTATTTGCCCAGGCTGGGCAACCTTCCAACCTGCAAGGACAACCCTTTCAGGGTCAACCTTCAGGCCAGCCTGGTTATCTTTATGACCCACAAGGACAACCCTTCCAGGGCCAACCTTCGGGCCAACAAGGGTTGTTGTACGGTCTGCAAGGGCAATCCTACAATCCTTAAGGTCAACCTCTACAGCGTCACCCTGTGGTCCAGCCAGGGCAACCTCTAGGACCCACAGGTCAATTGGGGTACCAACCTGGACCGTTGTATGGTCCTGGGGGGAAAATCCATCCTTCTCAATCTATGGTGCAACCTTAGCAACCTCAGTTTCCAATTGATCCAAATGTTGCACAGCTAGGACCATCTTATGGTGTTGTTACAAGCCAACCTAGTTATTAGGCACAACCTGGCCCTCTTCCCCCATCAGGCCAACCGGCTCAGCCGGTGCAACCTGGTGTCCTTCATCAGCCGGGCCAACTTGTTCAACTAGGACAACCTGTTCAGCCGGGCCAACCTGGTAAACCAAGGCAGCCCGTTCAGCCAGGTCAGCCTGTTCAACCAGGACAATCTGCACATCCAATTAACCCTACTCAACAGTCGATTTTTTCTATCCTGCAACCGAATCCGCCTGTGCGCCCAACTTATTAGGCTCAGCAGGTTCGCACTTACCAGCAACCCACTCGACCCCAAGGCAGTTATTACTTTCAAGGTCAGTCTCGACCGGTTTACAACCCGCCCCAAGGTTCTAGTTATTACCTTCAACAATGAGGCGATACCTATACTCAGCAGTGAAATCCATACATTTCTCAAACGGGGCCTACATATAATCAAGGTCAGTACTTTGCTTATAAACCCCCTTACACCAGTTATCAGTAATCGTATCAACCCAATTATACGGCTTATACCCCCTATGGTTAGAATCCTCTAGGACAGAACCAATGGGGGAAAAATTATGCTCAACCAGGATGGAGTACAGGTACAGGTCCTTATCGGGGGCTTGGTATGCCTTTTAATCCTTAGTTGCCTTTCCTTGCCACGTTGGAATTGCCAGATTTATCTAAATTGACCAATGACCCGATTCTCCATAATCCATATTGGCCTTCGATTCTAACCAAGGTGCCAGGTGACTGTCCCAAATTTGAGGGTAAAGCTGGAGAAGACTCCCCAAGCCCATGTCATGACCTACCATCTATGGTGTTCCTTGAACTCTTGGGTTGATGATTCAATTCATCTACGTCTTTTTCAGCAGACGCTTACTGGTGTTGCTACTAAGTGGTACATAGAACTACCCTGCGGTATCTTTCAAGATTTTAATACACTAGCTATGTATTTCTGACACATTTCCAGTTACTAGTTCATTACGAAGCCGGGACACATCTCCTGACTTCTCTCAAGCAGGATAAAGCCACTCACATATCAAATCATATTCATGAGTGGCGACGTCATCGTCGACTGATCAAGTTTGATATTCCTGATCAGCTTCTAACAAATTGGTTCACTACCTCCTTTGTTAACAAGATCACTCAAGATATTTCTATGGGGGAATGTGTCACTGAAGAACAAGCCATCGCTCGTTCCCAGTACCTTGATCTGGTGTACTCTCAGTCAGGCACGCTATATGATATCTTGACTGATGCCCTGCGGCCAGGGACCTCTAAAGCACCTGCTACCCCATCGGTGGATGGTGTTATTGGTTTCATTTCTCATACTTCTCGTAAGTACTCAAATGGGAAGCAGAAGTCAAATTCTTCCAATAATTCTGCTCTTCCTGCCCCTCTAGATTCTGGTAAGACCACAGAGGTCAACGCCGTTTAGGCTAATCCTGCGAAAAATACCTCCAAAGGGAAGAAGAAGGGCAAAGGAAAATCCAAATTCGATGCCCCGAAACCAAAATCCTCTAAAACTCGTGTTGATTATGGTTCCCAACCGAAACCGAAGTACCCTTGCCTGATTTGTGAGGGAGACCACTATACCAACTGACAATCCGAGGTCAGTCAACTGCTAAAAGGCTCTAAAGGGACTCTGGTAGTTCTCAAAGAACCATTCCCATCTCAGCAGACCCAGATGGTCGAGCAGCCTTCACCATCTGCACCATTTGGGTCACAAGTTTTTATGATGAATGGTGCCGCACTTGTCTCGATTGCTACTCATTCGAAGGATTATGCCGGATCATGCCAGGAAGCTGGGAAGGAAGTTGTTGATGGCCCACCTCCCCCACCTATCTCTAGTCCTTTAGAAATTGAGAAGCCCAGTGTTGAACCCATTGTAATGCCACCTTCCAAAGGTGTTCTTCGAAAATATTCCTATAATCCAAATGCCCGTGCTGCTCAACACTACAACATTGTTGAGGATTTAGCACAGGCACCTTCCGCAATGTTTGTGTTGGAAGTGCTTCAAAGTTTCCCATCGCAACGGAAAGCTCTATTGTCTGCAATCGGTGGAATTGATCCTGCCGATTCTAGTCTTCTCACCTTCGATCTGGAAAATTTTGTCCCCTGACATCTGCATCAAATCGCTCTTGTTATACAAGTCGGTATCAATGACCTCAACATCCATAGAGCCATTGTGGATGAAGGTGCTTCCACCTGTGTTATGTCATCTACCTGCTGGAAGGCCATTGGCTCTCCAGCTCTTACTTCATCTCCCAACGCCCTAGAGGCATTTGATGGTAGGGAATCAAAACCCCTGGGTGTTCTCGAGAGTTTACCAATCACATTATAGGGTAAGACAGTCAACGTGGAAGTAGAAGTGGTTGACGCCAAACTCAACTACAATTTTCTTCTTGGTCGCAATTGGACCCATGCCATGTTATGCATTTTGTCCACCCTCTTCTGGCTTCTGAAGTTTCCTCATGAGGGCAAGATTATCAATGTCGATCAGTTGTATTTCTTCACCTCATCCTCCGAGAACAACGTACCATACATCGATCAAATTCCCAATCCCTTCGACAGTGTAGGACCCGATCTTTTCAAAGACCCCGTCCTCATCGGTATTTTTCCCGTGCCACCACCACACACCATTCAAGTTAACATGATCTCTAGGTCAGACGACCCTTGGATCATCCCTTTGCCTGAACAGGTGACCTCTTTTGGGGAATCGATGCCTTTGAATCTAGTTGAGATCAATTATTGCGAGATTATCGCTACATCAGATCCTCCTCCTTCTGAACATGCTCCTTTGAGCATGGATCTAGATATATATTCTCAATCCCCTTGGCTCGGCGATGCAGATTCACCCAATCCTTTAAGAGAAGTCTTCCCCTCCGATGAAGCTATCATTGAAATGATGTCTCTTGAATATCTGTCGTGGAGCGATGGACATCATCGTTCCTCATTTATGCCTGACCTGGGGGCAATGTCTAATTGTCTAGAGCGCTTCGCTTCTCAGGTTCCCACTTCGCCTCTCCAAACACCCATATTAATTCACAAGGTTCTGTCGGAGGGAAATCTGAGTAATATTACACAAACCATGCCTATCGACCTCTCCATTAAACTGGGGATCGTCGAGAACATTCACGTGGGAGTTACTTGTTCTCCCGATGAGATTCAAGTATACACGAACCTTTTTCACGAATTCAGAGATGTTTTCGCATGGTCCTATGAAGAGATGCCTGGGATTGATCCCAGTATAGTCGTGTATGAAATTCCTACCTATCTAGGTGCAAAGCCCGTGCGTCAGCGTCTACGCCCAGTGCATCCCCGAAAAGCCACAGCTATAAAGGTAGAAGTTGAAAAAATTCTTAACGCAGGTTTCATATATCCAATTCCCCTCACAGAATGGGTTTCTAATATTGTGCCTGTAGATAAGAAGCAGGGCACTATACGGGTCTGTGTTGACTACCAAGACATCAATCAGGCTTGTCCAAAGGACAAATATCCCACTCCCTTTATAGATCAAATCATCAATGACTGCGCAGGGAGTGAGATCTATTCCCTTATGGATGGCTTCTCGGGTTACAATCAAATTGATATTTTACCCACTAATCAACATAAGACTGCCTTTATCTGTCCGTGGGGAACTTTCTCTTACAAGAAGCTCCCGTTCGGCTTGAAAAACGTTGGGGCCACTTTACAGTGTGTTATGTCCTATGCTTTTCACGACATACGCCACATTGTCCAGCCGTATTTGGACGATTTTCCGGCTCACTCAGCTCGGCGCGAGGACCATCCTGAACACCTCTGCCAGATTTTTCTCCACTGCAAACATTACAATATTAGGCTCAATCCTCACTAGTGCGTCTTTTGCGTGGATTCAGGTCGTCTTTTGGGATTCATCGTCTCCAAAGACGAAATTCATATTGACCCCCTCAAGGTTGAGGCCATCATTAATCTCCCATCCCCATCCTTGTTGCATCAACTGCAAAGTCTTCAGGAGAAAGTGAACTTCTTACGTCGCTTTATCCCAAACTATGCCAAAGTGGCCAAGGGGTTTACGTGACTTATGAAACAGGACGTTCCCTTCCATTGGGACGAGATTGCCCAGCAATCCTTTGATAAACTTAAAATTTTGCTCGTCAATGCTCTGTCGATATGTCCTCCTAACTATCATCGCGACTTTACCCTTTATTTGGCCGCTGCATTTAGCATAATTGCCATGGTTCTGGTCCAGGATGATGACAACGAAAATGAACATGTCCTTTATTATCTATCTTGAAATCTTCTCGACACTGAAACACATTATGCCCATGTCGAGAAGTTGGTATTTGCTGCAGTCCAGGCTATTTAACAGTTCTTCCATTACATCCTATTGCGTATGGTAACCGTGATTTCCGACTGCAACCCCATGACATACATCTTGTCTTGAAAATTACTAGGGGGCAAGTACTCCAAATGGATTGTCATCCTTCAGGACTTCGATTTGGACTTCACCATTTCCAAATCGACGAAATCATTGGTTTTTGTTGATCTTATATGCTCTCTTCCTATAGAATCTGTTCCATCCCAATCCGAGGATCATATCCCGGATGAAACACTCTTTCTTATCAACACTCATGATCCATGGTACAGTGACATCATCGTGTACCTTCTAACATCCATTTTCTGGTTCGAGTTGACAAAGGATGCTCGACGTCGCGTTCGGCATCAATCTCAACCATATCGCATTGTCGGAGATACCTTATATTGTGTCGGAGTTAATTCTGTGCTCCGCCGATGTTTGACCCTAGAAGAGGCCGAGAAAGTCCTAAATTACTGTCACAGTGGTGCTTGTGGCAGTCATATGTCTGGTTATGCTATCGCCCAGAAAATTCTGCATGCAGGTTACTTCTGGCCGTCTATATTCAAAGGCTATATTGTTGCAGTTCGAAAATGTCATGCATGCCAAGTATTTCAACGCAAGATGTATGCGCCACCCCTACCTTTTCATCCTATCATTACCATAGGCCCTTTTGCCAAATGGGGCATAGAGTTTATGACATGTAACCCTCACTCAGTTGGGGGGCATGCTTATATAATCGTTGCCATGGACTACTTCACCAAGTGGGCCGAGGCGATGCCTACATTAGTTGTCGACGGTAAGACAGCCGCTCAATTCATTTTCAACCATGTAATTACACGTTTTGGAGTTCCTCAAGCCATGAACAAAGTACTTGTCACGATGCTTCAACGAACAATTGGTATTCATAAATCCAACTGGCATCTCTAATTGTTCTCATCTCTTTGGGCCTACCGTACATAAGTAAAGAGCGCGACCAGATTCACACCTTTCTAGTTGGTGTATGGTCTGGAAGCGACTCTCCCGATTGAATGTGATATCCCTTCGTTGAAGTTGGCTATGGAATTATTGCCCGACACTTCCTCGAAGGAAGAATGTCTCCTGTATCTGGAACGACTGGACGAAACCCGCCGCTTAGCAACTTTGGTTATCGAGGCACAGAAAAAGTGGGTTAAAGCCCATTTTGATCAATCAGTTTCTCCATGTTCTTTCATCGAAGGGGACCTCGTCCTCTTATATGACCAAGCACATGATAAAATTTGAGCAGGAAAATTCCAGCCCATGTGGTATGGGCCCTATATCGCCAAGTGAGCATTAAAAAATGGGGCGTATGAGGTAATCGACTATGAAGGTATTCCTCTGGCGCAACCTAGAAATGGGTTGTACCTCAAGAAGTAATACGCTTGAATTATTATTGTGTGGTGTGTGTACATAAGTGAGTGATTTCATTTTTGTGCATGTGTGGTGTGGTGTGCTTTCTAAGCGCTTTTCTGCTGATTAGGTCTTCCTGATTGTGCAGATGTCTATTACTCCTTTTGTCGGTTTCGCGGATGGTGCCTCTCGCAATACCAGGAATCTGTCCTCCGCAGCCTGGGTAATCTACAATCCTGCTGGTGAGTTAGTCAATTTACAAGGTGTTTGTATAAGGCCTACCACAAATAATTTCGTGGAGTATAGTGCCGTTTTGGAATTGTTAAATGAGGCTTGTACCTCGGTATTCGTGCATTACTTGTATATCTGGACTCACAGCTCATAGTGTTACAACTCAATGGTCATTATTTAGTTAGGAACCCATCCATTTTATGACTGTATCTATGTATTCATTTACTGGAAAGAAATTTTGATTACATTACATATCAACATATACCCAGACACATGAATGCATTAACAGATGCAGTAGCTAACATGGTTTTAGATAGACATTTACACAACTTGTAAACACATCATCATATGTGAAAAAGATCAATCCATATATATATATATATATATATATATATATATATATATATATGTCGAAATGTTTGCAGTTTGTGTGCATCACATAAAATCCAAAAAATATACATGTCTCTTTTAATAATATCCGGAGACAACATGTCTCTCAACAATGTGCAAATAAAAAACCTAGATGAATAATTAGCGTGGTGCTCATGGTAGCATGTCACTGCCCACACCAATTTCCTCAGTAAATGATGAAGGCGACTAGGCACCCCCATGGTGTGCCTCTGATAAGCCAATGGGACATCTTCCAGGCGAGCATAATCTGGGATCCCATGGGTGATTCCCTCCAAGTTCTGAACTAGCTCACTCCCCTCGCCACGCTCGCCTTGAGGGTCATAAGCGAGCAGGGTCCTTCGTGCGATCGGCGACATCCCTGCGGGCCTCTCTGGGCCAACATCTGCATACACATAGGAGTGTATTTTAGAACATGCATGTATACCAAAAAAAAAATCATAAAATACATAAAAATCAAAAAGAGTCTTACCAAGCTCCTCATCCCAGTCTTCTCCCTCCGGGAGTGGAAGATCTGGGTCTCTCGTGAAGTCGGTACTGGCATAGGGCTAGTCTTCCACGACGATCAACTGTCGCCGAAGCCATACGAAGAACTCAGGCTTCCATGACATTTGCTGGCCCCCTCCTGATCTGGGCATGAGTGCTGCCCATTGAGCCATCCATGGCTCTCTCAACGATGGATCGACGACTATCACCCCTTGGCCCTGGAAGAGTGGTAGTCGTTCGAGGATGAATGATACCAAGATAGATCTGTACCCAAACTTCTTTAGTTTGGCCTTCTTACACTTCGTCAACTGTTATTTGATATTCATTGTTACGGCAGTGGCCCAATCAAATAGTGTCGGGTTCATGCATTCTGATGCTAAGAGGAGTTGTGTTTGAATAGCCTCATGTGACATCTACAACCCCGTAGCCCGCGTAATGGTATGGAGCACCACTCTGAGTGCTAGGTCGAGAACCGTGTGGATGTCAACCTTCCCACTACGTGATCCTGTTTGTGCCCCTGGGCACACTCTTTCCATTACCATTGACATTTTTTCATTGGAAGGCCTATTACCTGTCATGATAGGGACTGGACCTCTCCGAGACAATTCGGTTATGAAGTAAACATCAGATACTTCAAGCTCCAACACTTGGTCTCGAAGCCTAAACTTCTCTTCGTTCTCGTCCCATATACTAATTAAGTATTGCAGCAATTCAGGTTGTGCCCTAAGACATGGTGTCAAGAAGAAATTTTTTAAGCCGCAATCTCAGAGAGCATTCATGCATCGCTCGTTCTCCATGGCCATTTCGTCTTCTTCACTATGCTCCCTTTCTTTCAATTTGATCACCATTGTGACTATGTATCTGCACCAAAATGGTCACAAACACTTCATTAGATCCCTTGAGCATTTAAAAATCTAGTTGATTGGTTCATTTTTTGTAAAAATTGAGTGAAAATTTAGGTTGCACCATTGGCGCGACCCCTTTGCAAAAAGAACCCAATTGGCGCAAGTCTGTGCCTGATACCCGCGCCAATTGGGCGAGCCCTAAATTTTCAAATATCCCCTCGGGGATCCCAAATCACAGTGGAAAACTATAAAAAAATGGATTAAAACATAGCTAAGGGAAGCGCCTCTTACCTGGAAAAAATGAGATCTGAAATGATGCACTGCATCGTCCACAATCGTCGCTGCAAGTTCGCACAGGAAAAAATCATTGTAGCTCTCCACAAGAGGTAAAAAGTAAAAATAAATATGTTTTTACTATTTTTGTCATATTTATAACTTTTCAAGATCACATTAGGTTTTGAAGCTTATTTTTCCAATATTTTATTATATTTTGTCGAAAAATGGGTTTTACGCTTGCTTTCTTGTGCAGCAACAGGTTTTTCACGCGACTTGAACGACGATACGAGTTGTATTTTACACTTTTTCAGACTCGGTAAAAAAATGAAAAAGTCACTACTGGAGTAATATTCTAGCTCTTTTTTGACTCTCTAAACATGAAAATATTGCTGAGTCGCTTGTCATTTTGATCTCGTTAAATTGGCTACGAAACGACATCTACCTAGTATACGTTTACCCCTTTTTCGGGCTGGGATAGATTATTTACGAAAAAGGAATGCCATAGCCTATTGCAACTAGGAGGTTTTCTCAGACACAATTCTCTACTTTTTCGGATCTGAGGAACTATCTACGAAAAGGGACTATTGGAGTTTACTTTTCCACTGTCTTTTCAAACTCTCTAAACACGAAAAGACGCTGAGTTCTTCCTTTGTCATACTCGTTAAAACCTGATGACATCGGGCTCCGTCGTAATGGCGTTAGTCGAGTTCCTCCTTCCTAGGGCTCGTTAAATGTACTAGGTTTCATTTTTCCGAAGGAAAAACTTATATCGCAAGCATATGCTATCCCCTTCAAGCTTGTTTTCAAAAATAATTGGGGTACTCGTCAGAAATGGTGGGGAAAAATGAAACCAGTGTCATCGCCGTGTCGGCAGTATGTCGCTCTTGAACATGGCACTTGTTTGCATTCGTGCCGGGTTGGGGACATCTAATCTCATTTTTTCTTGCCTCCATGGGTTTGGGTTACCCTTTTTGACCTCTCATCTGCTCTTTGCCTCATCATCATGACCTCAGATATTTTGATGTCAAATACTGCCAAATCCAGTGTCGTGCCGCCGATATGTTCAAGAGAAGTTGACCTCTATAGTTTTCAACCCCCTCTGATTCCCATCTGATCCTGATTCACAAATATTATGTTCCTCTATCTTGTGTCGATGATGTGGGAAACACTATGGCCCACCTTCGATCAAGGTCACTTCCTATCGACTTCAGCTCATTATCCAAGAAGTTGATCTAGAGACTCCCTTTAGGTACCTTAGGGCCTGCATGCCTCAATGGCAGGTTCTTCACACTCGACGCAAGGTTTTCATCATTGGCCTTCGATCGAATGATTCTGCGGGCGTTCGACATCAGCTCACTGTTCACATTCCATGGATTGTACCTCTAGTACCTTGAGGGCCATCGTCATTATTGGTGGTTCCTCTCGCGTATGTTAACGGCTTTCATTATTGGTTGGTAATCAGATGATGTTCTTGCATGTTTGACTTCAGCTCACTTATTCACATGCTTGGAATTGTACTCGGTTCAGGTCGAGATGGAGCGCAAGACCCTGGGTTTTGTCTGATGGAATCCAGGCTACGGATTTTGTGGATTATCATGATTGGTTACATGACTCATTGCTTGGATGGCTGTGACCATACCTGAGTCTACTTGTTCATCCTTTCTAGATGGCTGCGTCCATACCTTGGATCCTGATTATCGTATACTCTATCATGGATGGCTACACCCATACCACATATCATGTATTTGAGATATCAGTTGTACTTGTCTACGCAGGTTTTCCAATGGCAGTGTTTTCAATTGGGCACATTCGCATAAAGCATTTCACCCCTCTCTCTCTCTCACGCCTCATGCTTTAGGGGGCATCTGTTACATACTAATTTGTCATCATCCCTGCAATTCCCCATCCTGCACATTGGAGGGCCTTTTCCGTGACCTATGAGCAATGATCCACCTCTAGCTCGCGGAATGACGAGCTCCCACCTCCGTATCCGAGGGTACCTTAGAGGATCAACTAGCACTGCAAGAAAGGGTCGTAACATGACCACCATCTTCTACATAATGCTACAAAAAATGATTGCATAGAAAAAGAACTGAAGCCCCCCGAGCTTCACCTGTGTGAGTTTGGTCGTCATACCTTGGTACACCAAGTGAGCCCAATCAAAGAACTTGCCCGCCTGCAACTGCTGTAGAACCACTATATGTGGACCTGATAATGTATGGGGCAAATAAAAACCCACCAATCAGTCAATCATAGACAAATCCACACACTATGTCAAACTCATAATAGTGGAAATGTTAATAAAACCATCCACAATAGCAATGGGCCCACAATGTTGCTCATGCTATGCCCAACGACGAATATCCACATGCCCAGGTTGAAGAGGATAGGGTAACACCTCCCCTTGAGGTAGCATGACAATCACGAAGTAAAAATCCACCTGAGATGATATTAACAAGTCAGCTTGCCTCACGCCCATGATCAATCAGGCATTATCCCAGCAACGAACCAGGAATCATAAAAGTAGGTCCAGAGATCTCAAGATGGGATTATGAAGAAACTTTAGTAACCTCTACTGCACTATATTTTGACTGACTACTGGATCCTGAGACACCTCATCATGGAGGGTAGTCCAATCTCTCTCTCTCTCCATAATACTACCATAAAAAAACATTAAAAATTTCATTTTTTCACCCCTTTCGCTGAAAATAATAAAAATATGTTTTTATAGGGGATTGTGCACTTATCATGTGTCTATGTGATGAACAGGTGTGCGATGCATACGTGTATTCAGCCATCAGGCACGTCGCCTGCTAGGGTCAGTTGACGCAGATGTTCTTCACACATATGCACCGACGTCACATCTGTGCTTCACATAGACGCAATAATCGACGCATATGGGTGAAGAATTTGCACAGGGATGGTGCATGAAGCTCATGGCTTCATGCGATGACTATGCGACTCTCTTCGATTTACCCGCATGGTCCCCTAAAACTAATCCTAAAAGACCGTACACAGGACTGTTGTACATGCTACCTACCGTACAAATAGAAAAAATAAAAAGTATAGGGTGCTAGCTCCTACATGACCCTCGCCACACGCATCTTAGGTTCTATAGGCGTCCTCAAAGATAAGAAATTATCCAAATATAGCCTCAGACCTCTCAAGATCACCCTTGCAAATAAACTAACATTGAGCCCTTTTTGCCTACATATCACCCTTTTTGCCATTTTTTGGAGCCCATAACCAGAGGTCGGGACCTTTGTTCTCAAAACCGTGAGAGACATAAGGATCCATACCTCATCATATTGACCATAGAACTCTCTATTATAGTTACCACCAAAACTCTTTTTTTGGCATGACGCACACCCCACAGGTATTCCCTCTCTTGTCTTTTAATTTAGGTCATCACAAATTATTCATATGTTTTAAAAATATGTTTTAACTTGGGATATTGGTCGCTGATATTGAAGGTACATCAGAAATACCTTTCCTCATTCAACACCCCAATAAGAAAGTACAAGAGCACGTACCATTCAACACTCAACATGATAGGCTTCCTTTTAAGCTTTGCATATTTGGACATCATTTCTCCAAATTGCACCATATGGTTCATCATCTCGACCATTTTTATCATCACCCCACCTATTACATGATAAGAACCCATGTCAGTCGATAAATCCTCCCCACTCATGGCTCCCATCATATTCATAGATCCCCAGCCACTATCAAGATCCATGACCACTCACTGTGTCCCGAAAACCACGCCATTGGTACACCTTGATGATCAACCTCATTCCTCTTAACTCATTGCATACTAAAACCCAATCCTCAACCACCACTAATATTTTGTAACAGATCAACAAGATGCATTACCATGTTTCACATTGTCTTATCACACCCCCATGAATATAGCCCATATGTGTCACTTCATCTGCCTTATCACCCCCACACCAAGACCAACTAATGGGTCCCCCACCCTCATCAAAAAATACTATCCTCTAATCATCATGCAGGACCCACACATGTTAATGGGGCACGTGTCTCCATGTTTGTACATCCAAACCACTTTTACATTCTTTTGGAAATTGTACAAATATTTTTTAGGACAAAGACTTCCACCCATATTTTTACATTTCATATCTAGCGTCAGTTTCTAGTCACCCTTGGTAGAAGCTTTCAAATTATTTACAAATAAAAATTACATAATTCAGAGCATAATTAAACACACCCTGGATGTCCTACCGACTCCAAGGCTACCCCTATCAAAAATTGTTTTGATTGCTGCCACTTTCATTAACAACTCTGACCTTGTTCCATTTTTCCATAACCATCACCTATAACAAACTCTCATTATCATGCCTTGTTCATCCACCATATTACACTTTGCTTCACCAGAAACCATGATCCCTTGTATCAATACCTTTTTGGATGGTTGATGCTTCTTTCCTATTGACTACACCAAACATATTCTAGGATTGATCTAGTACCTTGGATGGCTTCCCCATTTTTAGGGAATATCCTCGGATGGCACAGTGGGAATTAAAATTTCCCATTTATTTCATTGATCCCCTTTAAATTCGACATCAACACCATTTTTCATGTCAAATTGGTATCGTACTTCATAATTGCTGCAAGTCTTCCATTTAGTAGAAGGCTCGTGCATTACTAGGCATATATTTCAGTGATGCTTAAGCCATGATGCATAGGAGGTTCCCAAAAGTTGAATACCCATGCATACATTAACACCTCATCAAAAAAGTGCTTCACCCAGACAATGCATGCAGGTACACAATTCAATCTATTTTTTCAAAGTAAAAACGCTCTTGACGGAGTCAACATTCATCATCACCAACCAGAAGCATGTCACTTACCACAATGTAAATTGACAGAACCAATATATGCTAGGTTGTATTAACTATTCATCATAACAAGCATGGGACATGCCCAACTTGTAGAAACATTTCTTATTTTGTCACTTAAGGTTTCCTACAAAGCATGGTTACTCTTTTTCTTCACTCAAGGGGCCCCTCTACTCATCTCCACAACAATTTACTCTCTCTCTCTCTCAAAGATGTTATGCGGAATCTCAGTCAGAACAAAAAACGTGATGTATTTTGGCTATACAATTGCTCCTAGATCTCATACATGAGGGGGGCATTGTTAACACCAAAATATTGTACACTGCAAGAGACATTAGAAATTGTCTAGCAAAATGTACAAGTCAAGAATTTTCAGTAGAAAACATGATGGAAAGATAAAAATTAAAATTTTTCTAAGGTTATTTAAGAAATATTGGAAAAATCACTAGAGATAAATAAGGTGTGTGTGGACTTCACGTCTTTTTCTTCCAAAGTCGCGTGGTCCAGGGAAGGGAAAATTGTCATATTCTGGGGCCACTTCCCTCACTCGGGGAGGTGATTCCTTGACATGGCCAGTCAAGTAAATAGGACTTAAGGTCACCCTGAAGATATGCAACCCTCAATATAATCATCTTGTCCTACTTTTGGGTCACTATCACTCTTGGGCCAAGGGAGGGAAGATGTGTTCAATTTTTTCTATATAAGAAAGCCATGGAAAGAGAAAAATATGAGGCATTGTTATGCTGGCCAAATTGCTATCAGAGCAACACCACATTTCATTGTTGAAAAAAATGAAGTGAGAGCAATAAAATGTTGGCCATATTTCTTCTAAGCAATCCAACGTCTTAGTGAGAGCAGAAGAGTCCACCAATGGAGAGTCTTCACACTTCTTTTGAGAGAGAGGAGAAGCTTTCAAAGGGACTAAGGAAAGGGATCTCCTTGCTGAGGATATTTGAGCACCATAACTCAAAGGATTCAATTCAAGTTTTTTATCATTGTATTATATTCTTCTACCACCAACATTCAATACAAGGAGTCTTTCTCCATTGATATATTGACATATTTTCTCCATTGAGTATTTTTTTTTATTTGTCTCTTTTGTTTAGGCTCATGTTTCTTCATGCATTATGTCCAATACTAATCATGCTTTGTTTTTTTTAAGTCTGTTCACTAACAACACCAACTATCTCTATGATCCTTTACAAGGAACAACCAACTGTTAAGGAGTTGTCATTTGGTACTCCATTGCCACAAAAGCACTAATACATGTTTTTATTTATTTTTCAAGTTGTATATGATCCTCCAGGCTTGAGCTGTGGCTTGAGGAGTCGTGCCCCGGGGGAATCTAAGCCGTTAAAGTCACCCAGGGATCTCACTCGGCACACCAACGCTTAGCTGACTATATTTTTAAGCATGCCTCCTCCCACAGCACGGAGCACAACCCCCTGCGCGGGGTTTGATCTTGGATTTTATGCAGGCCCCATCGAGGACGGAGTTGTACTAGTGGGACTTGACGATATTTCATGGAGGATAAATATGTGCCATTCACCTAATAATTATTAATAATTAAATTAAATTACTCCATTAGACATGCCTAGTTTTGAAATAGGTCTATCTATTTTTGGAATAATTTTTAATTTTACTATAGATACTTATTAGGTGTATGGGAGGGATTTATCTCCATGTAATTTCCTATCATATTATTAGGAGAGATTTAACTAAAAAGTAGTTATGTCATTTTTAGCCATTTTAATGAAATTAATTAATGAGAAAAAATGTCATATAGAATAAGTTATGATTTTTTTGGATATGTGGTATTGATAAGCCATGATATTGGCCTATGGTATTGTAACAAAGTTTATTTACAAATTAAGAATCTCCATGATTGAGTGGAGTGAATTTTCATAAGTAAGAATCTTATTACAAGTTTATCTATATATAATTAATTATAATTTATGTAATTAATAATAATGATTTAAAATAAAATTAAAATTTAGTTAATTTTTTTTCCTTTTTAAAATTTTGGTAATGTATGATGCATCATGAAGAAAGTTTTTTTAGGCTTTTTATGAATAAATGTTTTCAATATTTTCAAATTATTTAAGTTATATGACTAGTTGCATGGAAAACCACTCTACAAATTAGTATGATAGATGTTGTAAAAATAATAATAATAATTGTGGCTATAGGCTCTCTCCATCTAAAACTCAGTATGATAGATGTTTTAAAAATAATAATAATAATTGTGGCGTTAGGCCCTCTCCAACCGAGAATGAAAGTGATGTTGTAATGTGTTGTCCTCTAAACATTTTGACTTAGTGAGAGCAAAAGTGTCCACCAATGGAGAGTCTTCACACATCTTTTGAGAGAGAGGAGAAGATTTCAAAGGGACTAAGGAAAGAGACCTCCTTGTTGAGGATATTTGAGGACCATAACTCAAAGGATTCACTTCAAGTGCTTTATCATTGTATTATATTCTTCTACCACCAACAATCAATAAAGGGAGTATTTCTCCATTGATATATTGCCATATTTGCTCCATTGAGCATTTTGTTTTATTTGCCTCTTTTGTTCAAGTTCATGTTTCTTCATGCACTATGTCCAATAATAATCTTGCTTTGTTTTGTTTAAGTATATTCACTAACAACACCAGCTATCTGTGGGATCCTTTGCAGGGAACAACCAATTGTTAAGGAGGTGTTATTTGGTACTCCATTGCCACAAAAACATTAACACAAGTTTTTCTTTATTTTTCAAGTTGTATATGATCCTCCAGGCTTGACTTGTGGCTTGAGGAGTCATGTCCCAGGGGCATCTAAGCCGTAAAATTCACCCAGGGATCCCACTCGACACACCATCCCTTAGCTGACTAGAGTTTTTAGCATGTCTCCTCCCCCTAGCACAGGGCACAACCCCCCCATGAGGTTTCATCTTGGGTCACCTTGCTTACGAGATCCATGCCCATTCTCAACAGGTTGTACTAGTGGGACTTGATGATATTTCATGGAGGACAAATATGTGCCATTCACCTAATAATGATTAATAATTAAATTAAATTACTCCACTAGACATGCCTACTTTTGAAATAAGTCTATCTATTTTTGGAATAATTTTAATTTTACTATAGATACTTATTAGGTGTATGGGAGGGATTTATCTCCATGTAATTTCCTATAATATTATTAGGAGAGATTTAACTAAAAAGTATTTACGTCCTTTTTATCCTTTTTAATGAAATTGATTAATAAAAAAAATGTCATATGGAATAAGTTATGATTTTTTGGATATGTGGTATTGATAAGACATGATATTGGCCTATGGTATTGTAACAACTTTTATTTATAAATTAAGAAACTCCATGATTGAGTGGAGTGAATATCCATGATTAAGATTCTTGTGACAAGTTTCTCTCTATATATAATTAATTATAATTTTTGTAATTAATAATAATAATTTAAAATAACATTACAAATTAGTTAATTTTTTTTTTCTTTTTAAAATTTTGGTAATGCATGATGCATCATGAGTAAAGTTTTTTTAAGCTTATTATGAATAGATGTTTTCAACATTACAAATTATTTAAGTTATATGAGTAGCTGCATGTAAATACCCTCTACAACTTAGTATGATAGATGTTGTAAAAATAATAATAACTAGAAATTTCACCACATGTTGCAAAAGAAACACCATAAGGAAATAGCATAGGAAATAGTAGCCTAGAAGAAATAAGATGTTGCAGAAAAGGAGCCATCGTGGAGGAATGAAAATCAAAATTTTCTCCCATGGAAGCAGGAAGTGAAATATTAATGCAATATTGCTTCCTTGAGCCTTACAAATCATTATGCCTATGTTGAAGTTACGTTAAATACCTTGTCTGATCATGCAAACATGAATGCCTCATGAATAAATAAATAGATCGTGATTTTGTACCTTCAAAATCAAAGGTTGTTTTAGTGCAGTTCCTCCATATTTAATCTTGATCAATTCCTATTGAGCCACCTATGTATTATTTCCTTCATGATCTTTGAAAATATTCGAAATATCACATTGTTCTTTACCACTGATGTCCCTCGTGTCTACAATGTTCTTTATTTTTAGTATCGTTGATATGAAGTTGGTTTTTTTTTCTTTGGGAAGACAGTTAAAAATGTATGGAGAGGTGGCTTTCATCACTTTAAGAGCAGTAAAAATATGGTCATTGAGAAAATAGCTCCAACACCGAGAGAGATTTGGTAGCATTTATGGAGTTGGCGAACGTGTATTGTTCTGTGGTGTTGGCTACTCGACATAGCTTTCTTGATCTTGCACAGAAGAATGAATTTTTATTTATCTTATATTACATTAACAATGAAATTTCCAACATTCATGGACCACTTTCCATCACATTTCTAGAGAAAATTATAGCAGAGTATCATACAATTCTTATCAAAGCTAAATGCTCCTATATGAAATAACGATGAATTTCATCACTTAAGAGCGGTAAAAACAAATTTATTGAGAAAAAAAATCCAACAAATTTGTAGAGAAAATTATAACACAATATCACACTTTTATTATGAGAGATAAATTCTCCTATATGAAACAATGATGGATTTCATCACTTAAGAGCCGTAAAAACAAGTTTATTGAGAAAACAACTCCAACACATTTGTAGAGAATATTATAACACAATATCACACTTTTATTATCAGATCTAAATGCTCCTATATGCAACAACAATGGCTTTCATCAGTTCAAGAGCAGTAAAAAAATTTTATTGAGAAAACAATACAAGTTTATTGAGAAAACAACTCTAGTGTAGAAATTTTAATACAATTATGTATTGCTTGGATTCTCCTGGTCTAACAATTGTATGTCACTGTTAAATACATAATCCTTCTACTTAAATCTTTGTGGAAATTTAATCGCCAAATACAAACACATGAAGAAAGATCAATCACATATAACACAGATGTTTTTACTGGGAAAGCATAAAGCTAAAAACCCCACTATCATATATTATGTATATATCATTATATCATGGATAATGAAACAATCTCATACAAAATTCCAATCCAAGAGTTCTCCATACAATATACAATCGTCTCACACTGTCATACAAAAATTGGCTCACACATGCACCAATTTACTGCCTCGAGACAACTTACCTCCACTGCGCAATCCATGATGGTGAAGAACCTATGAATGATTAATTATAGCCTTCCTTGACTGCGCAATACTCATAGGCATCTCCAATGTGTGTTTGGTTGCAAGTGTGCGCCCACTAATGTCACAAATGATAGTCAAATTGTCCCTTTCACTCTCTCAACTTGGTCTTCACTGGATCTAACATGCATGTAGTTAAGAGTAGTAAATCTTTAGTTGCATGTGAGATCAAGACATGTGAATTAATTTAATATTTAATTCACAGATCTCTCACTAGTGTATCTTTAGTTACAGCTAGCACAACTAAGTTTTACTCACTTAACTGAGTTAAACTACTTTACAACTTACATAACTACACATCCAACTCTGTTACAACTAGAATCACTCTGTTACAAATCAAGTCCACTTGCATGTCCCACAACCAACCTTAGAACTCAAAATTCCTTCAGTCAACTGGTTTTCCACATCTGTTAACTGAAATCAAGTGCTTCAAGAGAATAGATTAATATTAATTGTCCAATTATTATTAAGAGATAATAATAATTGACATGAATTCTAATTTTAGACATGAAATCCGAACAGACTTCGCACATGCAATCCAAAAATACATGCCCATCCATTAATATAATTTTCTCAACCATATATAAATAGTATCCCTCTATAAATAGAATTTTCTCACCATTCTAAAAATAGAAATACACCTAAAAATAGCCTGTGTGGGCCCCACCTAGTGTAGGTGCTTAATTTTCACTAGGATCAAGGATGTTGCTTCTGGATGCCAATTTCACTTTTTCTTGTTGCAAACTTCAACACTCCCTCTCAAAAAGAAAGGGATTTATTTTCATGCGACATGCAACTCCATGCGTTTGCCCTGCAACCTTTGCATGCGCCATGCAACTCCATGCATGCACCCCGCAACTCTTGTATGCAACACTTCTCTAGTGTTTCTTGCACATGCAACACTTGTACGCAACACTTCCAAAACTGAATAGCCTCCAAAAAAATGAATCATTATAATGCATCTATCATCAATGTCTTATGAATTCTACTAGTACCAACTGCACATGTCTTCATGAACCACTGCGCTGCTGAACTCTACATCCATGCACTCTGCACTTGCTGTCATCTTTGATCCGCGCTCTAGTATCTGACACTGTCACTTTGATTTCATGTCCTCACAACATCTGACTGCATCAATCCAAATGATCCTGCTACTGCTCTACAGTGGGCTCCTTGTAGCTAGGTTCGATTCATGAGATCCACACCATATGAATGAATCCTACCTAGAAATTTCTTCTTAGGATTATCCATGCATGTCACCCCACCTCTTATGTGGTGGTATAGTTGCATGCAATCCCTCTGACCATCTGGCACGAAATTTCTCTTCATGAGTGGTTTCTCCCACTCCATGATCCTCATCTTGTGGCTACTCCACATCCCGAGGTTCACTCTTACCTGCATGCAAATCTTGCTCCCTCTCAAGCGTCAATTGCATGGATTTCTTACACTTCCCAACAATAGGAAGCTTAGTAGAAATCCCATCTACATCAAGTCTATAGAGATTCTTAACTCAAATCCCAACCTTCTTGGCTTTCCCTGTTGCTTTGTGTCGCAGGAAAAATTTTCCTTCACTAAAGATAACATCATAGCCTCTATCCTCTAACATTACGACTGAGACTAAATTTTTCTTCAAACCTGGAACATGCATAGCATCTTTTAAATGAAAGAGTTTACTTGACGCCTTTGAAAGGTAATGGTACCAATGCCAGTCGCATTGTATCGTCCATCGTCGCCCAACTCAATATGAATCTGGAGATCTTTCTCCACTAAGTCACTCAAAAGTTTTGTATCTCCCATCATGTGAAAGGAAGCACCACTATCCAAGTACCACCTTGATCCCAATGCACCTAACACCATGCATGCGATCAATGAGAAGTGAAGCTGAAATTGCGAGGCAAGAGCCTCACCAGCTGCAGCTCTAGAAACCATCTTGTTCTTCTTCTTACGTGGACAATTTTTGGAAATATGTCCATACTCGTGACAGTGAAAACACTTCACTTTGGACATGTTGTGCTCCTTGCCATATTCACCGGCCTCAAATTTAGAATGGGATTTCTTCCCCTTCCCCTTCTTCGCTTTGGCAGCCAAAGAAAAATTCTCTTCATCATGAAGCTTTGATGAAGAGCCATCTTTGGTGTTCCGCCTGAACCCCTCTTGTACTAGATCCGACCACAGTCATTCCCAATCCAAAAGTTTTTCCCGTCCGTTGACAGAGTCTTCATAACAGTGCCAACCCTTAGGAAGCCCTAAGAGAGCCAAACTCACCAAATCATCATTAGCAACACTTACTCCTACACTCCCAAGCTCATCCTTGCATTGGGCAAACTTTATTGAGTATACCAAAATAGTGTCGTTCTTTTCCATCTTGATCTTTTTGAGTTTATCCTTCATCACCAATTTCCTATGGTCACTTCTGCTTTGGAAAAGATCCGTCAAAGCCTTCCACATAGAATATGGAGTGGATTTCCCATGAAGGCTTGAGACAATGTGGTCTCGTACACCTTCCAATAGAATCCTCCTCGCCTTTGCTACTTTCTTTTTCCATGCATCAAGTAATGCAGCATCTGTCGAAGTAGGCTTAGGAACATCACTGTCGATGAATTCCTTCAAGCCATTATCTTCAAGCACCGCCTCCATCCTATCCTTCCATGCAATGTAGTTCGAGCTTCCCTCGAGTGCATACTCTAGCCGCAAACCATTGAAATCCATTTCGATGTTTACTCAACTGTCGCACTAAGGAATTCTTGTAGATAATTTGTATTGTTTCCACCAAAAAACTTAGCTACTGCTTCAATATTGAAATCTTCTTTGCTCTGATGCCATGTAGAAAATTTATAACACAACTCTGATACCATGTAGAAATTTTAATACAATTATGTGTTTCCTAGATTCTCCTGATCTAACAATTGTATGCCACTTTTAAATACAAAATCCTTCTACTTAAATCTTTATGGAAATTTAATCACCAATTGTAAACACATGAAGAAATATCAATCACACATAACACATATGTTTTTACTGGGAAAACATAAAGCTAAAAATCCCACTATCATATATTATGTATATATAATGGATAATAAAATAATCTCATACAAAACTCCAATCCAAGAGCTCTCAGTACAATATACAATCGTCTCACAATTTCATACAAAAAATGGCTCACACATGCACCAATTTAATATCTCCATACAACCTGTCTCCACTGCGCAATCCCTGATGGTCAAGAACCTCTGAATTATTAATTCTAGCCTGCCTTGACTGCGCAATACTCATAGGCATATCCAATGTGTGTTTGGTTGCAAGTGTGCACCCACTAATGTCACAACTGATATTCAATCTGTCCCTTTCACCTATCTCTCATCTGGGTCTTCACTGGATATAACATGCATGTAGATAATAGTAGTGAATCTTCAGTTGCATGTGAGATCACTTCATGTTAATTAATTTAATATTTAATTCACTGATCTCTCACTAGTGTATCTTTAGTTACAACTAGTTACAACTAGCACAACTGAGTTTAACTCACTTAACTATGTTAAACTACTTTACAACTCACACAACTATACATCCAACTCTGTTACAACTAGAATCACTCTGTTACAACTCAAGTCCACTTGCATGTCCCACCAACCAACCTTAGAACTCGAAATCCCTTCAGTCAACTAGTTTTCCACATCAGTTAACTGAAATCAAGTGCTTCAAGAGAATAGATTAATATTTATTGTCCAGTTATTATTAAGAGATAATAATAATTGACATGCATTCTATTTTTAGACATGCAATCCATGAACAGACTTCGCACATGCATTCCAAAATAGACACCCATACATTAATATAATTTTCTCAACCATCTATAAATAGTCTCCTGCTATAAATAGAATTTTCTCACCATTCTAAAAATAGACATACACCTAAAAATAGCCTGTGTGGGCCCCACCTAGTGTAGGTGTGTAATTTTCACTAGGATTAAGGATGTTGCTTCTGAATGCCAAATTCACTGTTTCTTGTTGCAAACTTCAACATCTAACACTGAGAGAGATTTGGAAGCAACTGTTGAATTGGTGAACATGTCTTGCTCTATGGTGTTGGATATTGGGCATAGCTTTTTTGATCTTGTATACAAGACTGTAAATTTGCATGTAGCTTCTACTGCATTAACCATGAAATTTTCAACATTTAGGGCACATTCGCCATCACATTTGTAGAAAAAATTACAATAGAGTATCACATTTTTCTTATTATATCTAAATGTTCCTATATGTAACAACTAGCTTGTGCCTCATAGTTTAAATTTGTGCTAGGAGGAGGAGAGGAGGAGTGTCAATGTGCAAGCTAGAATATGAAGAGAAAAAAGAATCTTGTTCAGGACTTGAGATAGACTCATTCTTTGCACATCTAGAGTAAGCTTAATAAAACAAAACTCACCATACTTTGAATTTTTAAATAAATATCTTGAAAATTAGAATATCAATTGAATACATTTTACTCAATTACACATTTAACAATATTCATTTAAAAAATACAAATACAAATTACCATTTTAAATAAAAAAAGTACAACACAGTTAACAATATTCATTTAAAAAAATACAAACACAAATTGCTATTTTCAATAAAAATAGTACAAAGAATCACATTAATTACCATGGCCCTCATGTACCTTCCTCTTATTACTTTTTAAATACCCGTTTTTTGTAACTTATTCTTAATAAAATAGTGTCAATTTTGTAAAACTATAATCTATAAGTCTCACCTTTTATAGCTTTGGTGGAAGGGTAGAGTATCTAAATTCCCTTACCCTTTAAGAAGCATTCTCAATTATTGTACCACCCACCTCGACATCCAATCTAGACATCCTAGTTATCATGATTCAAAACTTTTTTATCATCTCAAATCCTTATAGAATTAGATATATTCTGTGAGTTAATGTTTTGTTTTGTTTGTCACAATGATTCAAAAATTATTTATTATACCACACTATTGACTTACTCATTATCTGTCTTGTTTATGAACCCTTTAAAAAACCACAAGAACATTTGATTTTACATTGTGATCTCCCCAACATGGGTGGGGATTTAAAAAATTGGAGAGTAAATTGAGTGGTTAATGTTAGAAATTGTTGCATAAGATGGAAAATTTGGATGTTTTGTAGACAATATGGATGTTATAAGAGATATATATTTTGAATTTTTTAGTCTCTTTCGCCACCATGCATCTAATAGGATCCATTTCAAGTGAAAACGTCAATAAATCACTATGCGAATGATAACTTGTGACATCTCTAGCCATTTTCCTTGATTGTGGATCAAGTTATAAACTAAAAACTTGTGAAATACCTAGCCATTTTCTTTTATTGTCGACCAGGTTATAAACTAGAATATACTCTCTCTTCAGAAGACCTCTACAGTATATATTGGATGCAGGGAAATTTTATGATAAAACTTGTACAAAAAATCCCTTAGGGTTGTCTCAACTTACTCTATTATTAATTACATAGTGTCAATTTTGTAAAACTATAATCTACAGTAAGGACTTAGTGGGTTTTTTCTTTTGTAAGTTTTGTTTGGAATTGAAAAATAAAAAAATTATAAAAGCTAAAACTATGTAGTGAAAAAATTTGTTTAAAATTTCAGAATAAAAAGTTGAGTAAGTTTGACATCATATAATATGAAAATGGTTTATGATTATAAAGTAAAAAGCATGTATTATTTTTTTAGCTACAATTAGGTAATTAAAGATATGGGTATAGATTAAATATATGCATTAAGTTTTTTTGAACGGAATAAATTTGATATTTATTAACAAAAAAATCCCGAAAGAGTATGTATGTAGTTACAAACTGTTATGTAATTAGAAACTATTACAATTAAGTATTTAAAGATAATTTTAGTGTTATTTAAGAAATGATAATTATGAACATTCATCATTATTGCTCAAGATAAATCATGTCCTATGAAATAATTTTAAAATTTTAAAAATATCACATATTTAGGAAATTTTCATTATTAATTTAATTTTCTATATATTAAGAAATACTTCTCATGCATAGTAAAACAATTGTAACATAAATAATATATAATAAAAAAACCATGTATTTTTGGAATAATAAAATAGTTGTAACAAAAATAATATAGAACAAGAAAATCTATGTATATTTGGATGTACGAAAATTTAGATACATTTTAATAAGTAAAATTTTAAAAGAATAATGGTTATAAACATTTAAAAATAGTTCTATTAAATAATTAGTTTAGATCTATATTATTTATCATAAAGACCAATTCTCTTTTTACTCTAAAAGAGTTTTGCATATCAAGACATATGATCCCTCTTGACTCTTGGTAGATTCGAGAGTTAAGATTGATCTAGGCCATCTTAATGTCCCTTTTTAAATGAACTACATTCCACATGAATACGTCAATACCATGGGCTGTTTTTATAGTTTGTTATTATTTTATTTTATTATTTTTATTTTTTATTGTATCTTGACCTAGTTAAAATGTTCATTACATTATGTCAATCTTTTTATTTAATTTACTTTTGAATTTTTTTAATTTTTTTTTTTGTCTAATTTGACATAGTCAAAATGTTAAATTGAGGTTAAAATCTAACAAATTTTTAATAACATTTTAACTTAAGTGTCACCAAAACTTAAATTCAATCTAACTTATTAAAAAGAAAAAAAAAACTAACATTATAAAAAACATATAAAAAACTAATTACTTGTGGATCTAATGGCCTAAAACATTTCAATCATCTAAAGTGATGTTGTAATTTGTTGTCTTTTAAATATTTGGACTCATTCAAATTAAAATAAAATTAAAATAACCCTATGTTAAAATAAAAATTCTAAGTTATTATTTTTTTTATCAATTTTAGTTTGGTAGTTAAGTTAAAGTTTAAAATAAAAATAAAAATAACCCTACTTAAAATAAAAACTAAGTTAGAATTTAACTTGGTCATGTGACTAGTAGTTTTGAGCTCTAGGTTTATGAGAACCCATAGTATTTACCATGGTGTTCATCTGGAATATAGCCTATTTAAAGGGGGTGATTAAACTAGCCTAGATCCATCCCAACTCCAGATCTACCAAGACATGAATCAAATCTCTTAAAATGCAAAAATATTTGATCTCTCTAAATACTTAATAGATTTAAAATTAAAATAAATTAATAATGTAATGTGTTTATGCATAAAAATTTACAAACCCATGGTACCTGTAAACTTCCACCCATAAACACATCAAATTACTAATATGCTACCTGTCAATGTCAATATCTGTCAATATATAGTACGGGGTGCGTAATATCTGTCAATATATTTATATGGAGAAATTTTCAAAATAATGAAAAGAATAATATCTATATTTCAGAAAATGAAAATAGTTAAGAAGATAACCATTGGCCACAGGTGTCTATTAACCCTGCCATCAACTTATTGGATCAGATTTTTGTAAACTGATGCAAAGGTGGGCATGTATCTTACTCCAGACTCTAAGAGTAGTCCACCTCCAGGCTCCACCACAACCACAAATTGCCTTTGGCTGTTCGAGCTCCCATGCTCATCCGCCGTCCAGAGTTGGTTCTCAGAGGTATTGCTGCTTGAGCTAGATTTCAGTGCACTTTTTGAAGGTTTAAAGATTTAGTAACTCTTTACTGAGTAATCTGATTTGTAATAGACTTTTCCCATATAGTCAATATCAGGTAATCCCCTGATAGTAATAAGTGTATTCAAACTTGATTATCTTGACATGTATGTTTGTTGCATTCAAGTCAATTATCTTGACATATTTTTGTTTTCCTCGACTCATTACTTGGCGCGAATTTTTTTTTTCTCTATTCTTTAAAGAAAGGTTTGGCTTCCTTGTACTTTTTGGTTTTTATTCTCTCATATATAAGTTAAATTTGACATGCATATGTTGCATTTGATATGCACAATGTTACTATTTAGACCAGATCTAGGGTTTATTATTTGGTTGGTTTATTTTATTTTATTTTGTTTCTGACTCCAATTCTAAGAGGAAGTATCCATTTAGGTAAAAAAAATATACATGTCATAGGTAGGTTATATTGTAATTGGTTTTTAATTAAAAATTTTTCATTTCAATTAAAACAAAAAAATTTATAAAGTTTTTATTATTAATTTTTTTTTTTTTTCACATTTTTGCTTATAACATAGATTTGACAATTTTTATGGTCTTTGCCCATCTTAACTCTTCATAGTGGGATCAAATCTCTCTAGGTGTAAATCTCTTTTTTTAGTGTAAAACTTGAGGAAAGGTTTGCACGTGGAGAGATTTGATCTCTTTCTGGACTTGATAAATTCAGAGTTAAGATGGACCTAGGCTAGTTTAAGTAGTGTGTGTCCAAAGAAAATCTATTGAAGATATGATTTATTTTATCAATGATATGTAAATAATATTAATATAATCTTTTTTTCCTAGGGGTCTTGGATAGATGGTGATCTAGTGCCTATTTAAGGCACTACTTGATGTGAAGTCATCCGTTCAATTCCTTACCCAGATGTAATGTATTTGGACATAATGATGAAGATGTAGTCCCACCCAGCTTACAAATATATATATATATATATATATATATATATATATATATATATATATATATATATATATATATATATATATATATATATATATATATATATATATGTCCCGAGTGGTTCAAATATGATGATGAAGATGTAGTCCTACCTGGTGCCTTAATATATATATAATCATTTTAAATATTCTAGATATGTCCTTATCATTTTAATTTTGAATGCAAAGTGTCGTGTTGAATTAGACCTAGGTGAAAATGAAAAAAAAATCCCTCAAATAAGGTTGTATTCAAAATTGATTATTTTGACATATTTGTTGTATTCAACTCAATTATCTAGACATATTTTTGTTTTTCTTAACTCATTGCTTCATATGTGTATACTATCTCATGATTTGGTCTTCATGTTTTTTTCTTTTTGTGTATGTCTTAGTTATTTTTCCTTTATAGTGTTTTGAACCAAAATTTCTATGTATGGTTTTTATTCTTCGATATGTTTGGGTTTTCTTTTTTCTTTTTTCATTTTCAAACAAAACCAATTTAAGCCATATACATTTTGGCTATTTTACTCTCATTAAGTCAAAACCCAAATCCACTCAGGTAATAAGCTAAATTTGACCTGCATACCTTGTATTTGATATGCACAATGTTCCCATTTAGACTATATCTAAAGTTTATTATTTTGTTGGTTTTGTTTTGACACAAATTCTAAGAAAAAATATCTAGTTAAGTAAACACTTTTTTTTTTAATACTACCATAGATAAATTATATTGCAATTGGTTTTCTCAAAACTATTTCACTTCAATTAAATCAAAAAGAACTACACATTTTTTATATTTTTATTTGTTTATAATAAAACAATTTTTTCAAAAATAAAAATTATTTTTATTTTATTTCTTTAAAATAATTTTTTTGTTTTTGATTGCCTATATTATAGATTTGACAATTTAAAAAAACCAAAAACATAGTATAGTAACTGCTCACAAAATTAATTACAATGTTGATTTGATAGATTGAGAGGACATAGTCATTAATTTTCTTGTTCCTAACCCATGGATAGGGCATCTATTTAATTCTTCCATGCTCGTGAAAAATGACAATATTTGTCATACCTATAATCCTCACCACAAAATTTTAACTAGCAATTGCGGATGTTGCAAAGGAAACACCTTAAGGCAGTAGTGTAGGAAAGAGTAGTATTAAATTGTTACTCTTCCATGATGAAATTGAAAGTGTCAACAAATGTTTCCAAAGGGTTCAAGTAGAATTTTCTATCTTATTTAAAGAGGGGGTTCTCAGAAATTGCATCATTGACATGATAGGAATATTCATCGTATCAATTTTAGTGTAGTTGCCCAAGAATGCACTGTAGAGATAGAAAATATCTCTATCCTTACCAATTATTGACCAAAAGACCTTAATTTGGCATTTTAGTTAAAAGATTTGGTATTTTGGTTAAAAATCAATATGTATTTGAACTGGAAACACTTGTGTTTGAAGTATTTTCTACTTGAATGGTTGGAATTTATCCATGATTCCACACCCTATTTGTATATGCCAACTTTATTCGGGATTCAAGATTTCTTGCAATGTATTGGGTCATATTTTAGTTTAGGACAAAAAATATATATTTTTATCAACATCAAAATTCAATTATGTCAACCTACTCTTCTTCCATTGTGGAAGTGGTTCTAAATATTTTTTTCCTTTTCATAGTTTGAGCTTAATCTCTACAACCTGAATGTGCTCAAGTCCTTTCAGTGAGTATCCAACCATATTTATGGTTGAATACTTTTTCAGCTCTAATATAAAAAATTGTATAGAAAGTAAATTGGACATGGATTTTGTATGCCATTCAAGGTTAACCAAAAATAAAAAAAAACTCAAATGTTGAGTATTTTGGATGATCGAGGTCTACTTCAATCTAAAATTTTATTATATATATATATATATATATATATACAACTTGAGTGAGCCTAATAGTTAAGAGCATGTGTTTCTTCTTAAGAGGTTAACCCAATGGTTAAGAGCATCTCTTTATTCTTAAGAGATCGTAGGTTCAAAACCATATATCATACACCCTTGTCCTACAAAAAATGGGTTCTCATAGACCAATTTGGTATTTTTCTTGGCTTTGACCTTAAAAACATTCAAATTAAAGAAATTAAAATACATATAACAAGAAAGAGTAGTAAATAGGAAACATGTTGGATTAACTATAATATTATTTTATGAAGTAAATTTTATATAGAAAATGATAGAATAATTATTGAATTATTTTATAAAATATTTTTTACTTAAATATATAGAAAATTATGGAAGATAAAATATGATGTAATAATAATCATTATTTTTGTTAATTTTTCTAACTTTTTATAATATAACTGTTTTATTATTATTATTTTGTAAAATAAGTTTTTCCCAATCAATCTATATATATATATATATATCAACTTTTTTTTTTTACACATATTAATCTTTTTAATAAAAACAATATTCACTCAACAAAAATTATTCCATAAGATATTGACTTCATAAACTCTCAATTATATAAACCTTAGAGCTTACAATAATTATTAGAAAACACTTTTTGTTTAATCAAAATTCGTATATGTAATTAAGAGTTAAGAGTAAGTTCTAATAGGAGATGCCCATAATATTGTTTTATGTGTCATTATGTGATTTATCTGACTCTACAACCATTTAAGAATTATAAAATAAAAATAAAAAAATATTATTTTTAACAAAAGATTTAAGATCTATAAAGATGTCAAAATTTATGTTAAACCTACTGTTAAAACTTTAAAAAAAATTGAATTTTTTAATGAAAGATTTAAGATTTATAAAATATTCAAAATGTATGGTAGACTCAGTTAGCAAAATTACTTAACCAATCCAAACGTAGAATGGGCTGTTATAATTTTTCACTTACAATTATAAGTATACCCATAACTAATAACCAGCCAGAAATCTTCCATATCATATTTTCTTAATCAAAATTTTACAATTACATAGAAGACTTCAATTGATAATTGGGTAAAATATGTACTCACACATCTAGTGAATGACATTCACTTGTAATCATCCCATGTCATTATTTGTTCTTTTTCTTCTCAATGAATCATACTCAACCTATATCAATCCATCTCCACACAAGTCAAAAGAATATTATTAGCATGTGATTTATCTTATGAAATTATCGATATTGTAACCGGAATGGCCATAATTCAGGATACTCTAGCCAATAAACCACTTTTCAGTACTCCATTACAATTGGTTTTCCTCTCCTCTATTGCTTTGGATATCTTACAGATCAAAATCCACCTTGTCTGAGAAACAAAACTCAATCCAAGACACCATTGAATCAACAAATTGTAGCAATGACATTTAAGTATTTAATTGAAACCACCAATGCCAATTAAAGTTATAGTTGATATCTATAATAAAATGAAGAATAGGAACCAGATTAAATGAACATATTTGCAAAATTTATGCAACCTTCATTTCTTTGGAATATGCAGACCCTGGTATGTTTATTAGAAATGATAGATTTCCATCCACGAAATCAGAGAAATGAGTAGACATTTCATTTATTTCACTTTCAGTGGAGACGCCCAAAAGCTGGTTTGCAATTAAACTAGCAGCTAACTGCACCTCATATATGTGTAATGTCAATGCCAAAAGTACTAACCATACAAAACGAATATAAGAATTGAAATATAATAGGCTATCATGTGTGCACTTTCCTTCCTACACTCGAATTCAAAATAATTTCTCTATCTTTCCAAGTACCCATTGTTGGCTATAAAATTATCTGAATATCTGTCATGAAATTATGTTTCAACTTCTCTGGGGCATGTAGCTAGTTGTAATTCCATAAAGCTTCTTGTGCAGGTCACCATGTATAGCAATCAAATCGCTCCTTCCTACTAAATCTTGAAATGATTTGGGGTAGCTAGCCTTGAATATCATTCCCTCGTTTTGAAATATGTATCTATTAAACTTTGGATTAGCGGAAATTATAGTTGATTTTCCTATCACACACCCATGAATATAGCCCATGTGTGTCACTTCATCTGCCTTATCACCACAACACCAAAACCAACTAAGGGCCCCCACCCTCATAAAAAAATACTATCCTCGCATCATCATGCAGAACCCGCACGTGTTAATGGGGCACCCGTCTCCATGTTTGTACATCCAAACCAATTTTACATTCTTTTGGAAATTGTGCAAATACTTTTTAGGAGAAATACTTCCACCCATATTTTTACGTTTCATATCTAGTGGCCGTTTCGAGTCACCCTTGGTTGAAGCTTGAAAATTATTTACCAATCGTAATCATGCAAGTCAAATCATAATTACACACACCCTGGATGTTCTATCGACTCCATGGCTACCCCTATCAGAAATTGTTTTGACTGCCACCACTTGCATTAATAGCTCCAACCTTGTTTTAGTTGTCCATAACCATCACTTACAACCAAATTCATTATCATGCCTTGTTAATCCACCATATTATGCTTCACCAGAAAGCTTGATCCCTTGTATCAACACCTTTTTGGACAGTTGATGCTTCTTTCCTTTCGACTTCACCAAACATATTATACGATTGAGCTAGTATCTTGGAGGGCTTCCCCCTTTTTAGGGAACATCCTTGGATGGCACAATGGGAATTAACATTTCCCATTGATGTCGTCGATCCCCTTGAAATTCAACATCAACACCATTTTTCATGTCAAGGTGGTATTGTACTTCACAATCACAGCAAATTTTCCATTTAGTCGATGATCCACGGATTACTAAGCATCTCTTTCAACGATGCTTAAGAAAAAATGCATATTAGGTTCCCAAATTTTGAATACCTAACATGCATTAACACCTCATCAAAAAACTGCTTCACCCAGACAATACATGTGTGTACCAAATTCATTCTATTTTTTCATAGTAAAAACAACCTTGACGACGTCAGTTGTTATCATCACCAACCATCAGCATGTCACTTACCATAATGTGACTTGAAGAACCAATATCGGTTAGATTGTATTAACTAGTCATCATAATGAGCATGGGACATGCTTGTCTTGTAGAAACATTTCTTATTTTGTCACTTAAGGTTTCCTACAGATCATGGTTACTCTTTCTCTTCAGTCAAGGGTCCTCTCTAATCATCTCCGCAACAAGTTACTCTCTCTCTCTCTCTCTCTCTCTCTCTCTTAAATATGTTACGTAGACTCTTAGTCAGAACAAAAACGTGATGTATTTCGGCTATACACTTGCTCCTAAATATCATACATCACGGGTAAACTGTTAACACCAAAAAATTGTACAATGCAAGAGACATTAGAAATTGTCTAGAAAAAGGTACAAGTCAATATTTTCCAGTAGAAAGCATCATGGAAAGATAAAAATTAAAATTTTCTTAAGGTTATTTGAGAATTTTTGGACAACGCACCAAAGACAAAGAAGGTGTGCGCGTACTGCACGTCTTTTTCTTCGAAAGTCGTGTGGTCTAGGGAAGGGTGAACTTTCATATTCTGGGGCCACTTCCCACATTTGGGGAGGTGATTCCTTGACATGGCCAGTCAAGGAAATCCGACTTGAGGTCGCCCGGAAGAGGGAAGATGGGTTCAAAATTTTCTATATAAGAAAGCCATGGAAAGAGAAAAAAATGAGGCATTGCTATGTTGACCAAATTGCTATCAGAGAAACACCACATTTCATTGTTGAATAAAAGGAAGCGAGAGCACTTACATGTTGGCCATATTGCTTCTAAGTAATCCAACATCTTAGTGAAAGCGGAAGAGTCCACCAATGGAGAGGCTTCACAATTCTTTTGAGAGAGAGGATAAAGTTTCAAAGGGACTGCGGAAAGGGACCTCCTTACTGAGGATATTTGAGTACCATAACTCAAAGGATTGACTTCAATTGTTTTATCATTCTATTATATTCTTCTACTACCAACAATCAATAAAGGGAGTATTTCTCCATTGATATATTGACATGTTTGCTCCATTGAGTATGTTGTTTTATTTGTCTCTTTTGTTTATGCTCATGTTTCTACATGAATTATGTCCAATAGTAATCATGCTTTGTTTTGTTTAAGTCTGTTCACTAAAAAAATCAACTATCTTTGTGATCCTTTATCGGGAATAACCAACTGTTAAGGAGGTGTTTTTTGGTACTTCATTGCCAAAAAAATAGTAACACATGTTTTTCTTTATTTGTCAAGTTGTCTATGATCCTCTGGGATTGACTTGTGGCTTGAGGAGTCGTACTCCATGGGCATCTAAGCCATCAAAGTCACCCAAGGATCCCCTTAGCACACCAGCCCTTAGCTGACTAGATTTTTTAGCATGCCTCCTCCCTCTAAAAAAACCTACCAAGCATAGTTACCAAATTCGGTCTAACTGACCTAAAAAATTCGAAAATTCAGGTGTTGATTGGGTTCAGGGAATAATATTCTAATTCAGTGCAGAATTTATTAATTTTTCGTAAATGACAGAAAATCCAGTTCATAATTGATCCACATGTATTTGTTAATTTTTGTGAATGGAATGCTCAACACAATGCCTCTCAAGCACCAATTTTATACATATAATTTAAAATGAAATATTAAAAACGAAAATTAGATTATATAAAACACTTAGAGAAAATTCTTATATACAATTTTTTTTTGTGATTAACAATTTTATTTTTTCATAAAATTTAATTTCGGAGCCCCTCGATTAGGGTGTACAACTGTCAGGAGGGATATCATAAGCGTTGATAGCTGGCGTTTGCTCGTCCTTCTTGCAATTAATATTCATAATGGTGCATTGTCATTTCAGCTCAAGGCAGTGTGCGAATGATCGGACTTTCATGATTTTGCAGTATGGCCAACCTATTCTGTCAGACTGCCGAGGGAATGTTTCTGTTATGGTAAGTGGGTTGCCTCCCTCCCTTCATTCGTTCATGAATTGCTTCTTGCATGCAAGCGTTTGGAGGCAGTAGAGGAGGAAGCTGGGCACCATTCAATTCATCAGCCACTCTACTTTGTGGGGGTATGTATATATCTTTCTACTCGCACTCACGGTTGCAGTTACCACGGTTTTTTTCTGGTTGATGTATACTATGGTTGTTTCGTTTCTTTTAATGGTCCTAAGCTTTGTTACTCCCATGTCGAAGCCTGTTAAACCTTGCTTCCGTGACCCCTGTAACTCGTTAACCAGCCCATTTCTTTATGCTGTCATTCCGGTTAGTTCATGGACCAGCTTAATGTCAGCCTTTTCAGGCACCTTGCAGTTGGTCGAGTTGAAATTAGATGGTAGGTTGTGGGGCTTATGGCGTCGGCGGGTAGGCTTAGCTGCTGCTTATAGAGGAAGCTGTTGGGTTAGTGGACGTAGGTGGTGTCTACTTCATGTTCAACGAGACAATTTGCGAAGGTTCTGCTTTTGGTCACTTTTGTTTTTTCTCTGTTGGGGTTTTAATTGGATGATGCTTCATATGTTCCATGCTCCTTTTACGAGCTCTGTCATTAGCCCTGTTCTTTCTTATACAGTGTGCTCAGACACTTTATTTCACATGCGGTCAGCGCTGTTATATTTTTTCCGGCTCTGTTATCAGGGTTTTCGTTTTCAGAATTGGGTTATGGGGTTCGTGGTCCTCTATTCTTCGGGTAGACATACCGTCCCTCTTCACTGTTTTCAAAATTGGGTTCTGAGGTTAGGCTTCCCATGTTCGTCAGGTAGACACGCCATCTCTGTTCCTTGGGTGGGCACTGGGTGTTTATATGCTATTACTCATTCCCTCATCGTTCTCTCGTGCCTGTTTGTGTTGCTGAATAAGCTTCTATCCACCATGGGGAAGCGTCGTTCTGGTTCTGAGTCTACTAAAGGCAAATAGAAGGCCCAATCTGAGCATGCCCCTAAGAAGCGCAGTCGAAAATCTAACCAAGAGATTCTTGAGACTCTTGCTGCAAACTATGTTATGGGTAATTCTTCTACTGTTCGTCAGGAAATCCGTGGCTGGGAATGGGACATCTAGACTGATCCTGAAGATAATGAAGCGGAAGCTGAGATCTTGGACTTCATAACTGACCCTGGCAATACCCGGGGTCGTCTCACTTTATTCCAACAGACTATCCATATGTACTGGATAGTCAAGTGCCTTATAGCAAAGGCTATACAGAGTTTCCCTCCCGTCCAAGCTAAGACAGAATCAACAAAGATTGAACCTCGCCTTTTGGACCTGCTTTAGGACATGCAGAACTAGCTGCAACATATCAAGATCACTCAGTATCAAACAACAGATCGAATTAGTAGATTGGATGATCGGGTGGGCCGTATGGAGAAGCAGCTCCAGCAGCTACAACAAGTTGATATGCCTGGGTCCACAGTGAAAGACCCAACTCTAGTTTATTCATCTGATGGCTAGTTGTTTTCCGTATCATGCTTTTTGATGCAATTATCGGTCTTGTATGAACTTCTTTTATTTCATCAATATGTTGATATTTTTGTAATAGGACAAATAGCTCATGCGGCTTATAGACGGATGAAACAATTTCAATTTTGGTTTGCTTTTCATGCTTTAAGGTGGCCAACAGACCTGGTTTCTTATGGGCAAGTCACAGACTGGATTTTATATTTTGTAACCTGTCTTACATTTATGAATAAAAAATAGTGAGGTCCTACCAAATTTTAAAAAAAAAAAAAAAAAAAATTAATTTCGGAGCATAAGAGTAACCCAATTAACATTATATTTCGAAGTTTGTCAATTAACATTATATTTCGAAGTTTGTGTTGATAACTAAGTAAACTTTTGACAACAAACACAAAATGGTTATAAGTAAGTTTACGTAATGATCCAGCAAAACTCAAAACTACTAGAATGTGAACTGGTGTCACCTTTTCTCCCCACTTAGATTTTTGAAAATATGGAGAGCTGTTGAAAATAAAGCAAAGAGAAGTATTTGAGAGTTTCAATAAGTATTTTATATATTACAATCTATTTGCAAATAAGATAATATATATTCTATTATTCTATTTTATTCGTAGAATATATTTTGAATTTTGCTTTTTTATATTTTAATTTGCATTTCTATTAATTACATTACAATACTGTAAAAATATACTTTTAATGAAAAATTTAAGAAAATAAAAAAATAATATTAATTTTTACAGATATAAAAGAAAAAATTGCTAAGGCATGCTGTCATTAAATTTTTATTTTCAATTAGTATTTACATCCATTAACATTATTATAAATTATATTTATGTCGAAAAAATTTCAAAATAATGAAAATAATAATATATATTTTTCAGAAAATGAAAATAGTTAAAAGAAGATACCCATTGGCCACAGGTATCAATTAACCCTGCCATCAACGTATCGTACCAGTGAAAGAAAGGATCAGATTTTTGTAAATTGAAGCAAAGGTGGTATCTTACTCCAGACTCTAGGAGTAGTCTACCTCCACCACAATTTCCGTTTGGCTGTTCGAACTCCCATGCTCATCCGCCGTCCAGGGTTGGTTCTCAGAGGTATTGCTTGAGTTAGATGTCCGTGCAATTTTTGAAGGTTTAAGGATTTAGTAACTCTTTACTGAGTACTCTGATTTGTAATAGGCTTTTCCCATATGGTCAATAACAGGTAAACCCCAGCTAGTAATAAGTGTAGTCAAACTTGATTATCTTGACCTGTTTGTTGTATTCAAGTCAATTATATTGACATATTTTTTGTTTTTTCTTAACTCATTACTTACTTCTTGTGTGTATATGTCTTAATTATTTTTTCAATGTGTTTTGAATTCAAATTTGTTTGGCTTTTTTTGGTCTATTCTTCAATGAAAGAGGTTTGGCTTCTTTGTGCTTTGCTATATTTGGTTTATATAGTTATATATAAAACTCAGGTAATAAGCTAAATTTAGCCTGCATACTTTGTATTTGATATGCACAATGTTAATATCTATGGTTTATGGTTTATTATTTGGTTGGTTTATTTTTTGATTTTGTATGTGACACCAATTCCAAGAGGAAGTACCCATTTAGGTAAAAAAAATTATGCTTGTTATAGGTAGGTTATATTGTAATTAGTTTTTAGTTAAAACTATTTCACTTTAATTAAAACTAAAAAAGTTACAAAGTTTTTATAATTTATTTTGTTTATATTAACATATTTTTGGGAAAGTAAAAATTAATTTGATTTATTTTTAATAATTTTTTTGTTTTTGTTTGCTAACTATTTTTATGGTCTTTGCTCATCTTAACTACTCATAGTGAGATCAAAACTTTAGAGATGTAAATTTCTTTTTTTGAGTGCAAAACTAGAGGAAAGGTTTTTACCTTGATATTTGATCTCTCTATGTATCTTGATAAATTCAGAGTTAAAGATGGATCTATGCTGATTTCAGTACTATTAATTTTATCAACTAGATTTAAATAATATTAATATAATCATTTTATCCACGAGGTCTTGGATAGATGGTTATTCGATGCGTATTCAAAATTGATTATTTTGAAATATTTTTTGTATCCAACTCAATTATCTCGACATATTTTTAGTTTTCTTAACTCATTTCTTCATTTGTATACTATCTCATGATTTGATCTTCGACTTTTTGGTGCTTTGAATGGAAATTTTTATGTTTGGTTTTTATTCTTTGACCTAAGGGAATTTCTAATAGTGTAGAGAGGCTTGAAAGAAGCATAGATATTATTTCTCCGAAGGACATGGGAAATTTTGTCTGTTGTCCCCTAGATAAATGGGAGATGGACCTTGGAAATAGGATCCACCCAAGAATATTTTCCACTCAACTCTTTATATACCTTCCGAAAGGCTTTCAGACCTTGAGATCTACTATAACCATTATTTTCAAAGACGTTAAGAAGATGGGTTTTGTTTGATTCCAAGGAGTTGTTGTCAGAGATTCTACGAGCACGAGTCGCAAGAGTACACAGGACACCAAATTTTTGTGCAGGAAAATGATGAGACCCAACATGAAGGTACTGTTCTGTATGAGTCTTCTAGCGAAAAAATCGATGAGAAATGGAACTATCTTCTTTCCTTGAGAGAAGGATATCCAGGAAAGGGAGGCAACCATCCACCTCCACTTCCATCGTGAACTTGATGGAATCAGAAAGTGAGTTTAGGTGCCCAAGGAACAGATCTAATTTCTCTCGACCATGGGGCGAGATGACACAAGTATCATCCATGAACCTATTCCACTTCCTAGGGCGGAATTTAGCAGAGGCAAGAGTCTTTCATTCAAAATCCTCCATAAATAAGTTAACAACTATGGGGGAAAGAGGGGAGCCCATTGCAACAACACAGGTTTGCTCATAAAACTTACCTTGCAAACTGAAGAAATTCGAGGTGAGGCAGAGGCTAACCAATTTAGAGGTGTCCTCATTAGAGATCTGTTTAATGACATCAACGGCTTCTTGGATGGGAATTTTGGGGAAAAAGGACACAACATCAAAGCTAACTAAAACCTCACCAGGCTGCAGCTTTATGTTCTTCCACTTCTTGATAAAGGAAGCCGAGTCCTTCACAAAGGAATCAATTTTACCTACAAGGGTTTAAGCTTTTGGGCTAAGAATTTAGCGAGATGATAATAGGGACCACCTATTCTGTTAATAATAGGTCTTAAAGGGGCCCAGGTTTATGAATCTTAGGGTTTTGAGGGCGAGAAATTCAGGCTTACTCAATTTTCTTTTAGGAGGCTTAGCCTTCCTAAGAATAATGGAGCAATCTTGCCTAATGGTTTCCTTAACGATATCAGGGAGATACTTAATGACATATTTGAGGCTACAAATAATGTCATCACCGGGGATCCTCTTCAGGGCAAGGGAAAACTTAAGTCCTCTATTAAGAAGACCGATAACAGAAGAATCAAAAGAAAAGCTTGAAAGGTTAACTACATTATTATTAGAATCCTTATTAATGACATCATCCCTAAATCTATTATTATTATTTTTATTATTACTAATGCTACTTAGGTTATTATAACTAGAATTATTATTTCTAATTATAGTATTGTTATAAGCCTCAATATTATTACAATTGTATGATATTAATTCATTATTTGAAGCATTATTATTAATAGAATTATTTATTACTGAATTGTTGTTCTTATAATTGTTATAATTATTAATACTATAAATAGGGTTACCAATACTATTTAAGGTTGAATTATTAGTGGAGGCTAAATTATTAACAGAACCATTACCTACCGAGAATGGAAAACGATGGATAATGGATCCATCAACAACATCCCACATTTCTCCAACGATCTCATCAAAAAATCCCGCGGAATCATTAACGCTGGTTCATCCTCACATTAGCTAGTTCGAAATGTCGACCTAATCCTAATGATGTGATTAATGTGAAAGACATTTATCTATCTACACTATGGATCACAAAAGTCTTAGATCTAAAACTATTAAAGACTCTTCTTCCTCACTAATTATTTTCAAAATTATATATTCGAACAAAATTTTCATATATTCTTTTTTATCTAAATAACTAGTTTTAATGTAAGAGTAGATTTAAAACATATTTCAAAGCTATTTGGAAATTTTTAACATTTTTAAAAAGAGATATAACATGTAATCACAAAATTGGTTACACATGTATGTTATGATGCTAATGTGTTGGCTAAGATAGGTCATCATGATGATATTGTAGGTGTTGGCTGAGATAGGTCGTCATGATAATGATACAATTAGGTCATCATGATGATATTGGTATGTTATGATGCTAATGTGTTGGCTGAGATAGAGTAGGAGATGCAGATAATTAAAGTTAAGTTACAATAATGGACATTGGGGCAAGAGCAGATCGTCACACAAGTTGGTGTGCCTGGCACACAGGTATGTGATTCATGGTTGTTGTAAGAATTAGGGTTACTTATATGTTTGTCATTTCATTGTTATTTTGGTTACATGTATGATAAATGCTAGTTCATTAGCGTAGTCATATGCATCATGGTCATGAGTATTCCTTTCATTCTAGGATTTATGCAGGAACGCAACAGAATACACATACAATCATAAAGACAAAGATGCAATGGAAATAACACTTCATTTAATTAATATCAAAGAACTGAAATTTGCTTATAGACATAATGGAAATAAACTAACTAGGGTGCTGGTGGCTTATCTCTGAGAATAGATGTGGTGGCTACAGGCCTCTGAACTGTGTTACAATGAGGCTCGAGGGCCTATTTTTTACTTACAAATAATGGAAAACCCTAAACATCCAAACCCTAACGCTAGGAGATGAAGTGCCAAAACTATGGGCCTCGTTTGGGTAAATTGTTGTTTCAACTTCCCGGGGACGTAACTTTGGCATACGATATCCGTTCGACGCACACCATGCCTCATTAGAAATATCTATCCGAGGACTGCAACTTCTAATGTGCGCAACATTGGTCCAAGGACCCATATTGTTCTCGGTTTTCCCAAAAAGCGTTGTTTAGGGCCTCAAAACGACTCTGGAAGTTCAAGACCCAAAAAACTGCTAAAAATAGTAAGTTGTGTCGAAACTGAAAGAGACAATGGTGGGCCCCAAGTGGAATAGGCGGGTGGCCAACAATATCCACCTGGATCATACATACATTATAGATGCTAGTTGATTAGTGAGTAGTGCTTCACCATCCTGCCATTGACAGGACCCCTAGGTAACTCTGCTCCATCCACGTCCTTGAGGAAGAATGCATCATTTCCCCTTAAAGCATAAATGATGTATGACCCTTTCCAAAGGTTATAAAATTTACCATGTTTACCTTTGTCTTCTCTCCTTGAATCCAACGTTAGAACTTTGTCTCCAATGTTGAAGTCATCTTCTTTAGTCCTTCCGTCAAAAATAGTTTTGAAATTTTCCTAAATTACTTGAGTTTTGTTGTAGACCTCCTCCCTTGACTGCTCCAACTAAATAGCTTGATTGATTCTTCTTTGTATTTCATTTGGCTCAACCTGTAATTATCTAATTATATTCATGATTGGAACTCCTAAAGATGATGGAAACAGAGCATCCATTCCATATGCCAATTGGTATTGGGACATATTATTTGACTTCTTTGTAGTAAGTCGATCAGCCCAAAGTGCATTAACCAATTTGTTGTGCCTGGATTTCTTGTTGTCTTCCAACAAATTTTTAATGATATTTACCAGACTCTTATTTGAGGATTCATCCAACCCATTACCCTGAGGGTAGTAAGTTGTTGAATGTCCCAAAGTAACGTGGTATTTATTAGAAAATTCAATCATTTTCTTAGATTTAAAAGTTGTTTTATTGTCAGTAATAAATTTTCTAGGACAACCACATCTAGAAAGGATATTGGTCTCAAGAAATTTAATAATGACAACATCATTATCAGATATGGAAGGAGTGGCCTCTAGCCATTTAGTAAAAAAATCTATGGCTGCTAGAATCCACTTAAGATGGCCAAAGGAAGGAGGATAAGTTTCACCAATGAAATCCAGCCCCCACTATTGGAAAGGGCTTTCAACTGAAATAGGATTTAATGGCATGGGTAAAAGCTTTATTTTTTCTTCAAAAATCCGGAATTTATGGCATGAAATTAATTTCTTATGAATGTCATGGAAAAGGGTATGCCAGTAAAAACCAACCCTAAGGACTTTATTGGCAGTGGTTTTCTAGTAGAGATGACCACCGCAGTCACCTTAATCGAACTCCTCCATGATTCTTTCTGCATCATCCTTTAACAAGCACTTAAGCAAAATACCACCAACATCTTTCCAATATAAAATATTTTCTACGATGCAAAAATTAACTGCTTTTAATTTTAGAAATATTGCCTTTTTTTTGTTAGACCAGGAGGAGCATTTAAATTGAATAAAGCATACAAAAATTTTGCATACCAAGGTGAGTTCAAAAATGCTTCATCGATCTGTAGAGTCACCTGTTCCTCTTGATCATCCAGTGCAACCACAAAGTTGATGTATAATGCATTGGAATTACACTCTGCCATCAGTTTGGCCAGTCCTTTTCCTTTGATAAAATTGGTTGGTTTGATTTCTAAGTCATACTCAAGGATGAAAACAATCCATTTTCCTCGTTTTCCATTAGGTCCATTCTGTGTCAAAATATCCTTGACAACTGAATTAGGTACATATGCAATAGTATGGGAATGAAAAATATATACTGTAAAATCTTTTATTTCTTTAACCAATGCAAAGGCCTATTTTTCCATAATATTATATTTCAAAGACGCATCTCTTAAAGCCTTACTGAAAAATTCAATAGGTTGTTCAAATCCTTCCTCATTTTTCTACAACAAAAAACCTGCAAAGTTTGAAGCAAAATAAAATATAATAAAATCTTTGGTAAAATCTGGACTAATCAACACAGGTGCTTTTGTTAATGTCTGTTTAACTAAATCAAAGGATTGTCTAGCCTCAATATTCCATCTAATTTACGAATTTTTTTAAGCATGTTTGTTATATTTCTAAGAAGCTCTGCAAGGTTAGGAATGAATCTCCTTAGGAAACTAATATTTCCAATAAAGACTGAAGCTCTTTGATGTTTCAAGGGTTAATTTTTTTAATATTGCTTCAATTCTACTGGGATCAATCCTAATTCTATCCATTTAAATAATATGACCAAGAAGCTTACCTTCCTCGAGACCAAACAATGTTTTCTTAGGATTTAATGAGATACCAAACCTTCTACACTTTTCAAACACTCTTCCACTACAAGGAAAAGACCCTCTAGCAGAGGTTATAACAGACGTTTTTAGTGTTATAAAATTGGCCAAAGTTGTCAAAAAAATATTTGCCACAACATCCGTTTTTGCTAATGGAGGTTTTTGCAGAGCTTCTAACGAAATTTCAACACAAATAAAAAAAACTCGACGGCCAAAGGTTATTACAAATGTTTTTCTCATCGGTGCACTATTTAGGTGTCAACGTACCAATGCATTTTAGAGTAAACGCACCAGTCCTACAAACCTATGAACCACCTGGACGGAAAGAAAATAAAGAACGCCCCAGGAAATTTAGAAACGTCCTAGTGCGTGTCATCTAGACGGTCTACCTGGGGCGGTCGAAGCTGCATGCACTGGGCCATAAAGGTCTAAAACTGCATCAGGTGCACTGTAGGTGATACAATGCACCACGCCATTCTAATTGGTATTGGTATTTGTGTGGTGCACATAGGTCCTATCAATGCACCAGTTCCTAGTATTATAGAAACGCACTGGTGCGCATTATCACACAAATAAATTGATTGTTCTAATTCATATTGGTATTTGTGTGGTTACCATAGGTCATAGAAATGCACCGGTGAACAGTCTCACATAAACGCACCAGTGAGCAGCCTTACATAAACGCACCGTTGCGCAGTATCGCACAAACGAACTGAGAGTTATAACTGGTGTTGGTATTTGTGTGGTGCCCATAGGTTGTAGAAACACATAGGTGCGCTTTATCATATAAACACACCAGTGTATAGTAACTGACTTGCGACGTTGTTCATTTTGTATTTTTTAGAAACATCGACTTGTGACACTGCAATTATTGTGTTTTTTTTAATTCATTATTCATCAAAATTGGACACATATCTTATAACAGTTTTTATATCAATTAATTTTTTATTAGTGCATTTCAATGTGATGTTTGGATTAATTTTTTATATCATATCATAATTATTGTGATTTTTCAAAATTCATTATTCATCAAAAAAACGACACATGTCATTTTCTTTCCAAGGAAAAAATCAAACTCTTTATATTCATAAAATTTTATCTCTGTATATACATTTAAGCATTTATTGGGAGAGATCCAATCTATTCTCATTTTGTGTCCAAATAAGTTCGACCCTTTCTCATAGCCCCATCCTAGAAAGGGTGTGAAAGTTGAAAATCTTCCCTTGGTCAAGTGAAAAACATCCAATTGTTCATCGGCCTGGAGTAGAAACCCCAAAAAATAGAATCTTTTTCTGGGCCTCCTCTTTAGAGGAAAAGGACCCGAAAAATAGAGAAATATATCCTGATACATGCATCATAGAAAAACTGGGTTCCCGGGCCTCCTCTTATGAGGAAAAACAACCCAAACAAAAAAGAATCAAACAATATATAAAGTTTTGTAGTGGAGCATCAGAGGATATAATCCTCAACTAAGTTTTGTGGAACATACATATTATAGTTTTTAGCTACAGAAATTTTGAGAGTACGAAAGTAAATATAAAAAGAAAAAATAATTGATAACCACTCTAGAAAATGGAGGATGGTCTCAATCCATAGAGCCTTCCGGTCGTATTTCTCATGTCCTCTAGCTTCCCAAATTTTGTTGTAAATCCTCCTTAGAAAGGAGCTCTGTAGCGGCATTCCGTTCCCTGTAAACATGACATAAATCAATGTGAGAAAAATAGTCCTTCAATAACCAGCATTCTTCAAGGATAGGGCGTAAAACATAATTTGAACAAACCAATTCCTTATTAAACCATTTGATGATGTTGAGTGAGTCCCCAAATAACTGAACAGAAGTAATATAAAATGTGTAAGCCAACATAGGAGGAGGTGTAAAGCTTTGATCTCAGCATAGTTGTTTGTGCCCTGACCAAGGCCGATAGAGGCTTCCAATCTTCTTGAATGGTTTAGGTGAATAAAAATTCTGGCACCACACTGGTTCGTTGGATCTGATGCTCCGTCAAAGTAGGCCCACGTGATATACCCCCTAATAATCTCAGGGGTAGTGACCATTTTCTTTTACGAAGATTCTTGTTCTGGGAGAAGGGAGTAGATGGCTGCTCCATTCTGAGCGACAATGTGGAAAGGGGTATCTTCATTCCTGAAAATAGCATGGTTCCTAGCGGGGATTGATGTTTGTTTTTCAGTCGGGAAACCATTCCACCATGACTGCCACGCTTCCTTAATCGAAGGACTGCCCCATTTCTAAGTGTAACCTACTAGATTTCGGACCTTCCAGATGGGCTTTGCATGCATCCTAAAGGGAATAATCTCCATTGCAACTGACCCAAGCATCCAAACCCAATCTAATCTACTCCCCATTTCAAACCTTCCAAACCAGACCTTCCTCGATCAGATCCATGGCTCTGAGGGTGGCCCACCAAACCACCGACCCACCGTTAGTGGAATTGACAGGGTTCCAGACCCAATCGACAATGTATCTAGGGTCAATGTACTTCCTTCTCATTACCATGGACCAAAGGGAGTCCTTGGTCAGAAGTGACCATCCCATTTTAGCTGCAAGGGATTTGATGAAGGAGGGAAGATCCTTTATTCCCCATCCTCCCCATTCTTTTGGTCGGGCTATTTTCTCCTAGGCCACCCAAGACAGGGAGTGGTCCTCTTTCCATCCTACCCACAAAAATTTATGATAGATTTTCCTAATGTGTTCCAAGATCCCCTGCGGCATCCATGAGAGAAGTTCTCAGTAGACAAGTATGGCCATTAAAACATATTTGATGAGAATTATTCTCCCCGCTCTGGACAACCATTTGTAACACCAGAACTTAACTCTTTTTTCAATTCTGGCCACTATCCACATCCAGTCAGCTATGCGATAAGAATCCAGCTTAAGATGGAATCCAAGGTATTGGAGGCTTTCAAAAAACTTTCTGACCACAAAAGGAAGGGAATCTATGGCTATTCTGGATTCATCCTCCAAAAGTATCGTAACCATCCTTGAATATTTGTGATGATTGATGCTCATCCGATGGCTTTTAGGAATAGGATCAGGGAGTCTTTGAGATGGAAGGAGTCCCTGCAACTGCCATTGCTGAAGAGAAGGATATCATCTACGAACAGTAGATGTGTGATACTGAGATTTATAACTGTTGGAAATACTAAGAGGGGGGTTGAATAAGTATTCCTTTCAATTAGAGCATTAGTTAATATTCAATTATTATCAGTGTTTGTACAGTAACAGTAAAAAAAGCGAACACAAATGCACAAATTTTTTAAGGTGGAAACCCACTTCGGGACAAAAACTACCTAATTATTTTCTAATAATTCTTTAATATTCAACTACAATTGAAAATAAAGCTCCAACTTCCTAGAATCTAGAAAAGTATTCTTCTCTAGCTCCCACTGGATGGATGCTCTAACGCCCGAGATTCTTCAGTAGTCAACTAAATGGATGCCCCAACACCCAATGAGCTACAACTCACCCTAGCACCACTCTACCACCCTAAAGTTTTCACAGGCTTGAACCTATTGGTGACTTCATGCACCAACCTAGCACCAGCCTACCACCCTATAGAAGAATAAAAGAAGAATGGACTCCCATACCAGGGAAAATGGTCCACTTTACAATGATATAGAATGATTTAGAAGAATAAGACACACTATACCATAACCCCAACTATGACACAAACACCTAATTGTGATCCTAGACCTCCCGACACTGCCTCTTCAACTCTTGGCAGATAGACACTAGTACAAGTTTTACAATAATGTATTTACAATGACTTAGTACAATGATACCTTTACAGTGACTGTATGCAGTGCTGCCCACTTGAAGACTTCATGTGATGAACTTCTTTCTATTGTTCTGCACCTTGATTGCTGCTCTTGTCATGCTACCCTCTATTGCACCTTTCTTTTCTTTTCTGCCCTAGAAATTTTGGTCCTTTGCAACCCTTGACAACACATGATCTAGATTTTTCTTGCCTTTTAGGAGCTCGATATTGAATCTGGTGTATCTCTGTTATTTCAGATCTGCAATATGTTATTTTTGGCCCTGTGGTAGTCCTATGAGTCTTCTTTCCAATGCCATAGGTCTGACCCAATTTGGATTCTTCAAGAGAGAGTTATGTCCAATCTCTCACAATACCCTAATTATGGACTGTTTCAGTCGAGCGAAACTGTACGGCATACCACGTGTCACAGTTTCTTCATTCTGCTCAGAATTTGATACAAAGAAAACTACCTTCCATGCACTATCTTCCAATTTTTATATAATTCCAATCCGATACTCAGAGAGAGAGCTATGACACTTTTCCCAAGGTCACTTCTTTGAGATGAATTTCAGGAGCTTGCAAAACACTGACTTCCACAAATCATATCTCTGAACTTATTGCTCACCTTGATCTAAAGTTTTGCAGGAGCTTCCTCTGGATGTCAGCTTCCCCTCATAAAAATTTCAGCTTCTGAAGCTTCGTATAAAAAAATTTAGAGAAAAATTCTAAAATGACCTGTTTCCGATAGTGAAATCCCTACATAAGGAGGATATGAGGATCACAATTTATATAAATGCTTAGGTTGAGAGGGGCTTCAACAAGTGAATGTGGGAGGGATTTTAGGAGATTAAAAAATATTAATTATTACTTTTAAATGACCCATGCCACAACCCCATGGGGTTTTAGCCCACTAACTGGGCTACAAACTTCAAACATGAATATCTCTCAAACCATGAAGAATTACGTGGCATGCCATATATCAGTGGAAACATCTCAACAAGTAAAAACCATCAAAAGCATTCTTGACCCAGAATATAGTAATTTGGCAGGTCAAAATTCCCATGAAATATTGGGGTAGCCCTTAGTGCTGCTTGGGCTGACATCAATGACAACCGATGATCAACAATATCCCCCTTTGGCATTGATGGCAACACAAGTACTCCCCCTACGATCATGAAACGTCTTCCTACAAAATTCTCTCCCCCTTCGACATCAATGGAAAAGGGTAACTCCCCCTAACACACAACCATCTTGCAGACCTATACACACTTCCACTCCCCCTGACACACAACCATCTTGTGGACCTGTACACACTTCCACTCCCCATTTATATTCTGAATAAGGAAAATTTAATGAGAACTTGGGAGAATCCCAAGCTTCTAGCGAAGATATTCAAATGATTCACGAGTACTCTTACAATCATCAAAGCTTCCTGCCTAATCTACATCTATAAAGGCTTGAATAATGATATTGTTACCCTTGGGATACCACGATCCATATTCTGTTGTTTTCTTTAGATATCGAAGAATTATTTTGATGACAATACTATGTGATTATTTTGGTGCTGCCTAGAATCTTGCTAGTTGTCCAACTGCTTGCATAACATCTGGCCTAGAGGCTGTTACATATAGAATACTACCAATCATAGATCTATACAACCTTTGATCCACATCCTTAGATGAGTCATTTATGCTCAATTTGCAACTTGTTACCATTAGAGTAAGGATGGGTTTGCAATATTCCATTTTGAATTTCTTCAGCATTTCCTTGATGTACTTGGCTTGACATATAAATATTCCTTTCTCTTGCTGAGATATTTGAAGCCCTAAGAAGTATGGCAGCTCACCAAGTAAAGACATCTCGAACTCAATTTGCATCTTTGTTGCAAAGTTCTTACTTAGTAGATCATCATTGCTACCCAATATTATATCATCCTCTTTAGCTAGTAGATGTGCTTTAGTTGCTTCATCCAGAACATATATGTCATTTGGAGCTCGACTTGCTGTAACCATAATTTCACCCTACCTGCCTTTCCTAATTTCACATTTTGTGAGTTGAATAGTATTGTGTGTCCTTGATGACACATTTTTCCAACACTGAGTAGATTGTGATTCATCTTTTCAACCCATAGAACATTCTTGGCTAGAGCATATTTGCTTCTGAGAGTGATGGTACCTAATTCTATAACATTTGAAGATCCATCATTTCCAAAGGACATGGTTCCATCCTTCTTCTCTTTCAGAGATAAAAATTTCTTTCTATCTCCAGTCATATGCGTTGAGCACCCACTATCAACATACCACACATCTTTGTTGTTTTGAGCCTTGAGAGCGAGAGCACAATTATCAGTCTTCTTCTTCTTACATGCTCGTTCGTTCTGTGGCTTCGAAGATTCTTTTGGAGGATTTTCAAGTCCGCAGTCTCTAGGTATGTGTCCAAAGTTTCCACATTTGTAACATTAAATATTATTTCTTAAATGTTCAAATCTATTGATGTTTCGCTGAGCCCTGGGAGGTTCATATTTGATAGATCTCCTGGAATTGTATTGGTTCCTAGGGTACATGTAATGTTCTAAAACTTTATGACCAAATTTTCCACATGAATAAAATAGTCATAAAAAATATGTTGGTACTTGGATGGAAATATTCGTCGAGGAATTTTCTTCCAAGGTTGTTCTTGCGAATCTTTTCCAATGAATTCTACATGCATGTCAGATCTCAGAGGTTCATTCTATTTTGTTGTAGAAGGTCCTGCTTCTTCTTGTTTTTAACCAAGGCTAGTTCTGTCATTTTAAGATCGTTGATTTTTTATGAGTTATTCCAATACCCTTGAGTTGTTGGCATAGTTTTGGATAGTTTTTCCTTTCTTCACTTCCTTATGAAGCGAGACTACTTCGGCTTCTAATTCTTCCCTTTCTTGGTTGCTTTCTTCCAACTTATTTTGAAGTGAATATTCAATGCATTTGTGTTTTTAAAATTCAATTTTGAGACCTTGAACTTATTCTTCAAGAGTATTCGAATGGATTTTCTCAGCCTTGAGCTCTTTTATAAGCTTGATTGCTTCCCTATAAAATTCTTATATAATCAACCCTTCTTCTTAATTGTTTGATACCTCTTGTTTATTGTGCTTGTCCATAAACAATACTCTCTCATTGGCTTCTTCTTTGCTGTTATTGTCTTTATCGGATGATGAGCTATCTTCTTTAGAGAGAAAGTTCCTTTTGGATCCTTGCTTGTTGAATTTCTTAAAGCCTTTCTTTCCTTTTGAGTTTCCATCACTTCTGTTTAGACATTTTGCTACAAAATGCCCAACCTCACCACAACAAAAACATATCAATGGAAGTTTACCTTTGAATTTTCCCTTACCAATTTTTAGTTTTCTCGTACAATAAGCATATTCTTCATCTGAAACACCTTCTTCATCATCTCCCTTTTCTTCACACTTGTAGGTGCATGTTTTTTCAATTGAAGGTTGTTTTTCCTTATTGGTTTTCTTAGATGCAACGAATGCAGTTTCTAGATGCAAAGTACCCTCTTCTTCATCAAGTCTCATTTCATATGCTATGAGAACTCCATGTAATTCCCCTTTGCTAAGTTTGTCCAGATTTTCATTGTATTCTAAGACCGATACCTTTGGGTTGAATCTCCCTGGTAACGTTCTAAGAATCTTTTGTATAATATTCTTCTCATCTGCTAGCTCTCCCAATCCTTCCACAATATTGGTTATTTCATCAACGTATTGGAAGTATGCAGCAATGTTTCCATCTTCTTTCATTCTGAGTTGCTCAAATTTTTCTCTCAAGATTTGAAGCTTTGCTTATTTGACATTTGAGTCACCTACATATATATTCTCAAGCTTGTCCCATACAATTTTGGTTGTTTTACAACCCAACACCTTATGATAAGCAGATTCAATAAGTCCACTGATAATAATATTCTTTGCTTTTGCATCATTTACCAAATTCTTCTTACCTTGTTCATCTGCGGTTGATGTAAATCCATTTTGAACAGTGTCCCATACTTTGTAACCTTACGCCAAAAGATAGACCTCCATTCTTCCTTTCGAGAATGCATAATCATTTTCATTGAACATAGGTACACCATTCTTGGTATGCTCCATGACCTCCTTCCAGCTGGTAAACTACTACTGAAGGAACCAAGCTCTGAAACCAATTGTTGGAAATACTAAGAGGGGGGGGTGAATCAATATTCCTTTCAATTAGAGCATTATTTAGTCTTCAATTATTATCAGTGCTTGTACAATGATAACAATAAACAAAATGAACACAAATGCACACAGTTTCTAAGGTGGAAACCCACTCCAGGACAAAAATCACCTAATTTTTTTCTAATAATTCTTTAATATTCAACTCGAATTGACAATAAAGCTCTAACTTCCTATAATCTAGAAAATCATTCTTCTCTAGCTCCAACTAGATGGACGCTCAGACGCCCGGGATTTTTCAATAGTCAACTGAACGGATGCCCCAACACCTAATGAGCTACAACTCACCCTAGCACCACCCTACCACCCAGAATTTTTCATAGGCTTGAATCTATTGGTGACCTCATGCACCAGCTTAGCACCATCCTACCACCCTATAGACGAATAAAAAAAGAATGGACTCCCATACCAGGGAAAATGGTCCACTTTACAATGATATAGAATGATGTAAAAGAATAAGACACACTAGACCATAACCCCAAATATGACACAACCACCTAATGATGATCCGAGGCCTCCCGACATTGCCTCTTTAACTCTTGGTAGATAGACACTAGTACAAGTTTTACAATAATGTATTTACAATGACTTAGTACAATGATACCTTTATAGTGACTGTATGCAGTTCTACCCACTTGAAGACTTCATGTGATGAAATTATTAATGTTTTTATGCACCTTGATTTATGCTCTTGTCATGCTACCCTATGTTGCACCCTTTTTTGCTTTGCTTCCCTAGAAAGACTAGTCCTTTGCATCTCTTGAAAACACATGATATAGCTTTTTCTTGCCTTCTAGGAGCTCGATATTGAATCCAGTGTATCTCTGTTATTTTAGATCCCCAATATGTGATTTTCGGCCCTGTAGTATTCCTTTGAGTCTTATTTCCAATTCCATAGGTCTAACCCAATTTGGATTCTTAAAGAGAGAGTTATGCCCAATCTCTCACAATGCCCTAATTATGGACTGTTTCTGCAGAGCGAACTTGTAGAGAGTGCCACGTGTCACTGTTTCTTCATTCAGCTCTGAAATTGATAGAGAGAAAACTGTTGTCCGTGCAATATCTTCCAATTTTTACAAAATTCCAATCCAATACTCAGAGAGAGAGTTATGAAATTTTCCCAAGGTCACTTCTTTGAGACGAATTTCAGGAGCCTGCAAAAACACTGACTTGCACAGATCATATCTCCGAAAATATTGTGCACCTTGATCTGAAATTTTTATAGGAGCTTACTTAGGATTTCGACTTTTCCTCATAAAATTTGAAGCTTCTAAACCTTAATAGAAAAAAAATTTAGAGTGAAAATTCCACGACGAACTTTTTCAGATATCAAAATCCCTACACAAAGAGGATATGATGATCACAATTTGTATAAATGCTTAGGTTGAGAGGGGCTTCAACAAGTGAGCGTAGGAGGGATTTTAGGATCTTAAAAAATATTAATTATGACTTTTCAATGACCCATGCCGCAACCCCATGGGGTTTTGCCTACTAACTGGGGTTACAAACTTCAAACATGAATATCTCTGAAACCGTGAAGAATTATGTGGCATGCCATATATCAACGGAAACATCTCAATAAGTAGAAACCATAAAAAGTATTCTTAACAAAGAATATAGTAATTTGGTAGGTAATAATTCTCATGAAATATTGGGGTAGCCCCTGGTGCTGCTTGGGTTGACATTAATGACAACCGCTGATCAACAATAGCTACCTCCACGCCCCTTATTTCTCCTTTCCCTTTTGCATCTAAAATTAGTTGGCTTAAGCCTTCATCTTCCAGGAAAAAAAGAAGGGGCGAGAGGGGACATCCTTGGTGAAGGCCTCTTTCATTTTTGAAGAATGGGGAAGCAATCCCATTTATCAGCACTGCAAAAATGATTTCAGTGATACATCCCATCACCCATCAAATGAAGTCATAATGAAAGCCTAGATGAGTGAGCAGGAGTCTAATATACATCTAATTGATCTTGTAATAAGCCTTTGAGAGGTCGATTTTGATGATCATCCCTTTTTGTCCGTGTTTCTTCATGCTGTGAAGGACTTCTTGAGCCACCCCTATGGCTTCATGAATTTGTCTTCCTTCTAGGAATCCAAATTGTTTCGTAGAGATATGTTTTGAGAGAATAGGCTTGAGTGTTTCAGCAATGACTTTTCCAATGATTTTATAAAGGTAGTTACAGAGGTAAATAGGCCAAAAATCATCAAAAGAAGCCAGGGAGTCCAGCTTGGGAATGAGGGCAATGAAGTTGGAGTTCAGAGATTCTGGGATTACACCACTTATTCTGGATGATTCAACAATAGTTGTCATATCGTCTCCCAGAGTTTCAAAGAAGTGCTGGTGAAATTCCACAGTCCACCCATCCAGGCCTGGGCTTTTGTCCCTCTAGATGGCCTTTAATATTCCCTCTACTTCTTCTTTGGTGACCCGATTAGCAAGCAATTCTAGACGTTCTTCATCCAGGTAGCCCAGGAATATTTGGGCTACCTTGACCACTTCAGCAATAGTAATCTCTCCCAGGGCTTTGTATAGAGTTCTAAAATGGTTCGATCCCATTTTGGAAAAACCCTCGAAAGATGTGACTACACTGCCCTCCTCATGTCTCATTTCCCAAATTGTATTGGAGATTTTCTAGCCCTTAGTATAGTTGTGGAAGAACTTGATGTTTTCCTCCCCCCTTACTAGTAGGATCTTCCTTCTTTTGGCTTTTAACCCTTTGATCACCTCTATTTTCTCCAGGGTCTCATAAACATCTTCTACGGGATCCTCGAGCCTTTCTAATTCCTTCCTAATCCAGGATAGATAGGTTTCCTAACCAACCTTTTTTTTCCTAGCCCAGGCTATGGTGGCATTCTTCATTATTTAGAGGTTATTCAGGAAAGAGTCTCTGACATTAAGAGGATCTTCAGTGGAGTGAGGTATCCAGGAGTCCTTGAGAAGGGAGTTGAAACACTAGTCCTACAGCCATCCTGAATTAAATTTAAAAGGGGTGCATGGTTTAGTGGTTCTTCCTATGAGCTCTAAAAGAATGGGTGGATGATCCGAGTACCACCCTTCCCCAATTCATTATCTAAGCATCATAACATTTCCTATTAGATCATCCTTGATCAGAAAGCGATCCAATCTCTTAGCAACCCTATCTTTCCCTGCTCTCCTGTTTCTCCAAGAAGGTTTCAATTTTAAGGTATTAAGGTCCAAGAGGCTAGCTTCACAAATCCAGGAGGAGGAAAAGTCTGATAGTGGGTCGGGGCTAGCGTTCGCCCCCCAAGATTTAGAAAGGCCAATGGAAAAATTCAAATCCCCTCCCAGGATGAGGTTTGGAGCCGACAAGAAGGATTTTTCTTGAAGAGAAGACCAGAAATCCTCCCTGTCCTGACAAGGACCATAAATGTTCAGAAGGGTGAAATTTTGTCCTAAATCGGATGAAAAAATCTCGATAGCTAAAACTATATCCAAACCCCAAGAGTTTACAACTTTTATCTTCCCATTCCTAAAACCAATGGCTAGGCCACTAGATCTCCCTTTGGCATTGAGACCTAGGAAAGTCCAACTGGGACACAGTTTCTCCAGAGAAATATGAACATCTTCACTAGCCCCTAGGGTTTCCTGCAGCATGATAACATTGGGCTTGTATAAATCAAAAAAGGCCTTGAGCAATATTTTTTTAGGTTTACTAGCCAACCCATGACAATTGTGCGACAAAATAATCATCTTTTAACCAGAGTTTGGGTTTGTGCTGCTCTAAGCACCCCTGTCAGACTGTGATGTTTTCCTTCAGCAATAGCGAGCTTGGCTTTCACCTGGGCCTTTGAAACGTTTGATTTCCTCCCCCTTTGTTTTGGCCCAGGAGGAGGGATATCCGATAAGCCGAAGCCCCTAAACACATTCAAAAGAGTGTCCTTGCGATCTCGGGATCAGAGGTTATATGGGCTGTGATCCATAGTTGCAGGATGGAGCAGAGGGAACAAGGAAGGGCTCGGGGATAAAGGGGAACTCAGCCTGGGAAGGGAAATAATGGTACTGTCCAAGGGGAGACAGGGATGGGAATCAACAGATTGTGTAATAACCATATGTGAAGGCCTAGAGGGACCAGGCTCTGATTCAAAAGCTATAATTTCAAAGATGTAGCCTGGTCTTGGGATGCCTCCATCTCGATCACCGTGGGGTTCCCTTTCTCTCGCAGTGATTGTTGAAGGTCATGCTTTTGTAAATGTTCATGAGCTTGCACATCAGGCTCTCCCTCTGAATCCACCTCCTTACTTTCCTTGATTTGATTTTTATAACAGTATTCATATCAATTAAATTTTTATTAATGCATTTGAATGTGAATTTTGGATTAATTTGTTATATCATATCGTCATATTTCACATCTCTTCATTATAATATTTAATCATCCATATATTTATTCAGTGGAGTTACATTTCACATAAACAATGGAGAACACAATAGAATAAATTAAAACATATTTTATTATTATATATATATATATATATATATATATATATATATATATATATATATATATATATATATATATATATATGACTAAGACACTCTTTTTAATACAAAATGCGACAATTATGGGTATCCCTTTGTATTTCAATTCAGACACTATGTCCATTCCATTAAAAAAAATGTCTGATTTCACAGACAAATATTTCAAAAAATACAATGTGTTGCTTTTATATCCAAACATAATGATGATCATTCTTCGCTTGAACTGTTATCACTACTTAAGCTACTTCCATGACTTGGGTTATTTTGAGGAATGTTTTGTTCACGGTGTCGATTGTTTTCTTCTTCTTCACCTTCCATCTACAAATATAAAAATAAATTGTAATGAGTGTATATACAGTGGTGAGAATAATGAAAATTGCAATATTAAATAATATACATCAATGTAAATTGAAAAGAAATGACATACCATAGCAACAATTGACTCATGAACTATACACATTCTTTCAAAACCGAATTTCATGCCATCTTTCAAGATTTCATCTGTTGGCACAGTTCCATGCTTTGTTTCCTACAAGTTTTATACCCCATAACAAATCATATATTTAATATAAAATATTATTTTTTTCTATTAATTATAGATGAAGCTAAGTAAAACAAGATCGATATGTGCTTACAAATTCCACAATTAATTTATGATATGCCAACATATACTGACTACCCATATTTAACCCAATGTCAATCAATCCGTCCGATGGTTCTTCTTTGTATGTTAGCGCCTGTTTGAAGAAATTTGATAATGGTTGTTGTAAAACAACTTAAAATATACAAAAATTAAATCTATTTAAGTTGTTATAAGGAAGTAACAATTACTCACAAACATAGATATCAACCCTTTTCTTCCTTGTCGTCCTATTTTTGTGTTCTAAATGGGTTCCATTTTTCTTTTCTTTTATGCAAGAAAATACCTGAAAAATAATATTTAATGTTAAATTGTTTATTTATTGTACCTAATCGAAAAATTCAATGATTACATATAAATTTGAAGTAGGTTTTTATTGAGATGGCTCCTCATGCAATGCAATTATGTCCATTTCTTTTACCATCTCCTTGTACACATTTTTGGACATTCCTATTGGCATATTTCTAATATCATCTCATTCGTCTTTTGAGTTTTTCATAATCTTCCTGAAAATGTAACATGACAACAAAATATTTAATTTTGATATTGATATATGAAAAGTAAATATAACAAAAGTGATATTTATAAATAATTCCAAAAAAAAAAATTAAAGGAATATTATTTTTTCATTCCTTCTTTTTTGTATGACATGTCTCATTGACCAATTCTCTTGAAACTCTTCAAGTAGTTTAGATAAAATTTGGTTCTTGGAATTATTGGATTGATTTTTGTATTGTAAAAGGAAATAACGTCTATACATTCGTTCCACTAGATCCCTCAAACTTTTGTAAAAGTCCCCCCCCCCCCCTTTCGTTAACCTCTAGCACCACTCCAAATGAGTTAAGGAGCAATTCATTTTCATTTGCATGTTCTATTTTTTTTCTTTTCTTAGAAAAACATTCATTTTCTGAGTTGTTGTTCCCTGCAGAACATTAAAAGAAACTCATATTGGATCAACAATATTTTTTCATTCACCTAATTCATTCTTTTGCAATTTTCCCATCAAGCTTTTACACTCTTCTGGTCCTAGATCAAAAATAATATTATTGAGCTTCATCATTTTGTTGCTCTACATGATACACAGTAAACAACACATATTATTTAAACTTAGATATAGTTCAAAAATAATATTTTTTGTAAAAAAATTAAAAAGAACTTGGTTTTTTTTCTTTTCTTGATGTGCTATCAATATTTTTGTTACTTGATGCCTTCTTAACCATTTCTTTATCAATATGAAACTTGTACCATATCATTCATTAATATATTCTATAAATAAATCATCAACTTTTTAGGTAGAAGAAAAATATCAAGAAACCGGTGCGCCTTTAATGTTGTACGCACCGACGTCGGTGTGTCATGTTCTTATAAATGCATTGCCAAAACAACATAAAACACTGTACAGTGCTATATGTTAACAAAGAGCACCGGTGCATTATAATTTAACTAGTGTTGGGCTGGAATTAAGCTATGTTTTCACCCTATAATTACTTCAAATTGTGATACATTTTAAAGAATTCTTCCTCATATTAACAATAAAGAAAAAGAAGATTTATAAAAATCGGGACGATTGGGCTAAACAACAAAAGGAATGTTTTATAACAAAAAATTGACTTATTTTATCTTTGTGTACAGGGAAGTAGAGAAAATGAACCGACGTTAAATGAAAGATGGCTGACAGACATGGACTCACGGAATCTCAGTAACTCCTAGAAACCAACAGGAGGCAGAAAGACAGATCCAAGCTCGAGAACCCAAATGACAGCCATGCGCGGTGGGCTGTCGTTTGGAAAATATCATCCCACTGCATGAAAACGCCTTTAAAAGGGCCAAGGATGAACTAGATAGGCGAGTTGAATAGGAATTTCCTTCTGTACTCAACGTATCAGGACAGAAATGTCATTTGTATCCCTGTATTATCCTTCAATTTAATAAAGAGTTTTAATTTTTTGAGCAATCATCTTTTAAGTTTTTCATTGCGTTAGAACTTCTGGTGGTCTGGGCCCAACCCCTGGGAGTTTCCTTGCCAATTTCCGTGTTGTGCATTAGTTACAGAATTTATGTCCAGTTATCTGATGCAGTTTGTAAATTACTTTTCCACTCAGTAAAATAGAAATACATGAGGTTACAATCTCTCTTTCATCAGAATCATTTAGCATTCATGCTTTCTGGTTTATAGTAATGCTTTATCGCCGTCAGATGTTTTCATTTTCTCCCAACGCCATTATAGTCGCTTTATGAATTGTAGAGTAATCAATATTAAATGTTGTCTATCATTAAGAATTAAATTGTTCCATCAGTAGAATAAGGCGTCCAATTATTGATTAAGTACGGAAAGATGTCAATTAGTTAGTTTGCAAAGAGAATTCCATTGCAAAATTATATAAGTAATTGCTTCTTCAATTTATTCAGATTGTTGTTCAATTCATTAAAGTTTTTGTTCAATTCATTAAGGTTTCTATTCAATTATTAAGGTTGTTGTTCAATTCGTTAAGATTTTTGTTCAATTCATCATTATATTGTTCAATTGTAGTTTTCTCTCCTTCTGAGCTAGAGAGAATAGTTAGATGCATTCTACCATTTCATTTCTCTTTGAGTTGATTGAAATTCAAGAATTAGATAATCCTTTTCATAAGAAATATAGAGTAACTATTAGTCGACCTCGCTCGCATATATTGTTCTTACACTCTTGAAATAAGAAGACTTGTCCTGGGTTGACAATTGAATGAGAAGCCTAGAGGTTGCCTATAATAAGCCACCTTTGTGAATCGACATTTTTGGCGCCGTTTTCAGGGAGAGTATTAAGAGTGATATCCTTTATTCATCTTTCTCCATTGTTGTGAATAATTGGGTATTAAAAACCAGAGGTAAGAACCTGTGTACTGGTAAGAAAAACGCTTTCTCCCTAACCCGCTTCTCAGCAAATTGTGCAAAGATTGGTAGAATAGTTGCTCTTGTTTTATGACAAGGAAGAAAAAGATAGAAACAAATCGAAATCATCCGCAAAACCCCCAAAATCCAAGGGACCAGTGATCCCTAGAAGAACAACCTATATAGACGAAATCATTAAGAAAGCTGAATCCCAGGCATCTGTAGGACCTAGAATCATTCCCACTCAAAGTCCTACTACTTTCCCTCAAGCAGCAGCCTCATCTTCTGTAGCCCATGCCGAGGTTCACAATGAGATAGAAGGATCTGAGCTAATCCTTCAAACTAACGATCATATAATTATTGACCCTTCGAAAGAGGGAGGTTCTTGTAACTTACAAGAAGGGGAAGGAGAAACTAGTGGTGCAATACAAATAGAAGCTTCAGAGCTTAAATCCCCTAAAGGAGTGGTCGAGACAGAGATACTCGGTATCTCAGATCAGGGAAGTGCTATAAATTTTCCTCCGCACTCACCTCCCAATCCCCCCAAGATTACTCCTCCAGAACAAGAAGTTCCCGAAGATTACTGTCACATCTTTAATCAAATGGAAAACAATCAAAACCAAAATCAGAGACAGACATCAACATTGGAGTATACCATTGTTGATCATGCTGCAAATTCTCCTATGAAAACCATTTCCTTACAAAACATCCCCACCTTCCATGGGTTGAACATGGAAGATCCTGATGAATTCCTATTTTAATTCGATGTCCTATGTAGGGGGTATGACTAGACCACCGACCCTAAGAAACTAAAACTATTCCCCTCTACTTTAAAGCGAACAACATTATGTTGGTTCATGGGACTAGGTGGGTGAACCATCAATAACTAGGACCAAATGAAGAAATTTTTTCTTAATAAATGTCAAGACTATTGCCGGACTCAAGAACTAAAATATGAAATCTTAAATATGTCTGCAAGGGATAGTGAAAAATTGGAAGAATACGTAGAAATATTTCAATACAATTTACAAAGGTCTCCATATACTACGTTATCCAAAGACATCTTAAAAGATACAATGATTAAGGGAATGAAAGAAGAATGGGTTGAAACACTTAACATAATGGGAAAAGGTAAAATTTCCTAGGAAGAATATGATGAGATTATTTCCCTGTGTATTAGGTGCTCTAGGGGTAGTACATGTAATAGGCCAAATGAACATGACTCAATAAAGAAAGACCTTAAGCAGTCTAGTGGAAACGTAACTGTTGGTAATCTCTTGTAAATTTTTAAAACTGACTTTTTGGGTACCTTGACAACACAACTTGATGTCTTACAAGCCAAGCAGAAGCAAGCTATAGTAGAGCAGAACTTGGCCTTTTTTTTCCCATGCTGTCGGAAGAAGCATAGCCAAAGGGAATGCCCCTTAGACATGGTTCAGACCTGTGCCATCTTCACTAAGGACCATACCACAGACCATTTCCCTTCACTCCTGGGGCTGAAAGCAGTTTACAAGGAAGCAGAGGAAGAGACAGAACCAATCTACCTAATGAATCAGCATTGAAAATGGCAGGCATGACCAAGTATGCCTCAAGACCTGCCTCAGTTCTTTTCTTCTCCATATTTTAACTAGAAAAATCCTGCAATGGTTTGGCAGAATCAATACCCTTTTTCTACTTGGCCGAACTAATCATTTCCTATACCTCCCTGGCCAACACAACCCTCATCAAGGAATAATTGGCCAAGTTTTCCTTGTTCTCCTCCTTATTGGAAAAACACTCCATATCAAGCCCAGTGGCCAGCATCCCCTTCTCAAACCACTAATTGGCCTCAGAATTGGCAGCGACCCCTGGGAATGACCAACCTATCAATGGGAGCAGGGGTCTAGAATCAACCTACACTTCCAACTTCATACCTAGTCCAGCACAACCCTCAGCCTATCATACATCCTCAATTACTAATTCAACCCAATCCTAACCCCAATAATAGACTGGTTCAACTAATTCAGATTATATAAGACTCAAACCTCGACACTAAACAAAGGTAATGCAATGAGCTAAGGCTAAGATCAGGACATACTATCTCACCAGCAGAAGTTACGACCTCACCTCAATCCAAATCTAGAACTTCAACAAAGCCTAGCCAAGAAAATATAACAGAAAAAAAAGTAGCCAAGAAAAGGAAACAGTTGATAAAGGGGGGCCTGAAGAGCTTAGGGTGTCTCCACCTCCATTCCCTGAAAGGTTAACTCTGCCTAGACCAATAGTCTCTCTAGATTTTGACATCCTGGGGGAGTTAAAAAACCTTTTTTTCAAAATTCCTCTTCTGCAAGCCATACAAGACATCCCCATCTACGCAAAAATAATTAAAGAGCCATGTGGGAAAAATCAAGTAAAAAAAAAAATGTTGTGCCCACCGTTCATGTGGTAGGGATGCTATCTGACTTATTACTGGGTAAGGAACCTCCAATAAAATATGAAGACCCAAGAAATCCCATAGTAACTATGCAGATCTCTGGCCACTCCTTTCTAAACACATTGGTCGAATTAGGGGCGGCCATTAACATCCTAACTATGCAAACCTACGAAAAGATAGGCATATCAGCTTTAGAATCCACAACTACATTGTTGGAGCTTGCTGACAGGTCTGTTATCAGACCAGAAGGACTAGTGCAGGACATCCTGGTCTCTGTAGACTCATGGGAGTATCCATCTGATTTCTTATTTATTAATCCAAAGAACAGGATGGATGAGCACCCATTGATTCTTGGGCGACCTTGGCTGGCAACAGCCGATGCTTACATAGGCTACCAAACAGGCAGCATGACCATCATTGTGAAGCTGAAAAAAACTAGCTACAGGTCAATCCTCATGACTCTTTTCTTAGAGAGGGTTCCATTGTTCCGACGTTAGCGGATAGAGGTGGGATCCCCTACTCTGAGCGATCCTTCCTTCTTCGTATCGAAACAACAACAATTTATTGTAATCGATGACTAGGCATATGCAGGGAATGACTTTAGAAGAGATCTGGATCTACCTCTACCACCAAGAGTACGGTGGGACAAATTAGGTAAGTATTTTTTTTTAAGTTTTTAATTTAAAAAAAAAAATTATTGTGTATTGAGAATTTAGCTTTATGATTATATGCACATGTCGAACCAATGAGACCTCCAATGTTGTCTCAGATAACAGGGAGGTTTGTTTTCCAGTACATCCTAATGTGTATGATGAGGGATTCAACCCTATAGTTGAGGTGGAGTGCAACATAGAAGCTCTAACGAGAGGCATACCAAATTATCCTTATGTTAATGATATTCCGCTATGATATCAGAGATATAATATGAGGGTACCAGCCAGACTACATTGACTGTTAGGTTGAGCCGTCAAGGAATTAAATGTTACCATGAGCATCATGTCTAAGGATAGACATGTCTCTCTAGTTTTATTTTCTGCACTTATCTAGGATTGAGAAGCCATGTGTTTCAGAACACTGATTTTGATTTTTTTGATGTATCACACTTTTTTCAAAATATATATATATATATATATATATATATATATATATATATATATATATATATATATACATGTTTCTTGATGCCATTTAATGTTAATTTATTCCATGGTGTCTTTTACATGTTACACAAATGTCTATCTAAAATGTAATTTTCGAATATTTATTATTGTATTTAGATTTCTTTTGCTATGATGATAAGTGATGTAATCAAAAATTCTTTCCAAGAGACAAACACATAGATACATCCATAGAATCTGAAGGTTTCTAACTGAATAATTCATGTTTAACTGTAATCTGATGAGTTTTGAATCGATTTTTACAACTACTACCCTAATGCCAAAGGCAACCTCTTCTAATGATAGTTTGATAACCACACTATATTCAACAATATTGTTAGTTGTTTGACCTAGACATATGCCTTGTAAACTCACTAACTCATCATTGGGAGAATAAAGTTCCCATGTAGTGGAAGATATATTATATATACTACGACAAGCATCATCAGCGGAACCGACATGAGGATGCGGGTTTTTTGACATCTAAAAACCAAGTAAAACATGGTAAGAAGGGGAAAACATGTTTGCAAAAAATACAAATAATCACACCAAAATCTACACACTAATGTACAAATTATTCATGAAAAATCAGGCATAATACTTCTTGAGCTAGAGCTTATTGTGGGGCTCATCCAGTTGATTCCCTTCATGATCTACTAACTCGTAGGCACCCTTTTGTAATACTCGTTTAACATTATAGGGTCTGTGCCACATAGTTTTGAATTTCCCAACACCAAAATTATCATGAGCTTGATCATATAAAAGGTCCAAGTCACCTTCATCATATACACGAGGGGTCACAGATTTGTCATATTGTGCTTTAAATGATATTTTTTGAGTCTCAATTACCAAAGCGACAATTCGACAAGTCTCATTGAGACGTTCCAAATAAAGCCACTATTCCTCCTTAGGTGAGGTACCAGGGAGTAATTCAACATCTAGTTTCAATGTAGGAATTTCACATTCAATAGGGAGAGTATCTTCCATACCATACACTAATTGAAAATGCGTGAATGCAGTCGATGACTTGGCAACAATTCCATATGCCCATAACACAGAAAATAACATAAGATGACAATTCCTTTTGTGCATTCCAAAGGTTCATTAAAGTAGAGTAAGTAAAACCTTGTGTACTGATTCAACTTGGTCATTTGCATATGGATAATAAGGAGTAGAGCTATCATGACATAGCCCCAATTTATCAGTGATTTATTTCATCATATAATTCCAGAAATGGGAGCCATGGTCGGTGACGATGGCTTGAGTAGCACCAAACCGAGTGATAATGTGATTGAATAGAAATTGAGTCGTAGTTTCACCGTCACTATTATATTTATGCATTACCTTGGCCCATTTAGTGAAATAGTCCACAACAACAATGATGTACACATGCCCCCCGTACAAGTGAGAGTTACATTTCATGAATTCAATTCCCTATTTGGACAAGGGGCCAATAGTGATAAATGAGTGTAGGGGAGTGGACGGGGATCTATGTTTCTAGTTAAAAACCTAGAAAGCATGACATTTCTGTACTGCAAGAATGAACTCTTTGAAAATCAAGGGTCGGAAGTAACCAGCGTGAAGGATCTTCTCAGTTGTGACATAACCTGAAATATGACCACCAGAAGCTCCAGAATAGAAGTCATTTAAATCTTTCTCACTTCCTCATGAGTTAAGCACCATCAAAGGATGGAATCGACACCAAGGAGATATAAAGTATCCCCAACAATGTGATAGGGTTGGGATTGGTATCGAAATCAATTTTTTTCATGGCGAAACAACTTTGTTTGAAATTTTTGAGTTTGGAGATAGATGATTATATCTACATACCATGCATCATGGGTTATAATAAGGAAGATAGATTTTTCGAGAATTATCTCATCATAAACAACAGTTGTTTTTGCAATGGGAAGGGTGCATATCAACTTAGAAAAAACAATTGATTTCTTTGACTTAGCCTTAGAAAATTATAAGTCAAACTCCTGCAAGATAATGATCCATTTGAATTATTTTCCCCCAAGCAACTGAAGAGATGGAATATAAGACATGGGGCTACATTCTGATATCATTGTGGTTTTGGGGAGAAGGATATAGTGGCAGAAGCGTTGGACAACATGGACTGGTTTCAAATCCAACTCCTTGACATGATCATACTGAGTCTCAGTGTCAAAAATATTTTGAATTAAGTAATATATCACATTTTTGTCACCACTATCATCGTTCTAGATGAGAACCATGGCAATGGTACCGATAGCGGTGGCCAAGTATAGGAAATCATCGCGATGATAGTTTGGGGGATGTCATAAAGGTGCGCTAATGAGGGCATTATTTAAGGCATCAAAGGCCTTTTGTGAGACATCATCCCAAATGTATTGGACCCCTTTCTTCAACAAGTGAGTAAAACCCTTGGAAATATCAACATAATTTGGGATGAAGCGACAGAGGAAGTTCACCTTCCCTTGAAAACTCTGGAGTTGATGCAACGAGGATGGAGGAGGCAGATTGATAATAGCCTCCACTTTGAGAGGATCAATTCAGATGCCTTTCTTGTATACTAAGAACCCTAAGAGATGACCCAACTCGATGAAAAAGACACATTTATGAGTATTTCACCAGATATTATAGTGTCGGCATCGGAGAAAAATCGCTCGAAGGTTAGCAGGGTGATTAGCATACTTAACAAAGTGCATAGGTAAATCATCAAGATAAGGTTGGAAAATATGTTTTATATCGTGGAAAGAATAATACATAGACTATTGGAAGGTAGTGAAAACATTTTTTAGGCCAAACAGAAGTTTTTTTTAGGAAGAGGTCCCCCAAGGACAGATAAAGGTAGTTTTTTAGGACATGCATGATTAATATCTGGATAATCAACACAAACTTGGATATTTCCTTGTTTCTTAGTTACCGAAATTATATTGGAAAACCAATTTTTCAATGCTATAGGGTAAATAAAACCATTTTTGAGAATTTATTCAACTTCACCTTTTATGGAAATTGCCTTTCTTGGGTGGACCGAACGGAGACATTGTTGAAAAATTCTTGCATATGGATAGGTAGGAATCTCATGCTCCATAATAATGGGATGAATGCTAGGCATTTATTCATATTACCAATCAAATACATAATAGAATTATTTGAAAAGGGTTGTGTAAATCTCAATCTCAACAAGAGAACAATATGCCCCAATATGAATGATTTCGACAATCCTTGCTTTCACATAGATGTCGATGGGCATGGTTGTTGAAATGTTTCCCATGTTCCCTTTGGAAAACACCTCATGAGCCTACATGGGTGTATGAAGAATACCAGTCATTTTATGGGAAACAAGAGTCTCTAGATAGGTAGGAATCATATCAAGGCTTGTAATAAACAAGGAACGATGACGAGTATCATTCCAAGGAGTTTCATCAAGTGACATGACTTTGACAATGCTTTCGTTAGTCAAAAAATTCTTGTTCCAAGGATCATCATAATCCAAAGAACCAAGCCAACAGTATTGTGAATACATGTATAGGATTGTATTCAAATGATCAGAATTTTTAGATGCAGCCGTAGAAGATGAAACAATAGCATCATATGCTTGGTTAACAGGGCTAAGTGGCATGGCATCACCAAACCAGTAAATATGATCAAGATTGAGTATGATCCAAGGGTCATGATGAGACGTGATCATATTAAACAAAGTGATACTAGAGGGAGGAGGAATGGAAATGATTCCCATCAAAGAGGAGTATTTGAAAAGACCCACTCCAACACTTTCATAAGGTATGGTTGAATTTCCAACGCAAGGCACATTTCTTGTCGAAGAATAACTAGAAAATAATTCTAGCTGGTTGAATGTGACAATATTTCCGTAACGGGAAAAGAGAATCATAAGAAATAAAGTAGAGACTACACAAACCATTTCTATTTTCCAACTAAGACCAAGCAGGAGGTTTTAATTGAGACGCACGTCGACAACTTTGACCTCCATATTAACTTTAAGAGATCAACCTAAAGTAGCATGTGAGTGTGTTTGGTTTAAAATAATATATATATATAAAGAATAGAGGCACAAATCGAGCCTTGATTTGGGCCCGCTCAAGGAAAAGTCACATTCCATAAAAAATTGTTTCATTTGTTTTGATGTCATTTATATTTTCATAGATTTTGTTTGTATAGTGATCCTTATAGTTTGGTGAGATTCAAATATCTCTTGAAGGTTTCCTTTATAAATAGATTCATGATATTCAACTCATGATTTACATGTATATGGTGTGTATTTCCATTGTCTTGATTTGAGATATGTTTTATGCGATAGTACAGTTTAATGCAAAATATCTAATAGTTTTCCTTTGATTTGTTATGGTGGGTTTGGTAATTAAAATAGTATTCACCACTTTCATAACTTCTAAGCTACATTGAGCCTACCCACTAAGAATTTTGGGTAATTGAAAAGCCACCAAGCTAAGAATAAAGAAGTAGGACCATTTTAAAAAAAAAGCACCATTCCCATGTGATTTGTATAGGTCATTTAATAAGCAAAAAAAAAAAATGTCAGCACACAACATCGAATGCTTCATAATTATACTAACTCGATTGAAAATTAAAATACAGTGTATAATTCATAATACTTAAAAATAAATAAAAATTCTTGCCATTTTGGCACTGTAATAGGGCAGATGCTCAAGGAGTCAAGACGTTTTGCATAAATAAAACAAAGGATATAAATTCTATAAGTGACTTGGAGGGAGTCGAAATTGTTCCTTTCAGTAACCTAGGCACCCTTTTCCTTTGTATTATATCATGATAAATTAATTTAAAACATCATAAGTAGGAGAATTTATAAAAAATATTTTAAAACCCCAACACGTGGTATAGTGGGGACCGCTCTCAATAACGTGTTGGAAAGCCCAAAATGGATTCCTCTAAAAGTTACTTTTCTAGTAGGGCAAACATCAGGAAGGGGACTACCAGAGAGATAAAAAACCCCTTTGTGGAAGAATTTGAAAGTTCCACTGGATCTAATAACATTCAAACTCCTGAAACTATACAAGAAAAGAAGATGGGAGATGAAGAAGTTAATCGACCTAAACAACAAAAATCAATCACTTTTGAATTCCCCATTGAAGACCCTAATGTTGTTTTACAAATGAAAAATATTCCTCTTTTGGCTCTTCCAAAATTTCATGGCCTATCCAAGGAGGATCCTGACACTTTCTATTTTAGTTTGATGTGCTTTGTCAAAGATATTATTATTCAAAATATTCCAAAAAATTTAAAAAATAAATCCTGCCACATTAAAATTTGTAGCCCTCCAATGGTTATGGCATTAGGGGGAAACACTATCCAATCTTAGGATGATATGAAAATGAATTTTTTTATTAAATACCAAGATTGTTGCAAAGATAGGGAGATTAAGGAAGAAATTTTTAAAATGTCTCAGTCAGATGATGAAATTCTAGAATACTTGAATATACTTTGCAATCTTAAGGGGATACGAGAGGATTGTTTAGAGACCTGAATTTAATGGGTGCAAAATATGTTTCTCAATTAACGTGTGAGGAAATATGTGAAATATGTAAATGGTATTTTAGAGGAAGAGAAAAATATTGGAACAATTCTTGAATATTCTATCGTGGATCAATATATCATGTGGAACATGGATGACTAAGGCTAAAATAGGGAATGTTTTAGACAATTGTAAAACTGATATTCTAAGTACACTTAGTTCACAATTGGATACACTGCAACCAAAAGAAAATAAGGAAGAAGTTGAGTTATCCTTGACCATATTTTGTTCAAAATGTCAGAAAAATCATGCGCTTAGAGAATTTCCCTTGAATAATGTAGAGGTGTGTGGCATTTGTGAGAAAATGAATTCCACTCAACAATGCCCTTCTCTTCCAGGACTCAAACCAATGTTCCAAGAGGTAGATGGGGAGACTCTGAAAAATTGTTTTATAACCCAAAAGAAACCTTTGCCTTCTCAAATATTTGTACTTCTTGATCCTTCCCAGCATTTGACTTTCCCTTTTGGATTGTACCATCTTATGCCATGGCTACAGTGGCCTCCTTATATGCAAGGGAAAAGTGTACCCCGGGATGGAGAGGACCCTCATCCTTTGGAATATTATACCTCGTCAACCATAGCTAAGAAATTCGAATTAATTGCATGCATGAGCTATTTTTGGTTGATTGATCAGTTAACTAGATGATCTTTGAGTTATATTGTTGTCCCACTATGAAATTGACCTCCAACTAGTTCTATTAATTTTTAGAACCATTTTAATTGAGTACATCTAGAAATAATGGAACTCGATTGTTATAAATTAGAAATATAACATGCATAAATAAAATCCAATACCTATAACTCAAATTTAATGACCTAAATGAGCGACAAGAACCATGTCACCTCAGTTAACTTCCTCCAATTTGTCTGTTAATGTTGAAATTTTGAATTTTCTCAATTTGACCAAGGCTAAGCCAAATTGAGCCTTTCTTGCTACACTTATCAACAATTTTTTCTTGATGGGTTTAATGGCTATAACCAAATTCAAGTTTCCCCATAATATCAAGAGAAAACAACATTTTCCTATCCATGGGGGAATTTTTCCTATTGAGTACTTCTATCTGGATTGTGTAATGTTTGAGAAACATTACAATGAGTTGTTTTTGGAATGTTCTCTGATTTAAAAAGTGATGGTGTTTAATTTTATATTGATCACTTCACAGTGTATGGGGAAACCTTTGAATAAGTTGTAATCAATATTGAGAAGGCATTTATCTGATACCAAGAAACTAATCTTTCCCTTAGTAATGAGAAATGTAAAATGTTTTTTACAAAAGGAACTGTAATATAACATCATATTTCATCTAAAGGGATTGGAGTGGTCGCCACTAAAATTTAGGTAATCCTTAAATTATCTGCTCCAACTAACCAAAAGGATGTATGCATATTCTTGGGATAAGTGGGATATTATAGGAGATTCACAGAAAACTTCATAAAGGTGGATTCCCCATTTTTTCGCCTCTTAAAAAAAACTGTTGAATTTCAATGGGATGATTGATGCTAATTAGCATTTGATACTTTGAAGGAAAATTTATCTTCTACCCTTATTCTTTGAGGTCCTAATTTCTCTTTAGGTTTCCATATACATAGTGATGCCTCATATACAGCCATCAAAGTTGTACTAGGTCAAAAGGAAGAACAAAAGACTTATATTAGTTACTATATCAGTAAAGAATTAACTCCAACCGAATTGAATTATGCAGTAACTTAAAAGTAATTTATTGTTATGGTCCATGCCATAAATAAATTTCAAAATTATTTTAGGGGATACCTTTTTTTTGTACATAATGAACCTTTTCCATTTGTTATATTGTGAATAAACGAGTTACACATGGAAAATTTACTAGGTGGCTTCTCCTTCTCCAATAATTTGATATTACAATTGTTGATAAAAATGGAATGAATAATATTGTTGCAGATTTCGTATCCTGACTTCATCACACTAATGAGTCTATTTCGGTAGAATATGATTTTCCTTATGAACATTTATGTGCATTATCTACTAATACACCTTGGTTTTCATATATTTCTAATTATTTGGTTGCGGGAAAACTTCCACAACCCTTTTCGCCCAAAGAGAAATAAAAGGTCATCAAAATCAGTGTTATGTACTCTTAGATACAAGGGTACCTCTTCAGAACTAGACTAGATCATGCAATCCAACAATGTGTTTGAGAAGATGAAATTTATGGTATGTTGAAGGCATATCATGATGAACCTTATGGGGGTCATTTTGCAGACAAAAGAACTACAAATAAAGTTTTACGACAAGGTTATTACTCGTCCACAATCTTTTGGGATGCTAAGAAGTATGTTTGAAGTTGCAACAAGTGTCAAAGAATGGGGAAACAAACACAGATAGAAGATATGAAAATACAACCCCAAGTGTTAATTAAACCTTTTGAAAAGTGGGCTCTTGACTTTGTAGCACCTATAAACCCACCATCAAGAAAAAACACATACATATTAGTTGGTTTTGAGTATGTAACTAAGTGGGTTGAGGCAAAAACCCTACCAAAATAAACATAACAAGTCGTGGCTAATTTTCTGTATGAATAATTTTTTGTGTGGTTTTGTGTACCTCAAGAGATTATTACCGATAAAGATACTCAATTTACCTCCAAAATGGTTCATTCCATTACTAATAAATTCAAAATAAAGCACCATATGTCCACTCGATACCATCCTCAAAAAAATGTGCAAGTGAAAGTCATGAAAATGGTTTTGGAAGCTATCCTAAAAAAAGAAAATCCATCATCATCATAAATATTGGGTCGAGAATCTTTCGGAAACCTTATGGGGCTATAGAGTTAAATGTAAAAATACCACCGGGTTTACACCATATGACTTAGTGTATGGAAAGTAAGTTTTCCTTCCTACTGAATTTGAAGTAAAAACATTAAGGATTGCCTTGCAATCTCGAATGGACCTCTCATAGGCTCAAAAGCATTGGTTGACCCAATTGAATGAGTCTTATGAAATGCACCAAGAAGCCATCCAACAAATGACTATTATCAACCAACAACGGACATAATGGAACAACAAGATATTAGAGAAAATTTCAACTCAAAAAGAACAACCTAAGAAAAAATTAAGAAATTAATAAAATAATACCATGTAGACAATTTTTTAATATATCATTTTTATTATTTTACTTTTATCAAAATTACCCAAATAAATGTCAGGTTAATCAAAGTAATTGTATATATATTTTATATTTAAATTAATTTATTATCACAATATTTAATTACATTTAAATTATATATATATATATTAGTTTTTAATATTATGTCATTAAATATTTTAAATAAACTTTAGAATTTTGAAAACATAAGAATTAGATGAACCCTAGAATCAAAGAATCAAGTATTAAAGTTAATATATTAATTAATATAATATTATTCGATTTAGATACATGTTTGTAATATTTTACTAAAATCTGAAGACTTAATGCAGCCTGTAACCATTGCAGAGTTGGAGGATGTCCTACACTTGTTCAAAAATGATAAAAGCCTAGGTCCTGATGGGTGGACTGTAGATTTTTTTCTCATTTTTATGAAAATCGTGGAGGAATTTCAGACATCAAGTTAGATGTAGGAGATTTCAAATCTAACTTCATATCGCTTATTCCTAAATCATATGATCTAACTACTTTTGGCGACTACAAACCAATTTCTATATGTACCGTCATATACAAGATCATAGCCAAAATTATTTCCAACAAGCTTAGACCGATCCTATCTTGTCACATGTCAAAGGAACAATTTTCCTTCTTGGAAGATTGAAAAATACATGAAGCCATAGTTGTATCTGAAGAGGGGCTTCACAGTTTCAAGACAATGAAATTGAAGGGCATTTTCCTTTTTTTATAACCTGAGTAGTACCTGTTTTTTCATTCATTTTCAAAAGGGAAGATTACATTATATAATATCTTGCATGGTTGGGAAACCAAATATGTTGGCCATCAAAAGGAATTACAACCCATCCAAAAAGAAAAAAAATTCAGTCTATCATACTCATCTTTTAAAGCCGCGATGTTGGTGACTTTGACAAAGTTTGACAAATTGTACACAAGCCTACTACTTACATAATTGAACATAAACATAAATATAGATAAACACAAAGAGTAAAGACAGCTAGACTACAACTAGCTCAGCCTTCTGAGGAGTCAACCAATACTGGGTCTTTAGCACTAGACCCAAGAAACTCTGATTGCTACGGATTCTTTAGGAACTTCTCAATTATATTCAGTTGGGTGTTCTGTTGCTCAACTTGGAATTGCAATAACTGAAATTCCTTCTGAATTTCCTACATTGAAAGATCTACTTGCATGGACTCAATGGTGTACATCATGCCCTTTTCCACCAAGTGCTTCATTCGCTAGTATAATTGCATAGTTTGTTGATATTGTGAAATTTTGCCTTTGGTGTTTCCCGAATCAGGCACTATCATTTCTCCTTCGATAATTACTCCCTCCTCCTCAACTTTACAGCTAATCACTTCCTCCCATTATGAAATAATCTTCCTCACTTGAGATGGTATTTCCTAAATGTACATGAGGGTTTCTTCTGCAATGTGGTTGGCCTGAGGCTTACGCCTAGACCATCTAGGAATCTGTGTGGATGCCTCAACTTTTTCCTTCTTTTGGAATTCTTTCCAGGTATGCCTTATGTTCCCAGCTCTCGCTTACTCTTTCATAGCCTTTACCCTCGCCATTTAACACTCCCCAACCGTAGTTGGAAGCTCTACAATTTTTAGGGCTCGTGTCTTTCCATCGGAGGTATTGACGCACCTACTAAAGGCTATCACACAGACATAGAAATTTTTCATAGAACACAGCATTGAAAATTAATTGCAAGGACTATACAATTGACAGACCCAACTCCCTGCATAAATTCCAAATTGAGACCCGACTCCCTGATCCCCCAAACCATGCAGAAGTCTCTCAGGTTGATCCAGACCAACCGGACTATGCTCATACCCTCCTGATTGTAACCCAGACTGCACTGCCTCAGCATAGAACCCAGGTATGTGCGGATATCCTCCTTCAGAGACATACCCCCTCCCCCTCCCCCTTACTGGTGTTATGCACCCAAAAAACATAATCACCACCCTTATAATCTCAACGTCCTAAAAAATTCATAAATCCAATTCTCCTCCCTAGATGTCTTGAGGTCAACTTGGGCTTGTCTTGTTTGGCCCAACCCTCTAAGGTCCTACCTGTATCCCCATCCCCCATCTTGTAAAGCATAATCCCAAACAAGATAGAAATCAACTGATATATGCCTAAATTACCCCCTCTAATACCCCCAGACTCCCAACCATGCAACCAAACACTGCTTCGCATACCATTCATCCTATTAACTGCATTATTCACATAGCGCTTAACTTGATCCATTTGTAGGGGAATTGGATAAATATAGAGATTAACATAGCCTTGAGCCTTGAATCACTATCTCAGGATGCATAAGCGAGGTCCTACCCCTCTAGCCGTCTTTGCACACTACTTCACCACCTTCCTCACCATGCATGCAAGGAACCAGACAAAACGAATGTAATCCCTGCATTTTATCCTGCTTGTTTTATCCCTCTCCCTCACGAGTCATGTGAAGAATTCCTTGAAAGGAGCACTCACTTCTTCGCATGTGGCCACCCTCGCCAGAAGTACCATGCCACTTTCCCTTAGCTAAGCTAGTCTGTCCACTAGACAACCTTGCCTTAAATACCTTAATGATTCCACGTTTGGATTTGAGCCTTCCCCACACCCCGATCGGGGGTGAAGGGCATGATACTTAAAATAGACCTATTAAAGGAAATTTACATAGCTAGTTGGCTCTACCTAAGATTGTTACTTACCCATTTAGGTTTCAATATTTCCTTCATGTTATGAAACCAGCTCCAAAAATAGAAGAAAAGAGAGATCAATGCCTTAGAAATTAGCCAGTTCGAGGGGGCAACCTCTTTTACATTACATAAATGAACAATTATTGGATGATACAAATGAAAAAACCTCATTTCTATATATAGGAGTCCATGGGTTCATAATATAATCCTAGTTGACCTAACAATAATAATGTAAGGGCATAAAAATAACAATAGTGGGCTTTTATTGATCCGGATTTATGCAGGAACGCAACAAAATAAACACATAACCATAAATACAGAGATGCAGCGGAAATAACACTTCATTTCATTAATATCAAAATCACATAAAGATGCTTACAGACATAATGGAAATAAAATAGCTAGGGTGCTGGTAGCGAATCTCTGAGAAGAGATGTGGTGGCTAAGGCATCTCCTGAATCATGTTACAATGAGGTCTTCGAGGGCCTATTTATTATCGAGGAAACAGCTGAGACTCCCTCAACATCCCAAAACCTAACCCTAGAGATGAAGCGCCAAAACTATGGGCCCCGTTTGCAAACTGGTGTTTCAACTCTCAGGGACGTAACTTTGGCATACTATCTCCGTTTGACGCACATGATACATCATTAGAAAGCCTATCCGAGGACTACAACTTTTGTGATGATTTTGATGATCGAAATCGCAACAAATTCTTCACCAAAAACGCGTGAAAGGTTCCCAAAACGGCCCTAAACTCGTGACCCGAAAACCGCTAAAAAATAGTAAGTTATGCCAAAACTGAAAAACTGAAGAGACAATGGTGGGGGCCCAAGTGGAATAGGCGGGTGGCCACCAATATCCACCTGGATCATTCCTCCCCCCTTAGGAAGCAATGGTCCCCATTGCGATAAGTTCCTCCATGAGATGAGGAAATTTCTGCTGAACTTGGTCCCTGGTGAACCACTTTCCTTGGTGCAGGAGTTGGCCAGCTTTGACAACCCGATACAGTTGGATCTGCCGTTGACGAGTGTTCTTGATTTGCATGTCCATGATACAATCTGTGGTGGCCTGTTCCATGCAGTCTGGGTTTAACTCTGTTGGTGTGAGTTGTTCTGCAATGTCCGAGGTGTCCAGCAGAGGTGGAAAGTAAGGACGAAGACGATCCACATTGAAGACTGGGTGCAGACCAAGGAATGGTGGAATACTAAGCTCGAAGGCATTGTTACCTACAGCCTTGGTGATGGTGTACGGCCCGTATCGGAGCGGGCGAAGCTTGCGGTGAGGTCCAGTGAGGCGCTCCTTCTGTAAATGTAGCCATACTTTGTCGCCCACCTGGAAGTGGTGTGGCACCCGGTGTTGATCATGGCGCTGTTTGTACTTCGCATTGGCTCTGTCCAATATATCATGAACCTGTGGGCGGATGTGTTGAATGCGCTCGATGAAGCTACTTGCTTTGTCAACTTCAGACTGGACATGAGCTGAATCGGCCTGAGCAGCTGCAAATGGCATGGCTACGTCAATGGGACATAGTGGCTGGAATCCCAAGCCCACCTAAAAGGGGCTATGGCCAATTGAACTATGGAGAGCCCGGTTATAACTATGTTGTACATAAGGGAGGCTCTCGTCCCATGTGCGTGGATGCTTTGAATTGTACATGCGCAGAATGTGTACAATCATTCCGTTGACGACCTCTGTCTGGCCATCTGTTTGGGGATGGAAAGCTGTGGACTTGGTGAGCTTTGTGTCCATCATTGACCAGAGGCTGGACCAAAATGTGCCGAGGAACCTGCTGTCTCGATCTGATATGATAGACTGTGGGATCCCAAAGTGCACCCATACTCGTTCAAAGAAGAGTTTAGCAGTAGCTTCTGCTATGATATTCTTCTTACAGGCCACCATAATGGCCATCTTCGAGAATCTGTCAACGACCACGAAAACACAATCATTGCCATTCTTAGTAGAGGGCAGGCCCGACATGTAATCCATGGAGATGGATTCCCAAGGTCGACTAGGGGTAGGTAGTGGAGTATATAGGCCTTGCTTCTTGATGGTCGGTTTGGCAATGGCACAAGCAGTGCAAGATCTGATGTGCTTCTCGACATCCTTTCGAAGGTTCGGCCAATAGAAATACTGTGAGTATTGCTACCGAAGCCGACCTCGAATGCCCAAATACTCGACCGAGGTGATTCTATACTTTGGCACGCTTTCGCCAAGGAACACAAAGGTGTCCCAGACATAAAAGTGTCTTGAGGTGTAGTACAAGAACTTGTGTGTCTCTAAGACTGCTCTCAGGTGTGGCCGACTCTGGTCACCGTTGTGAGAAGCGGCCAATCAGAAGTCTCGTGCCCACAAGAGTTGAGCACCGTGGTGAGCGCCACGATCGGTGGTCGGCTGAGGCAGTCTGCAACATGATTGGTGCTACCCTTCTTGTACTTAATGTTCAAATGAAACTGTTGCAGATATGTGGACCACTTCTGATGGCGATCATTCTGCAACTTCCCTTGTGTCTGTATGAACTGCAGGGGCCGGTGGTCTGTGTGGATGATTGTTTCCTTCCCAAAATGTAATGCTTCCATTTTCGACAGGCTTGCACAATGTAGTCACATTAAGGGATACTTGCGACCGGCTCCCTTCGTACAATGTCTCACGATCGTATGCCAACGTGATGTCCCCGGGAAGTAAGAATCGCCCTTAACAGCATAGTCGAGGCACCGTTCCGATCTCAAATGGTCAGGCCGCAAGTCCGTGCTGTGAGACCGTTATGAGTGTGAGCGTATTTTTCTGACCCTTTTAACGCTCCTGTTGAGGTTCCGACCAAAATAATTTTTCTCTCGCCTTCCTTTGGTGACTCGACTAAGGGCCAAGTGATATGAGAGAATCCCAACACGAATCAGTTTTCGTAGGAAATTAGCAAGACCCGTAAAGCCGCGTTTCCGTTATAGTAGCTTTCCGGCCGCCAATCCCGAATGACTTGGATCTTTGGCCGGATCCACATGCACTCTTCATCAATAATGTATCCCAGATATTGAACTCCTTTTCATCAATAATGTATCCCAGATATTGAACCTGGGTCATGCCAAAAGTGCACTTCTCCAAATTGGCACACAACTTGTGTTGCCGCAGTGTTTGGAGGACTTGTCGGATGTGGTGAAGGTGCTCTTCCCAAGTTTTGTTGAATCAGAATGTCATCCGTACACCACTACGAATGAGTTGGTGAATGGCATAAAGATGTCGTCCATCAATCCTCATGAAAGTTCTTAGAACATTAAATCACCAGAAAGGCATGACCAGCCATTCAAAAAGGCCTTCCTTAGCCTTGAAGGCAGTCTTCCACACATCAGAGGGTTCAATTGGTACCTGGTGATACCCAGACTTCAGGTCGATCTTACTGAAATATTTTTCACCTTGGAGTTGGTCGAGAAGGTCATCAATCCGTGGGATTGGGTACCTATTCCGGACAGTGATCTTGTTCAGCGCCCGATAGTCAATACAGAGTCTCCACGTCCCATCCTTCTTCCGTACCAACACGATCGGGCTCCCACAGGGCGATGAACTTGGTCTGATGTGACCTTTCTGCAACAGCTCCTGAATCTGCCTCTTGATTTCATCATTTTCCAGAACAGAGCGTCGATAGATCGGTCCATTGGGTAGTGGCGCACCTGGGGTCGGATCAATCGGGTGCTTGACCTGGCAGTGCAGAGGAACCCCTGTGGGTGAGGTGAAGATGTCCCCGTACTCCTCCACGACCTTATCCATTTGTTGTTGTCGTGTAGAGGGGCCCTGTCTGGAGGTCGTGGCCACAGTCTTCTTCTTGCCCTGGGGGCGGATCATTAGGAAAACGAATTTTCTGGTTTGGGAAATGAGCTTACTGCATTGTTTTGCAGTAACCAAAGAGATAGTCGTAGGAGGTGGTACCTCTGGTATCCTGTACAACTTATTTCCCAAAGTAATAATAACGGCACGAGGTCGAGACTCATACACAGCATGACGCTTCCACAAGTATGGTTGTCCTAATAATACATCAGAAACATCAATAGGAGCAACGTCACATAATACCTCATCCGTGAAGGGCTTGATGCTATAGGGAAGGCGACACTGCCGGCCGACGCGGAGATCTCGTCCTTGGTGAAGCCACCCGATGGTGTATGGATGTGGGTGAGCTGTGGTCGGCAAGCCCAACCGCTTCACGGCGTCTGCTGAAATGAGGTTCTTTTGGCTCCCATTGTCGACAATGAAGTGTACAGGGGAGCCCTTTACCCACATCTGGGAGTGGAAGAGACATTCCTCCTCCTCTGGATCTTCCGGTTCCTCCTTCTGGACCTTTGTAGTGGCAACAGTGGTGTTGGGCTCCGCATCAATAATCTGTTTCCCTTTTTCATTCCCCTTTTCAGGTTCTGATTCGGAGTCAGAGCATGCATCTGACTCAGAAGCCCTCATCTCGGCCACTAGCGACTGCTTGGCCCGACACTCACTTGTGTTGTGAGTGGAGCTCTTATGGAACTCACACCACTTTCCCGTGTCCTCCTTTGGCTTTACGGTGTTGTTCTTGTCTTGTGGCTTTGACGGGTTGTCCTTAGCCGCCATGCTCTGTCCTTTGTTCTGCGGTTTGGAAGCACCTTTTCCTTGCTTTTGATTCGCAGATCCAAAGTCTCGCTTCTTCTGTTTGAATTTCTGCTCAATCTTGGCAGCATACCGGTATGCCGTACCAAGCGAAGAGATGTCGAGGAACTCCATTTCCTCCTGAATGTATCTGTGCAGACAGCTGCGATACTTTAGCACCAAATGTTTCTCTGAATCTTTGATACCCAACTTTGTGCGCAGGGTATGGAACAGATTCGTCAGCTCATGCACATCTTGATCCCTTTGTTGTCGCGGCGTGGTCCATTGTATGTACTTGTCCTCATAGCTCCCCACGGGATAGTACTGTTCCTTGATGGCGTCTCGGAAAGAATTCCAAGTTGGTACGGCCGAGAACAGAGAGGGTTCTGTCTGGTCCTTGTTCTCACAGTAGGTTTCCCACCAGTCCTTAACATGGGGGTAGCTTTGAGGAGTGCAAAAATAATCTTCTCCCGGTCTGAAAAGTCATGAACAGAGAAATATCCTTCTAATAGATTCAACCATCTATCTACGGCATATGCGTCTATTTGACCCTCAAATATGGGAATGTCAAAATTTACTTGTACCTTAAAGGGAGTCGCAACTCCAGAGTGGCTACTGGATGCAGATGCGCCGCCGGTGGGCAGCCGTTGAAGGATCTGAGCAAAGCTATCCATCATCGCGTTCCTTTGTTTTTAGAGGGCCTCCTCGAGCAATATTTTGATAGGATCTCCTGCTCCCTCATCTTTCTTTTCGTCCCCCATGGGCGTCCGTCGAGGTTTGCGAGGCTGATCTTGCAAAGGTTCCACCAGATCAAGCCCTAGCTCCTTATACCCCGGCCTCGTTGGGGACATGCAAAGAAGGATCGAGAAAAAGCAGACCGCTCTGATACCACTGATCCGGATTTATGCAGGAACGCAACAGAATAAACATATAACCATAAATACAGAGATGCGGCGGAAATAACACTTCATTTCATTAATATCAAAGAACTGAAATTTGCTTACAGACAGAATGGAAATAAAACTAGCTAGGGCGCTGGTAGCTATCTCTGAGAAGAGATGTGGCGGCTACAGGCCTCTGAACTGAGTTACAATGAGGCTCGAGGGCCTATTTATTATTGAGAAACAATGGAGAATCCTAAACATCAAAAAACCTAACCCTAGGAGATGAAGCACCAAAACTATGGGCCCCGTTTGGGTAAATTGGTGTTTCAACTTCCCAGGGACGTAACTTTGGCATACTATCTCCGTTTGACGCACATGATACATCATTAGAAAGCTCTATCCGAGGACTACAACTTTTGTGACAATTTTGATGATCAAAATCGCAACAAATTTTCATACCAAAAAACGTCGTTTAAGGCCTCAAAACGGCTCCAGAAGTTCAGGACCCGAAAAACTGCTAAAAATAGTAAGTTATGCCAAAACTGAAAAACTGAAAGAGACAATGGTGGGGGCCCAAGTGGAATAGGCGGGTGGCCACCAATATCCACCTGGATCATTTATGGGGCACACTTATAACAATATGGGAACTACAGGGGTACAAAAATAATAATAAGGGGGCTACACTAACAACGATAAGGGACTACACTAGTAATATAGGGACCTAACATGCCCCTCTCTTAGAAAAAAAGTGTTGTCCTCAACGCTTGAGTAGCTTTGGATGCTTCTATATAAAATTTTCATCCTCCCATGTGGAATCTTCAAAGGGTAAGTTCTTCCACTTGATCAGATACTCTGAAATTGATCGAGTTCTTGTTTCTATGACTACTTCAAGTTTCAATATGATTTTTCCTTCCCGATCAAGTTCTAGAAATATTATTTGAACTGGAATTTTTTCACCTATAATCTTCTTTAAGCATGAAACATGGAAAATTGGGTGCACTCGAGAAGAAGCAGGAGCCTCCAATTTGTATGCCATATTACTAATCTTTTGCAATACCTTGTAAGGACCATATTACTTTGGCGATAATTAATTATCCTTCTTAGCTTGCTTGAGGGACATTTTTTTTTTATGGTTGTAGCCATAAAAATACTCAGTCTCCTGCATCAAAAATTCTCTCCCTGCGATGTTGATCTTCTTGTTGTTTCATTCGATTTCGTGCCAAATTTAGGTTATCCTTTCAGAGTTGGAGAACTTGTTGTTGATGCTCGATGTGATCTTCCACTGCTTGAACCTTAGAATTTTATCTTAAATGTGATGTGATGGATGGTGGATGATATCCATAAAGTGCCATACATGGGGAAATGTTTTGCTGCAATATGGAAGGGAGTGTTATACCACCATTCAACCAGAGGTAACAACTTGACCCATTGTGTTTATTTATTATATACAAAAAAAAAAGATATCCTTCCAAACATTTGATCAGTATCTCAGTTTTCCCATCGGATTGAGGATGATAAGATCAACTATGAGCTTTTTCAGTACCCAAACAAGAAAATAATTTGTTTCAAAAAATTCAAGTGAAAATGGGATCTTTGTCACTTACAATAATCTTTGGGTCCATGTAGCTTTTTAATTGTTTCCATAAATGTAGTAGCACCTTTACTTACTTTAAATGGATGAGATAATGCACAAAAGTGTGCATACTTGGTAAGTCTATCAACTACCACCATGATGACACTCTTTCCTTCGGACTTAGGTAAAATTATGATGAAATCCATTGAAAAATCTTCCCAACGTTGACTTGGAATGGATAAAAGTTGTAGCAGTCCTGGGATCTTAATTGTCTCATATTTATTTTGCTGGAAAACCAAAAATTCCACCATAAACTTTTGAATATTATATTTTAGGCCATCCCAAAAAGTTATTTCTTCGCCCTGTGGTAAGTTTTTTAAAATCCCGAGTGTCCTCTTAAGGGAGAGGTGTGTAATTCCAAAAGAATATTTTGTTTTAGTTGGGAATTCTTACAAAGATATAAGCCATCTTTATACCATAAGGAATCATTTTTCTAACTAAATGTATTAGATGTATTGGGATCTTGCTGCAACTTTTGAATGAATGTATTAGTTCTTATAAAATAAAAAACATCTTATTTTAGTGAAGAAAATCAAAAACAAAGTTGTCGATCTCCTTTAACAACTCCAATAAACAAAACATTAAAGTAAATGCACTTTAGAAATATAAAACCAATTACTCATGTAAATAAATTTATCAAAATAATACTTTTTCATTCAATCTCATATTAAAGATTGAATTTAGATGTCATTTAAGATCCATTTGGTTAAAATTGAAGAGAGGGGAGGCTCAATAGTAAATGTTTCAATATTTTGTTAAGATGGATCTTAAAATATTTATAATTAAAAAAAAATTAAGTTAATATAAATTTAAATAATTTTTTTTAATATTGTTTAAATAATTATAATAAAATGATATTTAAAAAAACAAGTATTCATGTGCATATATTTATAATATAATATTATTGCATTTAACCTCGTATTCAAGGTTGGATTTAGATTTATCAATATAATACTATTGAATTATCAATATAATACTATCGCATGTAATCTCATATTCAAGATTGGATTTAGATGCCATTTAAGATCCATGTGGTTAAAATTGATGAGGAAGGGACCCTCCATAGTTAAATGTTTCGATTTTTTTTATGATTGATCTTAACATAATTAAAATTAAATTATATTAGTTAACGCGAATTTTAAAAAATAATAAAAATGATTAATATTATATAAAAGTGATATTTAAAAATAAATTTTAAAATTGTGGAACTATAGAATTAAAATCAACAATGCAATCTGGAAATCAAGGATTAAAGTTAACATATTCATCAATATAATACTATTGTGTTCAATTACATGGTTTATGAGGATAGAAAGTGCTTAAATGTTTTTATGGAAGTTTAAAATACTTTATAATTTAAATATATTAATTAATTGGAGTTACTTAATAAAGGATTTTATAAAGAGAGTTATTATATGGTGAATAATATTGATATAACAATAATCTTTAAGTAAAACTCATTCCAAAAAAAAAAACATTTATAGATTGCACACCATACTATATTAAGAACGACTAAAGACAATCCATTAAAGAGTTAAGGTAAGGGTCTTGTCTTAAACATTATTTAATCACCTAATAGGTTGATATTTAGATTCAAATGCTTATAATTGTATGAGTGCATTAAAAAAATATTATTTTCCATGGTACTTTGTTGTTTATTGTAAGATAAGGCTTTTTCATTGAAATGAATTGAAATTATTGGTTTCTAATAATTTTAAAGGTGCATGACACATGTTTTCCCTTAGGAACAGTGGCAACATCAAAGGCATTACTACCTCTAAGGATATTAGTGCCTCCAAAGGCATTATTGACCTTCATGAAATTTGTCATTGTAAAAACATTGTTGCCTCGTTACTACTGAAGTCATTAGAAGTAGGACAAAAACCTTGATTTAATTTAAATTGAATTAGAATCCATCATTTTACATCATTGAATTACCTATTAGTATATTGGAAAATGGTGGAAACCCACCTCCATAGTAATACCAAGGCTTTACACCCCACTGAATACAAATCTAGATGTGCACACTTGTGATGACATGATGGGCGCATTACTATTGGCTATGCTCGTGGAAGGAAATGGCATGATTGGTGATGTTCCCTTGATGGAAAATCTAATTTTTATGCATGGTAGTTGCAAAACATATCCCACCAATAAATGATAGGGATGAAGTTAAAGAGGATCCTCTAGATATACTAGGTGATAAGGGAATAGATCCTCCCATGTTTAACGAACCACTTCACATCATGTGAAGATGAATACAATAAGAAAAAAATTCAAGGAAATTACACGCTAATGATGGTCCCAAAAGTCGCAATGCATTCATAAGGAATCTGCATGCACATGAACATGTGCATGTTCCTAGGAGTGCATGCATTCCTAGGTGTCCAAGCTTGAAAAGCCCTGAACTTTCGACCAGGACATTGAGTAGGCCATCAGGTTAGCATGGCTTAGAAGCATATGTGCATTCTTAGGAATGCACATGTGTTCTTAAGAACATGCATGCATTCCTAATGCAACACGTTTTTATGTAACCGTGGCATTTTTTACTATTTTGGGGCCACACAATGTGGTTTTAGGAAATTTTGAGTAAAATTGTCTATCCTTGGTCTACATCAAGTGCCAATTCAATACAATGCATATTATGTAGGTTCTAGATAAGTATTTGAATGGAACTTTTTCTTCTTTTTAGTTTGTTTTTTTAAATTCGTTTAAAATTGATAAATAAAGAACTAAATGATACCCTAAACACAACGACTATATTGAAATTTGGGAAGCTTGGATACAATGGAAAATAGTTAGAACCCAAACCCGTTGTTTCCAAAATGCAACTTAGAACAACCAAACCCCAACATAAAACAAGGAAACACTAATGATGAAATTGATGCATCATTGGCTACTTTGAGGGAAGGGATACAAGATCTTCAAAACACCAAAGAACACTCATGATTGTCTATTGTAAGTTCATTAAATTCAATTTTATCATCCATTTCCAATTCCCAAGGCCAATTAATCAATATTTCTTATTAGAGGGCTAGGATGTAGAAGCATTATAGAACTAGCCTAAATAGATACAAAATTAGAGACCTCAACATTACTAAACAAGATTTATTGTCATTTTTCATTGACGAAATCAATGCATGTAGTTAATAATTATTTTGTGCATACACTAAAATCAATGGAAATTATTAATCCAGTTACCTAAAGCAATGCATATTATCTATCTATTTTCTTCAAATCATAAATTAATATCTACACTAAAATCAATACATTTAATGCAAATAGAATTAGAAATCCACATTTGCATTGGTATGTACTCTCTCTCTTAACATGCATGTTAATCATAGTGATTCATTATTATTTGGATGGGTATTCATGTAGTTTGTGTATGACCAGCATCAAGTTCGTCCTACACACTTGCTTAGTTCCATTTAAAAGGCAAGAATGTTATCAGGTAGGGTCATCTCTCCTTTCTTAAAAGTATGTGCCTTCTTGCCGCCATGCCTGCATTCCTGATCATTTCCCTTCGTTCTCTAACTACGTCTTTCATTTGTTTTCATTGGTCCTCGTAACGGTGGAGTGTTAGCATTGTCATCGTCTTTTGCAACTTTCTTCCTCTTCCGAGAGTATGGAGATCATGGGTATTGTATTGGCCTTTTCGCTTCATGGATTTCTCTGAGTGGGCAGACAGCTTTTAATGTCCCTCTTCTCACGGGAATCTCTTTGATTATTCACCAATGGCTCCCGCATTGCAGGTGTGATGTGGTCTTAGTCTTGAAGACTTGGCTCCATCAATTGTGGAATTTGGGTCTCTATATGGTAATTTTTGGTCTGTTAATGGTTGTAATTACATGTCTTCCTACTATGCCTATTGAAACTTATGGTATTAAAACTTATGGTTCCTGGAGGGGGCTCTGTCAATTTTGGAATTGGGATATCAATATGGTGAGCTCTGCACAATTAATTGTGATAATTAAAAGCATCTTTCTTATGTCTCTTGAAACTCATGATTCTCGGATGAATTTCTCTTTGATGCGTGCATGGATTTCCTGGCTCTTGCTTAGCTGCTTTGGGGGTGGTCTCAATGAGGTAGACGAGCGTACTATGGCAGCTTCATGGTGCCTTCTAATTAATGACTACGCTTTGCATCAGCCCTGCAGTGAATGGTATGCGTTTGTAGGGTTCCATAATGGTTTTTTCTCTAAATGCTTAGTGGAGCGTATGTCTTGTGGGTTGCTTGTCATCATGGATGCACCTCTTGGTTAACTGAAAGCTCCTGGTTGATGCATGAGAGGTAGGCGTTATTCCATTGACTTGGAATGCAACCAAGCCAGCCTAGTGGTGGCTCTCCTCACCAGTGGCTCTCTGCGCAACACTTCTAGGTCTTTGCACAACCTCATTTTGTATCTTAATTGTTAATGAGTAGCTATTTTTTGTATTATATGAGTCACAATTACTTTGTCAAGCAGAGCTCCCACAATTCTACTCTGATGTATATGTATTTACTTAGTGATTATGTTTTTTTTTTTTCAATCCAAAACAACTAGAAAGGGACAAACAAAAACTACCTTAAGACTCTATATTTGTACTATTGGTTTTCCCTGGGAGTAGGAGGACTCACAATATAGCTATCTTATGTAAAATTCTATTACAGTAATAAAGAGGTTGTCATTAAACAAAAAAATATTAATATATGGTTAATTATATATTAATATAATATTGATATATTTTTAATAATGTTTAATATTAGATAATATTAAATATAATAGGATATATAGATATATAGTTTGAAGAGTTAGTTCAATTGGTTGAGTTTTTATCATTAAAGCAGCTTGGTAATGAGATCGTTATAAGCAACTTGCTAATAATAAGACATCATAAAAGGATTAATTTTCTTTGTGTTGAAAATATTAAAGTCACTTACGTACCCTGTGCAGGTAGAAACAGAGTATAACAAAGGCAGCAGCAAAAAGTTGAGTGCGCGCTTCAGTGCATTTAACAGAGGCATGGAGAAATTGTAAGGTAGATTTATGTTTATGGGGCGCAACCACCATTGTAGAGAAGAAATTAAATTTGTTTATGGCTACAACTGCTTTTGCAGAGGAAAATTGAAGACTTTTACGGTTCAAACCACGCAACAACAGAGTTTATTAAAGAACAATATTTTCGGGCTTTTAAGCTCTCACCAACCAATTTTTGATTAAACACGCCAAGATTTAAGTTTTGAATTGGGACACGTCATCTATGGTCCCCACCATTTCATTGCCCATCGTCAAGTTATATTCTCCGTGTCTTGTTGATGTGAAGTCCCGAACGATGCGATGCTGCGATATCGTACATCGCATATCGCAACGGACAGAGTTTCATATACCACCGCAAAGGTTTCTGCCGAAGGTTTATTGTGATGTGGTCTCTACCACCATCGCACATTACAATCGCTGGTCACCATAAGTTATTCACATATGTTATGTTCTGTCGATCTGTCGATTGTTGATACCACTATCGTAACATCGCTTGTCGCAAATTTTTCCTTCTCCTTATTTTTAAGCTTGTTGGTTCTCATATTTGGAGGAAGTTTGCGGCGATGATCTTCATCATGCCCATATTTGGAATATTGTTTCATGTGAGTTTTTATTTATCCATCTTGATGGAAGCATTATTCTTACCTTTACCCTTGAACTTACCCTTTATTTTCTCTTCAAAATCAAAGGTATCCTCACTTGTCTCCTCTGAAACTTGTTTCCCTCTTGCCTCTAGATGTGTGGCATGCACACATACTTCATCTAAATTTGAAGGATTAAACATGAGAATAGTATGTCTCAGGTAACTATTCAAACTTCCAATATACTTTAACAAAGTTTCTTGAGATATCAAATCTACACCCAAAATTAGTGCTCTCCTCCTAAACTCTTGATTATAGATTTGCACACTTCGTCCTTTACCTTGTCGAAAGCTTTGTCAATCCATTATAGCCTTTTTAATATTGCTAATGGATAGAATTGTCTCCTTAAGGCAGCCACAAAATCATTCCAAGAGGTTAGTACCTTACCATGTTTCTTCATGTCCTCTTGAGTTTTTGCTTCCCACCAAATAAAAGCTACACTTTCCAATCTTAATGAAGCAAGTCGAATCTTGGTGTCACCATCCTTGATTCTTTGTATCCTGCAATACGCTTCAAGATGACGTACCCAATTGTCTAATATATCATTATTTACCTCTACATCATACATAGCCAAATCAAACTTAATGTCAAACTTCAAAAATGGATTTTTACCATGACCTTTTGGAGAATGTGGAGGTGTTTGTGAAGGGTTTTTTGTAGAAGAAGATGATGGTGAAGATGGTGGTGAGGATGGTGGTCAGGCGAATGGTGGTGTCAAAGTTGGTTTGTCACCATTCTCATTACCTTTTGAAGTCTTGTATCCATCTCCTTTTTCTCCTTTTGAAGACTTATCTCCCTTTGGAAAATTGGAGTTGTCACCTTGCATCCTTGTGCTTCTCTCCTCATAGATAACTTTCACCATTCTTATCATATCAAAGAATGCTTTCTTGAAGGATTTTTCATCCTCTGACATATTTTCAGGCTCTCCTTCATGTCACATACTTGATGAAGCTTCAACTGCAATTTTAAGAAGAATTTGTAGTGTATATTGTGGCAAACTTGCTCTCCTTATCCTTGACCTAACTTGAGGACTTGCAACCACAATCTTTCCTTCTCTCTTGAGCTTTGACCTTGTAAGTATCACATACACTTGCAAACAAATTAAATCCTCACAACAGCAAAGAAAACCTAAGCTACAATACCAAACCTGATTTGTATGAGATATTAATGTAAATGTGCTTGAGGATGTTGTAGTGCTCAACTTAATGTTCCTAAATTGAGGTCATAAATTGTCAACCAGGGCTAGTAAACTGCTGAAGTGAGGTGCACTATATGTGCGTAGGTATCTGTTTCTCACTACATTGTATTTAGTGTTTTTTTCTGATGTTTTTGCTTTTATGGTTTTATGTTAAAAAGGAAAAGAACTAAGTGTTGGTAAAGAGAAGTGGATTGTTACACTAAAATAGAGCAAAACCTATTCTAAACTATGTATGACACTAAAGAACAGAAAATGCAAAGCTTGATAATGACTCCTAGTAAGGAAATAAATCACAACATGAACTCAATAACTCATAGCATGAACTCATCCAATTCATTCATTAGGAATATGTTGGAATAGTTTGAGAAAAGGACAAGTTATGTAGTTGATTTGACCACGGACTCTTACAGCCGCATAAATCCATAGTCGTTGTTTAAACGTGCTCACATTTATTGTGCAGCCACCAAATTTCAAAACACTACCGGATGTGTTATACTCCTCCTATTGTTCTGTTAATCTCACAGCCATATCTCTGTCGTGCTCACGAAACCCCTCTCTGTTCTGTCTCACTCCACTTCGTTCTCTATTATGCTACAGCCTGTATATCCACTCTTTGATATCTACCTACAGTCATTGTGCTCATCTCCGTGCATTCAGCCGTTCTATTTCCATTGAACCCTCACGCAGGCAAATTTTTGAAGAGCAGAAAGAAAGATGGGTAAATTGCTAAGAGCAGAACCAGAAGGTCCTAAATTCATGGAGGGATATCCGCAAATAAGGGATGTATTGAAGAAAGAAAAGTGGTTGCGGTTTATCCAAAAGTTCAGAGGTTATCATAAAGAAGTGACAAAAGCATTTGCAAGGTTGTTCAATGGCCTGGAAGTAGAGATTGGAGACCTTAAGTTTGCAGTGAACAAGGCATCTATAGCATCTGCCACGGAACTTCTTCAAGAGGGTGAGCGTTGGTTTAAGAATAAAAGCATTAGTGATGAAGCCTGGAGAATAATCTTACGAAACCAAGGTATGGACATAACTATTTTTAAAAGAGGAATTCATGTTCATGCATTGAAAGAGGAATGGGCTACTTTGCTGCTAGTTGTTCAGAAATTCATTACCTGTGAAGGCCGTTTTGGGTCCATGTATATGTACCACACCAGATTGCTGATGAATTTTTTAGATAATCAAACTCTCAATCTCCCATATTTTCTATTAAATAGTTTGAAGAAAATGTCTGTGACTGTTCAGAAGCATTTAGGAGATGTAGAACCACATCTATATCACCACGGTCTTGTAAAAATTTTGATTGAAAAAGAGTTAAAGGAGAAGAAAGACACATGTGAACAATTTTTGATTAGAAATTTCTTTGAGGAACCTCAGGAAATTCCTGAAGGTAGCACATCAAGAAGGAGTAGGAGAAAAAAAACAAATGATGAAACCCAAAGTAATCCTACTCAAGAAATTCCTGAAGGCAGCATATCAAGAAGGAGTAGGAGAAAGAGAACAAATGATGAAATTCAAAATACTCCTACTACTACAATTGAAAGAACTAATAGGGAAGAGAGACTGTCAAAAAGGAAGAAGAAAGAAACCAAGGGTAAAAAGCCAATAACACCAAAAGAGAGAAAAAGTATTGAGGCTATACATCAAACCCCTTCTTCCGAAGAAGAAGATCATCAAGTGTTATCTGAAAGATTAGTTTATCTTCAAAAACAATCATCTATGGCCAAGAAGACAGAGAAAGGAAAACAAAAGCAAAAGGACAGTGGTCCACAGCGTGTGAGAAGAAGTTCCAGACTTAAAGGGAAATTGAGGAAAACGCAAATGAAGGGACCCCATTTCATTGATTTGGGAGAAGAAACATCTGAACAATCCCCAGCTGACCATAGTCCATCTCACTCTCAGTCAGTTAGTGAACCTGGTTCATTTCATTCTCAGTCAGACATTGAACATAGTCCATCCCATTCTCAGCAAGATGTTGATGTGAGCCCTTCTCAGTCAGATTTTGAAGATAACTCTCCTTCACGGCATTTTGGGGACAACCCAATAAAAATGACACCTGAAATAGACCCCAAGCAGCAAAAAGCATATGATTATATAGAATCTTTGGAAAAAGCAGCTACAGGTCCCAGTACTTCGTCCATTCAGCTTCACACAGTACAGGATGATTTAGTCCAATCACTAAAACAGGAAGTATTTGAGCTAGAGCTTTTAAATAGACACATCAAAAATGAAAATGAGACATTGAACGAATAAAGTAAATTGGATAAAATCATTCATGATAATACCATGCTACATCTGGGAATATGGCAGAAGAAGAACAAGAAATTGAAAAAAGGAAATGTCAGAAGTTAAGCAGAGCACTAGTTAATATAAAATTTAGATGCTTAATGAAGAAGCCCAGGATGTTGGCAGCACCAAGGAAGAAGAGGAGAGGGCTGGATGTACTGGCTGAAGTGTCAAGGCATATGAACTGAAGAAGGATTATCAAAATTTTGGTTGCATGAGGACATGCAACACCTTCATAGTGGGGGTATGTTGAGTCTCAAATCTGCATCTTTTCCATACATCTTCGTAGACCTTTTTCATCCACCTGAACCTTCCAAGTTGTCAATATCATTGTATATTAATTAAAAAAGAGCATCTAACATGGTTTTTAACTATATTTTTGTGTCTGCTGTTTGATTTAGATTTTTCTCATTTAGCTGCGGAATCTTGCCACTTTCCGCAGCTGCTGCAACTTTCCGCAGCCATTTTGTGAAACTTTATGTTACAGGTGTCTTCAGGAAAAACGAGCCACATGGGAAAGTCAGAAATGATGTGGACATGGATCGTGTCCTATTGGCTCGAGCAAATTCATCTAAGGAGGCTACGGTCAAAGGTGGCCAAGTGGAAGTCAACCGTAGAGTCCCACAGTGACAGGACTCTGTTTCTCGTCACGTGGAGATGGATATGGCCGTTTCTGAATTGCGGAAGGCAAATCAACACCTGTACATGGCTCCATAAGCCGAATTCAAACATCCACTCTTCATAGATTTACTCTCCAACGCGGCCATGATCCTAGATCTTTGGACGTAATGGTTTACGTGTTCTCCATTAGCATAAACTTCAGGGAATTGGTTATATTACCTTTGTTATAAATAACGCGTTTGCATACGCATATTAGATTAGTCTTTGTTAGTTTTTATTAGTCTGCTCTGTAATGTAATTACGCTGCCACTGTGCCGTAATATCACCTTGCTGTTATAACTGCATTTTAATATATAAGAAGACTCTGTTTCCAAGCGTAATTCGTACTTGAAGTCTGTTGCCAAGGCTGGTTTAGAGGGCCCCTACACAGCTGAGGTTTTGTGCATTATTGTATAGTTCTTGTTTTATTTCTTTAAGCTCATTGTGCCATAATTCATTCATGTGTTTATACATTGCATCTTTCATGGTATATATGCTTCATTTCTGTTTATAATCTTTCATGCTTTACATTTTACTTCTGTCTTTCATGTTCTATGTTATTGTTAACCGATCAGTGTTCTTGTTTCAGGTTATAAATAGGCAGCCCGGGCATTTGCATAACTTTTTGACTAATGACATGGAATTAATATTGTTCTGCTGCTAATTTGCTTTTCTTAGTTTCTGTTTAATTTCAGTACTGCTTTGTTCATTTCAGTTTTGCTCATTTGCTTCAGTAGTTAAATTTAGATATATTAAACTGCTCATAACATCTTCAGTTGCCTCCGAAAGCCACAGCTGGACTGATGGTGAGGGATTGCATTATGAAATGTGTAGTTTGATATTAGTTTCTTTCTGCAAATTAGATATATTAAATTGCTCATAACATCTTCAGTTTCCTCCGAAAGCCACAGCTGGACTGATGGTGAGGGATTGTATTATGAAATGTGTAGTTTGATATTAGTTTCTTTCTAGTTAGATATAATTAAATTTCTATGACATCTTCTGGGCCATTTCCTAAAGCTGCTGTACCGGACTCAGATGGTGAGGGATTGAATTTTTATGAATGTGTAGTTTGATATTAGCTATTTTCTCAGTTAGATTATAGGGTTACTCAAGTTGTTTATGGTTACTTCCGAAAATCATAATGTGATCAGATGAGGGATCGTAAGATAAGTTTTGATGTAATTTGATTTAGATTTACTTTATTGCAACTTTTGGATTTATTTCAGCATAGTTTCTTTTGTGTTTAGACAACAGCAAGAATAGTTTGGTTTTCATGCTCAATAGTTCGCTGTTTTGATTTATTAGACTAGCAACACATTTTCATTTCAGCAACACATTTTCATTTCCTTTCAAGTTTTGTCATTGTATGTTTCAAATTCTTTTTTTTTTTTTAAGTTTCAAGTTGGTAAATCATTATAGAGGATATCATTTCCTTGAAAAATCATAACCATACTTGTTTTTATTTCCATTTCACATTAGAAAACCAAAAACGACAAAAAGTTAAGAAATAGGTTATCTTGCACATATAGTGCGCCACACTTCATCAGCTTACGAATCCTGGATTGACAAATTAAATGCAGCAATTTAGGACACACTAAATTGACCAAACAAATACCTGCATTCCTACATCAAAACTTCGCTGTGATGTTAATATGCATGTTGTTTCATTCGCATTTTGTGCCAAATTTAGGTTATCTCAAGATGATCATTTACCCCTGAGTTATCCTTTAAGGTTGTTCCTTGAACACCACTTATATTCAATTTTTGGAAGTCCTCAATGTGCTCCCCCACTAAACCCTTTTGTTTGAGATTTATCAATTGGCTAAAGAAGGTGTTTCCCTTTGTATCCTCATAATGTGCTATCATTTCCTCCATAAAAATTGACCAAGTGACAATTTTTTTATGGGAGCAAAGCCATCGATACCATACAAATGTATTTTTTTCTAAATGTAATGTTGCAATGCGTACCTTTTGTGTGTTTTGCACGTTATGGAGATCAAAGTATTGCTCCATCTGTAGTATCCATGTTACTGGATCCTTTCCATCAAACTTCCTCATCTCTATATTTGGAATATGGTGGTTCTTCCATCCAAAATTAGAGTTTATGAAATCACAATTAATATTTATTTTATTCTCATCATGAGTTTCTTCTACTATCTTTTCGCCATTAGGAAACATTTCTTCTATCAACTTTGTCAAACCTGCCATGTCTGCTTTTAGATCATTCTTCATGTTTTCCATGTTATTTTTGATTTTTTCATCGATCTTAGCTTCCATGTCATCCATCTTAGCTTCCATGCCTTTATTCAAACCTTCCATCTTAGCTTCCATGCTTTTCTTCAAAACTTCCATTTCATTTTTGTTGATCTTTGCAAGAGAAAAATTTGGTGTACTTGCTCTTGTAATTTTGACATGTCATGTTGCAGTTCTTCGTCTTCATGAGTCATATTAGAGCCTTTTGAAGGCTTAATTGGTGTTGAATTATTTTTACGGGGAATTTTAGAACCCAATGCTGATATCTATTCTACAATATTCCCTTGGTATCAATTCAAAATTATTTTTCACACAAGACTTATACAATTCAAAAAAAATACACACCTTTTTCTTGTTTTTGAGGAGCTTGATATTGAAACTGAATTATCTTTGTGATTTAGAATCTTCAATATCTAAAATTCGGCCCTGTAGTAGCCCTCTGAAGCTTCTTTCAAATGCCATAGGTCTGACCTGATTTGGATTCTTCAAGACAAATTTATGCCCAATCTCCCACAATGTCCTAATTATGGATTGGTTGAGTAGAGCAAATTTCACGCATAGGCTAGCATTTCATTGTTTCCTCCTTTGTCTCTGAAATTGATACACAGGAAACTATAGTCTGTTTACTTGCGATCAATTTTTACATAATTCCAATCTGATGCTTGAAGAGAGAGTTATGATTATTTTCCCACGGCCACCTCTTTGAGATGAAATTGAGAGTCTTAGAAACACTAACTTCCATCATATCTTGAAATTACTGTGAACCAAGATCCGAATTTACAGAAGTTCCTCAGATTTCAAGCTTCACTCAGAATTTTTGCTTCCCGACACTCTTCAAAAACATTTATAGCACAAATTTCGGATGATCGTTTTAGGTGAAATTGAGCCCTCGAAAAAAAACCCTTCTAACTTCCAATGATCATATCGCCAAAAATACGAACCTAAGATCTGAAGCCATAATACATTCCTTAGATTTCACTCACTCAGAAATTTTTTACCTTTTGAACCTTTTCTAAGAAAAAAATTATAGCAAAAATTCCACGATGACCTGTTTGAGCAAATAAATAAAACAATCAAAGCTCGATACCAAATGTTAAGAAACCAACCTAAAAAACAAGAAAAGAGAGATCAACACTAGAAATAAGCCACTTCGAGGGGGAAACCTACAATAAATTACATAAATGAACAATTCTTGGATGATACAATTTACAAAACCTCCTTTCTATATATAGGAGTTCATGTGGCCATAATGTAATCCTAGTGGGCCACAATGTAATCCTAGCTGACCTATCAATAATAATTTAAGGGCACAATAATAACAAAATGGGGGTTACAAGGGTACAATAATAACAATAAGGGGGTTACACTAACAACAATAAGGGACTATACTAGTAATATAGGGACCTAACACTTTACAATCGAACGCTGTCATCAATTAATTTTTCTCATGTCATTAAATTCTTCATGGTTTTGGCCCAAATCCCGATGGGTGCAAAACCCCATGCTTGGGTTCCAAGCCCACAAGTGACTTTTGTGGCGCTTTACCCTCCAAACCCCGAACCGTAGGGCTTGGAGTACCTCCCAAGCTACAAAAAAATCAGTCAGTGGAATATTTGTGGGGTACACTCAATCTCTCAATCACACCTCACAACTATAGGGTGTACTTTCCAGCACACACAATGGAAGTGGTAAGAATAGATGTGAAATTCGATGAAGAGAAAGCCATGTGAACTTCCCTCGAGAGGGAGCTTGTGTTGCATGCAGGTGAGGAGCTCCTGGCTACAAAGGATGAACCTCAGGATGTGGAGCAGCCACAAGCAGAGGAACACAGAGCTGAAGTGATATGGTGGATCGCCTTTACTCAAAAATTAAAGTGCTTGGATTGGATTGAAACCAGCAACAAAGAAAATATCTCGTCACCTTGATTCCAACACAACTCATTTCACTCAAATTTGGCATCGGATGCTCTCGATATCACATTATGATCGATTTGGGAAACAACTAAAAATTTTGGAATGTGGGTGCAGGTACACCCAGTCAGCAGTCAATATACTGACTCGGAATTTGACTGGGTTTGACTGAGTATTTGGTGGACCAGTCATTGACTGCCACTTGTCTCATTCTGATTAGTTTTGGAATGGTGATTTTTATTGGTTAATGGGTTTTTTTTAGGTGACCCAATGAGAGAGTGCCACAAAGGCCAATCGGTGGTTGCCATGTGGCCTTAACTCATTCGTGAAAATTTTTGTTATGAGGTTGAGCTACCTCCACGGGGTTCGAACACTAAACCTCATGCCTATTATCCAAGCCTTCTACCACCTCACCCATGGTGGTTCTTATTATACTATGAGCACAAAACCTATTTAAAGTTTCAAAGGGTATGCCATGGGGGTCAAGATTGGGGTTAACCCCTAACCCCCGATCCACCCAACCCACGCGACGTGGTGGGAAGCCAGTGATCCGAGGTTAACCCAGACTCAAACCTTATTATATGTGTCATGGACCATAAGTTATACACATTAACCAAAGTTTCGAACAACAAAGGGATATATTATGTTGGAAATATTTTCATTGATGGCAAAGGAGGCAGCACTCAGGCAAAGGAGGCAACGCTGAAGCAGAGGAAGGCAAAAGAAGCACAGTGAAAGCAATAGAGGCAGCAAGAAGAATGTCAAAATGTAACAGTCATAGAAGCACAGTGAAGAACCGTTATCAGAAGATAGAGACAGAGGCAGAGCGACAGAAGCAGCAGAGGCAGAGACAGAGGCAGAGACAGAGGAAGAGAGCCGTTATAAAATTCTGGGAATCGCACACTCCAGCCGGTGTTATACATATAAGATAACACAAACATTATTCCGGGAATCGCTTCACTCCAGCGGCAAAAACATATATAAACATATATGTGCAGCGCATCACATAAACAAAGGTCTAAGCTCAAATATATAAGTGGAGCACTTTATTAAAAGAGCGCACAAAATGAAGATTTAAATGGTGGGACCCCTCCTCAATCGCAATAGGAGAAAAATTGTGAAGCGTAATATGTAACCCACAGAAAATTGCGATTTTGATGAGAATTCGGACCCGATGGGTCTATAAATCATGGCTAATATATATTTGAGTTCTAGGTCTAATCGCATCAGCACTGGTCAATCGCATCAGAGAATATATGAATTGCGATTGCGATTGGAAGTCCGGACCCGATGGAGGTATGAATTATAATTCAAACATGTTTGAAGTCCTTTCCCAATCGCATCAGCAAAATACAATGAACAGTGGCCAATCGCAACACATATTAAAATACTTGCGATTGCGATTAAGAGTTCGGACCCGATGGGTGTATTAACGATGGTTTATATATATTTGAATTCTGGCTAATCGCATCGGAGATTATAAGAGCGTCAGAACATATATTAAATGACTTGTGATTGCGATTGAAGCCCGGACCCGATGGGCTTATAAACCATGAGTAACAAGTTTTTGAAGTCCGACATGATCGCATCTGAACAACCCAATCGCATCGGAGAAAATCTGGCAGCGGATCACTTGCAACTAAAAGTTGCGATTGCGATTGAAGCCCGAACCCGATGGGCTTATTAACTATGATTAACACGTGTTTGAGTTTCAGTTCTAATCGCAATCGGAAATTTGTGAAGGCGTTGTTATATATAAATATATATATATAAAGTTGTTGCGATTGTATTGAAAAGTGCCGCGTGGTCTGTGGACCCACGGGCCTCGGCTTAAGGTGGAGGGCGATTATTAATATACGACTGTGATATATGTCCGTTCCGCTTGCGGAATGTTCCACATCAACAAGACACTAATCACATAAAAGGGATTGGAGTTCCTCCATATTACAGTCAGCAGATATAAAAGCACAGTTACACATATGCAGCAGTTACACCACAGCAGAGGACAGAAGAGCAAACAGAACTGAAAAGAGATAAAACACAGTCACAGAAAAGACAAAGACACAGTCAGAGAAAAGACAAATGCGCAGCAAGCCAAGAGACAAAACGAGTGAGCTAGAGTTCTCATTTAAATTTGAATGTAAATGTTTTATTTAAATTTATATTGTTGTGATGCATTGGCAAGTCTCCAGAAGAGAGCAAATATCCCACTGTAATATTAAAATAAGCACCTACAGTTACATTTTTCTGAGTGAGATGAAAAGAGATGAGAAGGCAGAAGGCAAAGAGACATGGCTGTCCATTTCGAATTCCCAGTGGAATACAAACAGCCATGAAGCTATTTTTGTATAAAACAGGGTAATATCCAAGGGGAGAATGTTGACGAAAAAGGAGTGAGAGAAGAAGAGAGTATGCAGCAGAATTAAAGAGAGTTGAAGAGAATAAGCAAGCTGCAAGAAGAATGTGAATAAGGAGGAGTTGAGCAAAGAAGAAGAAGGGGCTGAGCAGAGATGATGCAGGTCTGATATAAGAGTTGATGAACAGCAGAGAAGAAGGTACAAAACAGAGCTGATATCCAAGGTAAATCAGCAAGTGTTTTTCTTTTGAAAGAGTAAGAAAGTTGGAGCTTCCCTATCAAGTTGTAGCTTGATAGATGTCAGTTGTAGCTGACTGAGGTAGGAGCCTCCTGTAGGTTGGTGCCTGCAGAAAATAGATGGGATTTGGTGCTTCCACATCAAGTTGTAGCTTGATAAAATTTTAGTTGTAGCTGACTGAGGTAGGAGCCTCCTGTAGGTTGGTGCCTGCAGAAAATAGATGGGAGTTGGAGCTTCCTTGCAATTTGTAGCTTGCAGAATTGAGGTTGGAGCCTCCTGTAGGTTGGTGCCTGCAGAAAATCAGTGGTGAGAGGGAGTTGGAGCTTGCCTTTGCATCACAACAATAATAAGATGTGGTTTTCTCCCTTTATGGGTTTCCACGTATATCTGGTGTCTATGTGCATGATGTCTATGTGTTGATATGATATATCTATTCCGCTAATACTTGCTGCTAACATATTAAGACTGCTGGTACATTATCTAATCTGCTTATTAATTGCTGCTCATAAATAAAGATTGCTCACACATTATGTTGATCATGAAATGAAGGTGTTAATAAAGTAAAATAAGTTTTAAAGGAAAAAGTTTTAAAAGTCCATGAATGTGTTAAACTGATTCACCCCCCCCCCTCTCAGTTTAACTAAGAGTTCAACAATTGGTATCAGAGCAGAGCGGGTTCCTTGTATATCAGTCTAACAACTGAAAGGAGATCCTAGGCTCTCAAGATGGCAAGTCAAGAAGGAAGCTCAACCAATAAAGCCCCTTTCTTTATAGGTGCAAATTATGCCTTTTGGAAAATAAGAATGAAAGCTTATATAATGTCTTTAGGATTAGAAGCTTGGGATGCTGTGGAAATTGGATATGTCACAAAGTCAACTGATACAGAGAAAGAAGCTAAAGAAAGCTTTGTAGCTAATGCAAAAGCAATGAATTCAATCTTAAATGGACTATGTGAAGCTGAGTTTATCAAAATAATGCACTGTAAGACTGCCAAAGATATGTGGGACACTCTAGAGAATATCCATGAGGGAAATAAAAAGGTTAAGACTGCCAAACTTCAAGTATATAGAGCTCAGTTTGAAAATTTAAAAATGAATGATGATGAAGATGTTGGCAGCTTCTTCTTAAAAGTTGCATAAATTGTTAACAATATGAAGGCTCTTGGAGAAACAATACTAGAAGGTATAATTGTACAAAAGATTCTAAGATCTCTTCCATCCAGATTCAACCCCAAGGTGTCTGCAATAGAAGAAACAACTGATTGGGAGACCTTGACCATGAACCAACTACTAGGAAACCTCACAGCATATGAGATGAGGCTCCCACAGAAGAAGCCAAGTACAAGGGAGGCAGCATTCAAAACAGAAAAGAAGAAAGAAGAAAAGGAAGACATATGCTCCTGCTCTGATGAAGAAGAGGCTAAATTTGTCAAGAAATTGGATAGAGGATTAGGTAGATACAAAGGTAAACTTTTTTTTAAATGCTTTAACTGTGGAAGAGTTGGAAATTATGCTGCTAGATGTCCTCACAAGAAAGTAAGAAATCAAGCTCAAGAATCAGAGAAAGACACATCAAAGAATTGGCAGAAAGGAAAGAAATTCAGCAGAAAATCCTTCTATGCTCAGCAAGACAGCAGTGCATCTGAAGACTCAGATGAATCCTCAGGAGAAGATGGAACCTCTAAATTTTTACTGATGGCCATAGAAGATCTTGAAGGACTCTTGCTAGAAGAAGAAGAAGAAGGGGAAGTCGATCTTGAGGGGGAGCTAAGAAGTGCTCTGGAGGAGATTGACAGACTCAAACTAAAATTCAGAAAACAAAAAGAGATTCTCCTCAAATGTGTGAAATAAGAACAAAATTCAGAAGTCCTCATGCAGCTGAAGGTAAAGCTTGAAGAAGCCAAGAAGATAGAAGATATATTACTTCAGCAAATCAAGGATAAAACCCAAGAACAAGAGAAGTTGGAGGAAGAAACTAGAAAATGCTCAAAGGACAATGGTTATAAACTCTTCTCAAACAACAAGCTCTAGCAAGTTGAATGATATCCTGGTTGCTCAAAGATCCCCAATGATAAAAACAGGAATAGGCTATGAAGGAGAATCGAGTAAAGGCAAAGAAAAGGAAAACAAAAATATAATTTTTGTAAAAGAAAAGAAGACTGATGAAGAAGCCCAGACAATTCCTACAAAAGAAGAACCATGTAATAAGGATGACAGAGATCAGAAGAAATCTCTAGTAACAAGGAATATAATGAATACTAAGATGGCAGAAAAAGAATCATATGCCCCTGAGTATATCAAATTTGGAAGTCATCAGAGGAGATTCTTGCCTCCTATGAAGAAGGCCACCTGTTATGTTTGCCACAAGTCAGGACACATTGCTGCATATTGTCATGCAAGGAGGAATGATTCAAACCAAAAAAAGATGTAAGCATGGAAGAGACAACCTTACATCAGGTATGCAAGTAATTTCTATGGTTATTGCTTTTATTGTAAGGATTTTGGCCATAGAATTATTGAATGTAGAAAGTATGGACAAAGACTGATGTTCAATACCTCAAGGAGGTTTATGAGTCAAAGCAATTTTTTTCATGCTCACAATTCTGCAAAAACTATAATCAAATGTTGTATATGCAATCAAGTTGGACATATATCTTCCAAGTGTTCTCTAAAAGGATATAATTCATCAACTCACAAAAGATACCAAACAAAAGGGGGCCTCCAGTGGATAAAGAAGGTGAATAAATGTGACTTGGCTTTAACTGCTCAAGATTTGAAGAGTCAATGGTATTTGGACAGTGGCTGCTCTAAACACATGACAGGAGACAAAAACAAGTTGTTAACTCTTGATGAAAAGAAATCGGGCAATGTCACTTTTGGAAATGACAAATCAGGAAAGATCAAGGGAAAAGGATAAGTCAGCATAGACAATGGCGGAGGAAAGGCCCAAGATGTATTATATGTAGATGGGCTAAAAGAAAATTTACTGAGTGTCAGTCAGATGTGTGATAAAGGCTGTGAAGTTCTCTTTAGAGCACAATATTGTGTAGTCAGATCAAGCACAACAGGAAAAACTCTACTCAAAGGTGTTCGAACAGAGAGTAATGTGTACATAGTGAAAGAGGAGGATGAAGCCTGCCATCTTAGCAAACTCGAGGAGTCATGGTTATGGCATAGGAGATTGGGACATCTCAGCTTTGACCATATCATTAGACTGAGCAAGAAGAAAGCTGTCAGAGATATGCTAGAAATAAAAAGGCCCTCAAACACAATATGCAAATCTTGTCAGTTGGGAAAACAAACTCGCACATCTTTTAAATCTAAAGAAGAGTTATCAACAAGAAGACCACTGCAACTTGTGCACATGGATCTGTGTGGACCTGCAAGAACTAAAACACCAAGTGGAGAGTCCTACTTTTTGCTGATAATAGATGATTTCTCCAGAATGACATGGGTTGCTTTTCTCAAGAATAAATCGGAAGCTCTGGACAAATTCAAAAAATTTAAAGCATTAGCAGAAAATTAGACAGGATGCAAGCTGAAATGCATCAGATCAGACAGAGGAGGTGAATTCACTGATTATGACTTTGCAGACCTATGCAATGAACATGGCATAAAACAACAATTTACTATTGCGGGGACACCTCAGCAGAATGGAGTAGCAGAGAGACAAAACAGATTTGTTCAAAAAATATCCAGAGCCATGATGCAAGAGAATAATATTGCTCAAACCTTCTGGGCAGAAGCAGTGCACACAGCAGTACATATCCTTAATAAAGCTCACTTAAGGCCAAGTAGTGACAAGACTCCCTATGAACTATGGCATGGAAAGCCAACCTCAATCAAACATTTCAGAATCTTTGGAAGCAAGTGTTACATAAAGAATAATGATGAAAATCTTGGCAAATTTGATGCAAGAGCAGATGAAGGGATATTTCTAGGATATGCCTCCAAAAGCAAAGGGTACAGGTGCTACAACAAGACCCTTCGGAAGATAGTTGAAAGTATTGATGTGAGATTTGATGAAGAACTTCCAAACAATACTAGAGATACAGACTTCTGCAGTACATCAGACAACAATGAAGAAGAAGACGAGAATGATGATGAAACCAACAAGACAACAGAAGATGCAGAGCTGAGCTCAAAAACCCCCTCAAGATACACTCAGAAGAATCATCCTGAAGATCAGATCATAGGAGACAAGAAAGCGGGAGTCCAGACAAGAAGGCAGCTAACAGAACAAACAGAAGAAGTATACATAGCCATGTTATCACAAATAGAGCCAAAGAAATTTGAAGAAGCCAGCAAGGACAAGTATTGGATAAAAGCAATGAATGAAGAATTGGACCAAATTGAGAAGAACAATACCTGGGAACTAGTTTCTAGACCTATTGAGAAAAATATCATTGGTTCAAAATGGGTATTCAAAAACAAAATGAATGAGCAAGGACAAGTAATCAGGAATAAAGCAAGGTTGGTCTGCAAAGGATACTCACAAATAGAAGGACTTGATTATGATGAAACATTTGCCCCTGTAGCTAGAATGGAAGCTATCAGAATGTTCCTGGCATTTGCATGCTATCAAGATTTCCAGGTATATCAAATGGATGTAAAATCTGCTTTTCTTAATGGTGATCTAGAAGAAGAAGTGTACATGGAACAACCAGAAGGTTTCTCATTGACAGATAAAGAAGACTATGTATGCAAACTGAAAAAGGCCCTATATGGACTGAAACAGGCTCCTCGTGCTTGGTACTCAAGACTGGATAAATATTTGCAAAAACATGGTTTTAAAAGAGGTGGAGTAGACAGCAATCTATACATAAAAGCGCATGAAAATGAACTCCTAATTGTTGTTGTATATGTTGATGACATTATGTTTGGAAGCAACAGAGATGAGCTAGCAAAAGGATTTGCAAAAGAGATGAAATCAGAGTTTGAAATGTCCATGATTGGAGAGCTCAGTTTCTATTTAGGACTTCAAATTCAGCAAAGGAGCACAGGTACATTCATCTCACAAGAAAAATACCTAAAAGAAATACTAAAAAAATTCAAAATGGAAGATTGCAAACCTGTGTCAACTCCCATGACCACAGGTTGCAAGCTGTGTGCTGATGATGGGTCTGCTGATATAGATCAAAAACTCTACAAATCCATGATTGGAAGTCTATTGTACCTGACTGCATCAAGACCAAACATCATGCTAGCAGTAGGACTAGTGGCTAGATATCAAGCAGCACCTAAACAAAATCACCTTCTTGCAGTCAAAAGAATATTCAGATATCTACAAGGAACAACACTGTATGGACTTTGGTATCCTAAAATCAAAAACTTCACTTTATCAGCATACACAGATGCAAATTGGGCCAGTTGTGTTGATGACAGGAAGAGTACAAGTGGAGGTGCTTTCTATCTAGGAGAAAGCCTAGTTGCATGGTTAAGCAAGAAACAAACATCCATCTCTCTGTCTACAGCTGAAGCAGAATATATAGCAGCAGTAGCATGTTGTACACAAGTCATGTGGATGAAGCAAACTCTTCAAGACATGAAGGTAAGCATTGATTAACCTATTTCAATCAAATGTGATAATACAAGTGCTATAAGTATATCTAAAAATCCTGTACTTCACTCAAAAACTAAACACATTCCAATCAAGTATCATTTTCTACGGGAACAAGTGGCTCAGAAAATAGTAAAACTGGAGTATGTACCAACAAAAGAGCAGACAATAGATATATTTACTAAACCACTTGCTAGAGAACCATTCGAATATTTGAGAGACAGACTAGGGGTAGTATCTGTAGATACTATTCTCTAATATGAAGAGAAATTACAGTCTCAGGGGGAGAACAAAATGAAAATATCATTCCAGGGGGAGAACAACCAGCAAGATAAGCATAAAACAAGTCCACAGGATCAGCATAATCTCGGTATTATCAACATTCAGCATGAAAAAGAAACAAGGACCTTTCAATCGTTACATACATCATCTCTGTCTGCCACAGATTACATGCACTACAAATGAAACACAACTATAGAACATATATCGGCTCACTATATCAGACAAAGACAAAACGTATACTCAAGTTCGACAATGTATATCGGCTCACTATACCAAAGTGTTCTCTCAACAAGTTTCATACATCACTCTGGAGCAGCATAGTACAATTTCAGCAGAAGAGGACCTAAAAGTAACTCAGAGAAAGGAAATGCAACGACAGAGCCCATACGGAGAGATGAGGCGTAGTCCTTTGCCATTGATGTCAAAGGGGGAGGAAGAACAAACAACAGGAGAAAGAGAAGCAAATAGAGAAAGTGGATTGCCATCAATGCCAAAGGGGGAGACTGTTGGAAATATTGTCATTGATGGCAAAGGAGGCAGCACTCAGGCAAAGGAGCGGCGGAAAGCGAGAGGAAAATACAAAAGAAGCACAGTGAAAGCAATAGAGGCAGCAAGAAGAATGTCAAAATGTAACAGTCATAGAAGCACAGTGAAGAACCGTTATCAGAAGGTAGAGACAGAGGCAGAGTGACAGAAGCAGCAGAAGCAGAGACAGAGGCAGAGAGCCGTTATAAAATTCTGGGAATCGCACACTCCAGCCGGTGTTATACATATAAGATAACACAAACATTATTCCGGGAATCGCTTCACTCCAGCGGCAAAAACATATATAAACATATATGTGCAGCGCATCACATAAACAAAGGTCTAAGCTCAAATATATAAGTGGAGCACTTTATTAAAAGAGCGCACAAAATGAAGATTTAAATGGTGGGACCCCTCCTCAATCGCAATAGGAGAAAAATTGTGAAGCGTAATATGTAACCCACAGAAAATTGCGATTTTGATGAGAATTCGGACCCGATGGGTCTATAAATCATGGCTAATATATATTTGAGTTCTAGGTCTAATCGCATCAGCACTGGTCAATCGCATCAGAGAATATATGAATTGCGATTGCGATTGGAAGTCCGGACCCGATGGAGGTATGAATTATAATTCAAACATGTTTGAAGTCCTTTCCCAATCGCATCAGCAAAATACAATGAACAGTGGCCAATCGCAACACATATTAAAATACTTGCGATTGCGATTAAGAGTTCGGACCCGATGGGTGTATTAACGATGGTTTATATATATTTGAATTCTGGCTAATCGCATCGGAGATTATAAGAGCGTCAGAACATATATTAAATGACTTGTGATTGCGATTGAAGCCCGGACCCGATGGGCTTATAAACCATGAGTAACAAGTTTTTGAAGTCCGACATGATCGCATCTGAACAACCCAATCGCATCGGAGAAAATCTGGCAGCGGATCACTTGCAACTAAAAGTTGCGATTGCGATTGAAGCCCGAACCCGATGGGCTTATTAACTATGATTAACACGTGTTTGAGTTTCAGTTCTAATCGCAATCGGAAATTTGTGAAGGCGTTGTTATATATAAATATATATATATAAAGTTGTTGCGATTGTATTGAAAAGTGCCGCGTGGTCTGTGGACCCACGGGCCTCGGCTTAAGGTGGAGGGCGATTATTAATATACGACTGTGATATATGTCCGTTCCGCTTGCGGAATGTTCCACATCAACAAGACACTAATAGCATAAAATGGATTGGATTTCCTCCAGATTTACAGTCAGCAGATATAAAAGGAACAGTTGCACGCATGCAACAGTTACACCACAGCAGAGGACAGAAAAGACAAAGACACAGTCAGAGAAAAGACAAATGCGCAACAAGCCAAGAGACAAAACGAGTGAGCTGGAGTTCTCATTTAAATTTGAATGTAAATGTTTTATTTAAATTTATATTGTTGTGATGCATTGGCAAGTCTTCGGAAGAGAGCAAATATCCCACTGTAATATTAAAATAAGCACCTACAGTTACATTTTTCTGAGTGAGCTGAAAAGAGATGAGAAGGCAGAAGGCAAAGAGACATGGCTGTCCATTTTGAATTCCCAGTGGAATACAAATAGCCATGAAGCTATTTTTGTATAAATCAGGCTAATATCCAAGGGGAGAGAGTTGATGAAAAAGGAGTGAGAGAAGAAGAGAGTATGCAGCAGAATTAAAGAGAGTTGAAGAAAATAAGCAAGCTGCAAGAAGAATGTGAATAAGGAGGAGCTAAGCGAAGAAGAAGAAGGGGCTGAGCAGAGATGATGCAGGTCTGATATAAGAGTTGATGAACAGCAGAGAAGAAGGTACAAAACAGAGCTGATATCCAAGGTAAATCAGCAAGTGTTTTTCTTTTGAAAGAGTAAGGAAGTTGGAGCTTTCCTATCAAGTTGTAGCTTGATAGATGTCAGTTGTAGCTGACTGAGGTAGGAGCCTCCTGTAGGTTGGTGCCTGCAGAAAATAGATGGGATTTGGTGCTTCCACATCAAGTTGTAGCTTGATAAAATGTCAGTTGTAGCTGACTGAGGTAGGAGCCTCCTGTAGGTTGGTGCCTGTAGAAAATAGATGGGAGTTGGAGCTTCCTTGCAAGTTGTAGCTTGCAGAATTGAGGTTGGAGCCTCCTGTAGATTGGTGCCTGCAGAAAATCAGTGGTGAGAGGGATTTGGAGCTTGCCTTTGCATCACAACAATAATAAGATGTGGTTTTCTCCCTTTATGGGTTTCCACGTATATCTGGTGTCTATGTGCATGATGTCTATGTGTTGATATGATATATCTATTCTGCTAATACTTGCTACTAACATATTAAGACTGCTAGTGCATTATCTAATATTCTTATTAATTGCTGCTCATAAATAAAGATTGCTCACACATTATGTTGATCATGAAATGAAGGTGTTAATAAAGTAAAATAAGTTTTAAAGGAAAAAGTTTTAAAAGTCCATGAATGTGTTAAACTGATTCACCCCCCCCCCCCTCTCAGTTTAACTAAGAGTTCAACATATTAAACCCCAAACTATATATTATCCATGTTAAACCAAAGTTTGAAATAACGTATTAAAACGGCGAGTAATGTATCATACCCAACTCAAACCATATGATAAGTTTTATAACCTAAATTTTTGGAGCAAGATCAAGTAACCACCACACCAACGGTTAATGTTTTTACATGTGAAAAAAATATAGTGGAGAGTATTCAAGTCTAATGATGGTGAAACCAAACTATACCACAGTTTGGTGCAACCACGGTTGTATATGCAGGGTTTCTATTCGAGTTTGGCATGCATATTTAAATGCTAACCCCGGCGGTCAATATTTATCACCGTCACATGCAACTGTAGAGTAGGAATTAAATGTTAAGGTTTGGAATATGGTGGGAACGGAACCAACAGTTTTCGTGGTTCCAGGCATCCAAACCATGGCAAAAACCATGGTTCCACTACTCAAACTCCAGTCTGGGCACGGTTTTGGTGCATTTTTCAAAAGCCCCCAAGATTGATGGCCTCAACAGAGCCACTTGTCGCGTTTTTATCAGGTCATGGACCGACTGAGGAAATTTAAGGAGGCGACAATTTGCACCCAGTGCGGCGGGAATCGTCGGTGTGGGGAAAATTTTCCGCTCCACATGGCCACAAATGGTGGAATTTGTAGAAACATTTGCATAAAACTATGAATTATAGGAAAATTAGTAGAAAAAATTCTATGTAGCATAAATCAGACATTTTTTGACCTTTTTGAGTGCAGAAAGAGCCCAGTTAGGTATTTTTTATTGTTCTGGAGCCACTGGAGACATGTTTTTAGCGTTCTGAGCACTGTACCTTGATATAAACACATATTTTTGAGCATAATGAAATAGGCCCAACATTGGAAGCTGGACTAGGAGATGTAGCCAGAGAGGGGTGAACTCCTTCATCATTTGTTGTCTTGAGTATATTGTTTTGGTATTGATGTCTTTTTATTTTCTTCAAAACCTGAGTTTTAAAGGATGAAAATGTGTTAATGAATTTGACATAATTGATTAAAAACCCTAATCATTTCACTTGAAATTTTCACCATAAACTCTCAAGCTTTCATATATAGATCAATTTTGGTATCAGAGCTTTGGTTCTTAGTTTACTTTGAGGGTTTAATTTTGTTGCAAGTGTCTCTAATGCTTACAAGGTTGAAGCTCAAAAGAGGAGAAGGAAAGCTTGTAGTTACAAGTCCTCAAGTTAAGTCAAGGACAAGGAGAGCACATTTTCCAGAATATCCACCACAAATTTCACCTTAAGTTGTACTAGAAGCTTCACCAGTCATGGCACATGAAGGAGAGCCTGAAAATATGTCAAATATTTAGAAGGATTTCATAAAAGCATTCTTTGACATGACACAAATGGTGAAATTTCTCTATGAAGAGAGAAATACAAAGTTGCAAGGTGAAAGCTCCAATCCTCCAAAGGGAGATAAGCCTCCAAGAGTATATGGAGGAGATGGGGACAAGCCTCCAAAATGGAATGGTGATAAACCATCTTTAACATCACCTTTCACTTCACCTCCATCCTCACCTCCATCTTCACCATCATCATCTTCACCAACAACCCCTTCACAAAAACCTCCACATTCTCCAAAGGGACATGGTAAAACTCCATTTTGAAACTTTACATAAAGTTCAAATTGCTTATGTATGATGGAGAGGTAAATGTTGAGAGATTAGATAATTGGATTCGTCAAATTGAAGTTTATTGTAGGATACAAAGGATCAAGGATGATGAGACCAAGATTCAACTTGCTTCATTAAGGATGGAAAGTGCAACACTTATTTGGTGGGAAGCCAAAACTCAAGAGGACATGAGGAAACATGGTAAGGTTTTATCTTCTTGGAATGATTTTTGTGTTTCAATAAAAAGACAATTTTATCCATTAGCATACATGCAGAAATATATCATGGATTGGAAAAACTTTAGGCAAGGAAAGGGTCAAAGCGTGCAAAGTTTTAATAAAGAGTTTAGAAGGAGAGAATTGATATTGGGTATAGATTTTTCATCTCAAGATAATTTGCTCAGATACATTGGAGGTTTGCATAGCTATTTGAGACACGTTATTCTCATGTTTAACCCTACAAGTTTAGATGAAGTTTGTGTACACACCACACATCTAGAAGAAAGAGGGAAACATGTTTCAGATGAGAAAAGTGAGAGTTTCCTTGAGTCTGGAGAAAAAGGAAACGATAATTTTAAGGGAAAAATAAATAATTATGCCATCAATATGGAGAAAGAAAAACTTACATGCAAACATTGTTCTAGAGAGGTTCATGATGACGATCATTGCTGGAAACTTCATCGAGAGATGAAACCCAAAAAGCTTAAGAACAAGGAGAAGAAGAAGATAGCTACAACTACACAACATGATTTAGGTTATGATTCCAGGGATGAAGCAAAGATCAAAACCATGGGTTTTAAAGGTAAGAACATTGCAAGTACTAGTTCTTCAAGTTGCCTCAATGATACTCAAAAAAATAAAAAAATAAAACTAATATTTTCCATATTAGATTTATTTCAAAGCATACAGAGATAGCACATTATTTGATAGTGGTTCACAAGAAAATATTATCTTTGAAGACATTTTCAAGAAGTTAAATCTAGAGACAGTTCTTGATCCTAAACCTTATCCTTTAGGTTGGGTATGTGAGAATATAAAATTGTAGGTGACAAGGAAGTGCATACTTAGATTTGCAATCACTGCAAACTTTCTTGATGAAGTTGAACTTGATGTAGGTCCACTTGATATATGTGATATAGTTTTTGGAATCCCATATATTTATGATAAGGGATATATTTTTCATCGCCATGAGAACAAATGTCACTTTTTCAATAATGGGATTGAGTATATTGTTAGACTACATACAAAGAAAATGAGTTTGTCTCTTATGAATATTGGACAAATGAAGAGAATTGTTAATGCTAGTCAGAATTTTGCATTATTAATGTTCAAGCATAAAGATGTTGAGAATGTTTCCTTTCAAGGATATGATTCAAATATGAAATATGATTTCGTTAGAGTTTATAATTAATGTGATAAGATGTTTTAGGAGTCTAACATGATGCCTCCTAAAAGAGGTAAACAAAATGAAGTAAATTTTCAACAAGATGCATCATCATTAAACATTGGTGTGAACAAGATGCCAGTGTTAAAGAGTGCAGGTGTGAAAAATAAAATGAAAAATCAATTTGAAAAAGAGTACATTGGTTCCAAGTCTTCTTCCATTGGGTTTCGTAATGTGTTGGCTCTAAAAAAGGATGGTGCATGGTGATGGCGATCACATTTGGCAAAGAGACGAGCCAAGTGCGAGGAGAGACATGTTAAGCATTGTCATCACGACAATGTAAAAAGTGAAGTGAATTTGAAAGTGTTTAAGCTTCCTTTGATTGAATACCGAGGAGAGAATGTGCATATTCCTTCAAAGGTAGTTTTTTTTTGCATCTTCTAGGAAATTGCAACAATATGTCATTGTTGACAGCAAGACGAAGACTCCAAAACCAAGGAAAGTGATATATTTTCATGAAAAACACAAAGTTACAAATTCAAGCAAAGTTTAGTGGATTGAGACTGGAAGGGTGAGGGATTCGTACCCTCATCTATTTGTTTATTGATAATGAGCTTTTATAGGTCCAAAAGCTTCTAGTGGGGACAAATAATCTAGTGGATCAGTGTAATGCTCAAAATTCAAAGTGCTCATATTGGCTTGAAACTTGCTCCAAAGCAAAAATTCCGTCGCCTTGAATCTAACGCAACTCGTTTCACTCAAATCCGACATCGGATGCTCTCGATATTGCATTCTGATCGATTTGGGAAACAACTAAAAATTTTGGAATGTGAGTGTAGGTACACTCAGTCAACAGTCTGTATACTGACTGAGCATTTGACTGGGTTTGATTGATTATTTGGTGGAAGAGTCGTTCACTGCCACTTGTCTCATTCTGTTTGGTTTTGGAATGGTGACTTTTGATTGGTTAATGGGTTTTTTTAGGTTTCCCAATGAGGGAGTGCCACACGGTCCAATCGGTGGTTACCAAGTGGCCTCTAGTCATTTGTGAAAATTTTTTAATGAGGCCGAGCTGCCTCCACGGGGTTCAAACACTAGACCTCATGCCTATTAGCCAAGCCTTCTACCACCTCTCCCATGGTGGTTCTTATTTTACTATGGGAGAAAAACCTATTTAAAGTTTCAAAGGGTATGCCATGGGCGTCAAGACTGGGGTTAACCCATAACCCTCGCCCACCCAACCCACGTGACGTGGTGGGAAACCATGAGTCTAGGGTTAACCCCGGCCCCAACCTTGTTATATCTACCATGGACCATACATTATACACATTAACCAAAGATTTGGGCGACGATGGATATATTAAACCCCAAACTATGTATTATCCACATTAAAACAAAGATCGATACAATGTATCAAACCGCGTGGGAAATGTATCACACCCAATGTAAACCATATAATAAGTTTTATAACCTAAATTTGAAAAGTGGGGTCAGGTAACCACCACACCAGCAGTTCATGTTTCAACATGTGAACAAACTATAGTGGAGAGTAGTCAAGTTTAATGTTGGCGAAACCAAACCATACCATAGTTCGGTGCAACCATGGGTTTATATGCAGGATTTGGATTCAAATTTGGTGCGTAGGTTTAAATACTAGCCCCGACGGTTAGTGAGTATCCCTGTCACATGCAACCGTCAAGCAAGAATTAAATGTTAATGTTTGGAGCATGGTAGGAACGAAACTAGCAGTGGTCATGGTTGAGGGCGTCCAAACCGTGGTGGAAACCACGATTCCACCACTTAAACTCCATTCTGAGTGCAGGTTTGGTGTGTTTTTTTTAAACGTCCCCAATATCGACGGCCTCAACCAAGCCACTTGTCGCATTTTTATTGAGTCATGGGCCAACTGAGGCAATTTAAGGAGGTGAAAATCTGCACTCGGTGCAGAGGAAATCTTGCTGACGCAAGGTGAATTTGTCGCTCCACGTGGCTACAAAAGGCGAAATTTGTAGATTAATTTGTTGGAAAGTGAAAATTGTAGGACAGTTAGTAGAAACACTTCTATGGAACATAACTCGTTCACTTTTTAACCTTTTTGAGTGCAGAAAGAGCCCAGCCAGGGGTTTTTATTGTTCTGGGACCATTGGAAACATTGTTTTAGAATTCTAAGCACTGTAACTTGACATAAAACACATATTTTTTAGCATAATGAAAGAGGACCAACATTGGAAGCTAGACCAGGAGATGTAACCCAGGAGGGGTGAACTCCTTTGTCATTTTTTGTCTTGTGTATATTTTTATGGCATTGATGTCTTCTTTATTTTCTGCAAAAACTGAGTTTTAAAACATGTTAATGCGTTAATGAATTTGACATAATTAACTAAAAACCCTAATCATTTCACTTGCAATTTTCACCATAAAATATCAAGCTTTCACATACAGATCAGGAAGAACCCACTCATGCAGAGACATCCAGAGACAAAAGGAAGCGCACCGGAGAGGCTGACATGATGATTCTAGAGTCTAGAGAGAATGTGGGAGCACCCACATCAAAACATGTGCAGAGAGGGTCCCTAGAGCGGTACAATGGCTACATGGATCTTATGAGCGAGAGTGTAGAGATTGAGCCATCCTCATTCAATGAAGCAGTGCAACAACCAGCTTGGGTTGATGCCATGGTAGAGGATTATGACTCCACCATAATAAAAAGTACATGGGAAGTTGTCCCAACACCAAAGGGAAAGGCATTTGTAGGATCCTGGATCTACAAGGTGAAGCAGGACACATATGGGAGTGTCGAGAAACACAGGGCCAGATTTGTGGCCGGAGGGTTCTCTTAGTTGGAGGGAATTTATTACGAGGAAAATTTTGCTCCAATTGCAAGGTAATTTTCAATCAGATCTATCCTTGCACTTTCAACGCATATGGGATGGAAGATACATCAGATTGATGTAAAGATAACCATCCCTAATAGAGTGATTGAGGAAGAGATGTACATTGAGCAGCCACAAGGCTTTGAGACCTTTAATAGAAAGTCACATGTGTGCATACTCAAGATAGAGTTGTATGGATTGAAACAAGAAACTCATGCTTGGTACACTAAAAGTGAAGGAGATGTGAACCTTTACCATATTTTGGTAGAAATTAATTATTGATCATTTTACTTTATGTCGATGATTTGACTCTGATAAGTAATGAGCAGTTGATCAAATCTTTCAAATAGGATCTTGCAAGATAATTTGAGATGACGGATATGGGTCTCTTGCATTGTTTCCTTGGTTCAAAATTTGGCAAAGAGATGGGGAACTATTTGTATCTCGGGGCAAGTATTCCAATGAGAGTCTGAAGAAGTTTCAGTTGGAGAGGAGCAAACCCATGGAGACTTATCTAGTAGGGAATTGGAGGAAGGAAGATGCTACTTTAGGCGAAGTAGTGGAAGCTACCATCTACAGGAAACTTGTGAGTTCACTCATGTACTTGGTGAAGACACGACCATACATATGTTATGTGGTTAACCAGCTTAGTTAAGTTATGGTTAAGCATACAAAGATCTATTGGAAGGCAAGCAAACATGTGTTGAGATACCTTAGAGGCACCACTTAGTTTGGGTTAAGGTATAGGCAGACAAATGGAGTGAATATTCAAGGGTTCATAGATTCATATTGGACAGGGATTCCATCTGAAAAGAAGAGAACATCAGGGGGCATATTCAGTATTGGGTTAGCAGTAGTTTCCTAGTACAACAGGAAGCATAGATCAATTGCACTCAGTTTAGCAGAGGAAGAGTACATGTTTTCTATTCAAGAAACTTGTGAGGCCATCTGGATGAGGATGATACTTGTTGGGTTCTTTTTCCAGTAGATGGATCCAATGGTGATTTATTGTGATAACCATAGTTGCATCAAACTCTCGTTTAATCCAGTTTTTCATGAAAAGTCCAAACATATTGATATCTGGTATCACCATCTCAGAGATTTTGTGCAGACGATGATTATTTCCTTAGAGTACATTCCTACAGAGGATCAAGATACAGACATCTTGATGAAGGAACTAGCAAGAGGCAAATTCGAGTTCCACAGAAGCATGATCAAGTAGTAAACAATCCCTTTCTTGTTGAGAGGGAATGTTGAAAATGGAAACAAGAAGAGGCTTATGATTAATTTTCCCTTGATTAAATTAGAAGGAAATTGTAATTACACATCACATGACAACTTGTATGAGTCAATTCAAGTTGAGGGTTAAACTAGAGGCATGTAGAGTTATCTCTAAGTTTTAGGGGGTCAAATTACAATTTATTTTGAGTTGTAATTATTTAACTTAATTATTTGAGCTAAATCAGTTTAAATAGTTCTAATTGATGGAGGAACTAATGAGAGGTCCATTTAATTAAATATTATTCAATTCACATGCAATGATCAATCAGATAACTGAAAATTCACTATAAATAGTTCATGCATGTTAGTTCTAAGGATGACCCAGTTGAGATTGGAGTTAGAGGGAGGTGTACTATCAGTTGTATAATTAGAAAATTGTACAGGTGGTGCATGAAGTCAGAAAAAATACTTATATGTATTGCGTAGTCATTAATTGGGATTTCACTATTTAATAGGGGCCCAATTTCCCTAAGGATTGTGCAAGCAAGGTAGGGCATCCAAAGGCAATAAATTTGTTAAGTATTGAACCAAAATATCATAGGATATTGTGAGAAAAATGGAGATAGTGTAGAGAGATCTCAAGCCTAAGAGAAGCATTGTATTGTTTCATATTCTTTGACTTATGCAATATATAGATAGCAGGGTTTTTAACTGAGGCTTTCCCCAGATAAATCTTTGTGTTGTGCGATTGAAATTCTTTCTCTTTCTTGTTCATGTGATTGTGCGATTGAAATTCTTTCTCTTTCTTGTTCATGTGATTATGTGATCGTAATTGGTTTCTGCAATTTGTACAATATCTTCAATTATTTTGTTTTATAATATTACAAGATCTATTGAATCTATGTGGAATTTCTATAAAAAAAGGCAACAACATTACAGGGTATCAATGGTGAATTGGTAAAGGACACCATTAATGTGGATATATCTAGGAACCTAATGACATGAATGTCATCAATGGTCTAAAAAAAAATGGGGACCAACCTTTTGGGTGTGCATATACACCATAATGTCATTTTTCCAAGCGTATTCAAATGGAATGATAAAAATATTCGCATTTTGGAGCTTATCATTAGGAGAAGGGTCTACTTCACCCATAGGGTAGATTCGTGGTGAAATCAACAAGGGTGTAACAGCCCTGGTTAAAACTCCATGTAATAAAAGTTAATAAAGGCAAAATAATAACCATGGTTGATGGGACACTTATTCCAATATGAATGTTGGGAAAAACATCCTAGTGAGGGTGTTCGTTGGTTTATAATGGCTAAGGAAATTGGCAAAGCCAATGCAAAATTATTTGGAAAGGAAAAATAGAATTTTTGGCAATTTATTTATGAAAATAATGGAAATTACGAGCAAAGGAAGGTAAAAGGTCACAAGTTTCATGTGAGAAGTAAAATGAAGGAAAATAATGGGAAATGAAGAAATAGAGGCCTCATTAATAAAATGGATTATGAGGATCAGTTGGTACCTTTTGTCAGTGTAAACTTTTGTAAGTTCAATTTTGGAGTTCTCTCATTATTCTCTCTTTCTCTCTCCCACTCTTGGACACTTAGATTTTTCTTGGAGGACTTTGGCATTGGATCAAGAAATGAAAAGAAGCTAAGAGGAAGGAAGGAGCAAGGAAAGAAGAGCAGGATAAAACAGTTACAATAGGATTCTTTGCATGCAGTGATTTTCATGTGCGATTTCCTTGCTAGATTTGGATTGCATGGTATAGCATGTGGTTCTTTGTTATCATGGCATGGGTTTTTCCAGGTGTTATGGTGTTTTCATCCTAGCCTTTCCATTTTCGGATAGCCATGGTGTGATGGGGTTCTCATGTTTTGGTTGAGTTGGATTTTCGGATGGATTCAAAGCAGAGTGATGTGGATCTCTAAAAGGAAAAACACATGACCTAGTGATCCCTGAATAAGACGGTTGATTGCAGTAAATACATTCGACTAGTGACCCCTAAATTAGACTGTAGTTTGTGGTAAAGCTAGGTATTTTGTGCCTCGGTATGCGTAGCAATCCTCGACCGGTTAATGATGGGATACACGATAAAGCCTAGAGGTGATTGCCCTTAATCATGCCTAGGAATCCTTACTAGTGAATGGCGGGATAAAAGGTAAGTCCTAGAGGGTGGAGTCTCGGTTTAGGGCCTAGTGATCTGGCGTGGATTACGGTAAATCCTTAGACTAGGAGACAGGAAAATTCCTCACTGTGTAGGAGGATAAATCTGGTGGAATTCATGTTTGTTTTATGGCCTAGTGATTCTAGATGTATTTTGGTAAAGCTTGGTTTATATTGATGTGGGTGAGGTGGTTTAGCCTCGGATGGCCCTGGTCGGTTCTTTCGGTTGAGTCCCACATTCATGCTTGGAATATGGAATGGGGATGATTGGCTGAAGAGAAATTTGGCTCAACCAATCTATGGTCAAGTTGAATGTGGTATTCCCATCCCTTGTTGTTTTTTTCATTCACTAATAAGAAGTTCTTTCCTTGAATTCTTATGTTTAAATGTACTGGTTTGTATGTGTATTCTATGGTTGATGTATCGTTGATATTTATGTTGCTATTATGTTGGTTATAAGCATGTATTATGATATTGATGATGTATGCCTCTCCTCATGTTTTGAATTGTAAATGAACGAACAAAATATCTATGACCTAACAGATGATAATGCAGATAATGATATAAGGGAACAATGCTTCTTAGAGATTTTCAGATAAGTATGAGACCCCTATGCTCAGATCTAGTGTTTAAGCCTGTAGATTACATATTTTTGACATGTTTGAAAAAATTCCTGTCATGGCTAGTAGGGGTCCAGTCTAGACCTTGTCAATGTTTTTGCAAATATATCATTGTTCCGCTGTTATAATTCATTTCTGAACCTGTCATTGAGTTCTAGGAAGTGACCTAGGCTCTGGGCCTAAAAAGGTGGGTCAAATCCCAGGGACATTGGCACATGTTTGACAAAAAATTCCCTGGATGTATGCATTCCCATGATGTGGGAGCATCCAAATCCTCCCAAATTCACCCTTGAGAATATCAAGAGAGTGTCCAGGGGTTTAATGGTCTGAAAACCTAGTGGGACCCAAGGGTTGGTTACCTAAGTGGTTGGGATGGCTCCTAGGATTTTTGTTGTTGATGTGGAAGTTTTATTTGATGTGTTTCCTTCGATTCCACTTCCTTAAGGTTACCTAGGAGGTTGAATCCCATTATAGTGGCTTGTTGTCTCGTATTTACCTCGGTTGGTCGGTTACTTGGGTAGATGTGGGATGAGGGTGTTATGGAATGGTATCAAAGCAGGTTGCTCTCTCTTTGGGTCATATCTGATACCACATAGTGGTACCAGGGCATGGTTCACCCCTTGGATTGGATGGGCAGTGTGTGTTGGTCGTGCATTCATGTCGATTTCATATGTGTTCCTTATGCTTAGATTTTATGTTTGTGTTGCATATGCATGGCATTGGTAATAGTTATAGTGGTTTCGCCATGTGAAAATTGATGGTGTTTTTGTTGGCTGTGATCCTCATGTGTGCATGTTGGTTATTCATTTGTTATGAATTTCAGTGTCTATATGTTGTTATGCATGCATTATCATGGTCAAGTTTGTTGTCCATGAGTTCATTCAAGGAATTTTAGGTCATAATCATGTTGTTGGTATGCTATGATGTTGATGCGGTGGATGAGATAGAGAAGAAGATACAAATCATCAAAGTGAAGTTGTGGAACTAAACTCCACGTGAGAGCAGATCGTCATATAGGTTTATATGTTTGGCATGCAGGTATGTTAGTTAATGGATTGTTATATACATGTTTGACATCTTATTATTGTTGTAGTTACATGCATGGTAGATGCTAGTGAACCAGTGTGATCATATGCACATGTGTCGAATAGTCATGAATAATAGTAACTTAATGTTATATGCATTTTTGTTGTTGTTTTATGTTAGGTAACTTGATGATTATGTTATATGTTGTTGATGAGTATGCTATATGTTAGCATGTTGTTGTTATATATTATTTAACATGATTATTAGGTTTATTGCATTAAGATCTTGATGTTATATGTATCATGTTAATCTAGATTCGCCTATACAGATGATTATGGTTATGACATTTAGGTATGAGTTAATATATTGTGATATTATGTAATACTATTCTAGATTGACTATATAGATGTGATTGTTATGCATGAATGACAATTGTCTAAGAACTTGTGAGGTGAACATGTTAGCTAATTAGTGTTATGGATATCATGACCTTATTTATGATTGAGTTGATACGTTTTGATGTTATATCGTACTAATTGTATTGATTGTGCAGACAAGATAGCCTTCCCTAAGATAAATTAAGGTGTGAGTTTTCTTATGTCATTTATTTGGTGTTTGAATGTTTGATTATGTTGTCTATTTGGTGTTTGAGTGTTTGGTGTCTATTATGTCATCTATTTTTTGTTTGAATGTTTGATTAATTGCATGATATGAGCATGTGTCTATAATATTGCATGAAGTAATGATCTTGTTTTAAGATGATTGTACTAACACACTATGTGTTGAGATAGTTGATGTTTACTTGAACATAAGTAGGTGATATTTATAGTATTATGGTTTTGACTATTTGTTGATTATGACATGGTGGTTAGTCTTGGTAGAGGTTGATTTTAGTTAATAAATATGATGTGTTGATATTTGGAACATGTGATTGACATGTGTGAACAGTTGCAGGGAAACATGCTTGGTATTAGAATGACAAGGTAGTAGTTTATTTGTTTATATAACTAACATGGGTGATGTGACAATACACAATAAAGACTAAATTGCAACAAGGTAAATGGTAAAGGAAATGAATTGGGTAAGAATTCCTCTGGCTATTTTTGGAAACCCTAATTCCAAACGAATGAGTGCTTTTCATACATGAAGTCTTCTTAACCCTAATATTTTCTGGCATTATGTGTACATCTGCTATATTTATGAACATGTATTTGACAGGTATAATAGTTCATTTCTAGTTATGGTTGGATTTGTGAAATGATTGGAGTCTCTTGAAAAATGATATATGTATGTGTTCAGATACAAGGCAATGTGACTGGAATAACAAGGTAAGGTAATTGGTATATTGTACGTTTATATTATACATTGAAAATTATGTGTTTATGGAGGTATGATGCAAGGTACTGTATGGAAAACGAGACTTCCATGAAATCTTTGAAGAATTATTAGGTTGATATTTCCCTTGAAAGCATTGAGAACCCATGGGGATTGTGTCATGGTGTTTGTTGTTATTTTTATGCTTTTATTCTTTGTGATGTGTTTGTGCTTGATTTGTAGTTTTGTTCATGTCTGGTACATGATCATGCCACTTTGTTGCGATGTCGTATTGATTTTGGTTTTTTATGGTCTTCTTCTTGCTTGCTCTTGTTATTTCCTTTTATGTTTTGAGATTCTTGGGAATTGGTTGGGAAACAGGAAAGTTAACGGAGCTTGAGGAGAGCTCTGTGGTACCCAACAGGTAATGTAAGGCCCAAATGAAGCTCAGTGCATGAGTAAAGGGAAGCGACAGGTAATATTATGACAATCGGTTAGACTGGTGGGGTTCATTAGGATAAATAGATGATGTAATAACAGTAAGGAGAAAGATAATCATGTATGGTTAAGTAAAGGGATTTAAGGTGATAGATGCCTTGGCTAAGTTGGGAATTGTGGTTCTCAACATGGTGCATGTTGTGTGCAGATAAATGAAGTTATTTTAACCTTGACCTTATTTTATCTAGTAATTATGTTGTGATGTGTTATGTTATGTCGTATCATGCGCATGTTGGATATGTTGTGTTGCGTGCATATGGTGTTGCGTGCATGTTGGATATACAGTGTTGTGTACATATATTGTTATGTACATGTTGTATATGTAGTGCTATGTACATTGGTGTTGTGGGCATGTTATACATGTGGTGCTACGTACATATGGTGTTGTGTGCATGATTGTACATGTGGTGTTATGTGCATGTGGTGTTGTGTAGATGTTGTACATGTCGTGTTGTGTGCATGAGGTGTTGTGTGGATGTCGTGAATGTGATGTTGTATACAAGTGTTGTCGTGTACATGTCGTGCATGTGGTGTTGAGTACATGTGGTGTTCCGTACACATTGTACAGGTGGTGAGACATACATGTGGTGTTGTGTACACATTGTGCAGGTGGTATCGTGTACACGTGATGTTGTGGACACGTTGTGCATGTGGTGCTATGTACATATGATATTGTGTACATGTTGTACACATGGTATTGGTGTACATGTGGTATTGTGTGCATGTCGTTGTTAGGTCCCTATATTACTAGTATAGTCCCTTATTGTTGTTAGTGTAACCCCATTATTGTTATTATTGTACCCTTGTAGCCCCCATTTTGTTATTATTATGCCCTTAAATTGTTATTGTTAGGTCGGCTAGGATTACATTGTGGCCCACTAGGATTACATTATGGCCCCATGGACTCCTATATATAGAAAGGAGGTTTTGTAAATTGTATCATCCAAGAATTGTTCATTTATGTAATGTATTGGAGGTTTCCCTCTCGAAGTGGCTTATTTCTAATGCGTTGATATCTCTATTCTTTTATTTTTGGAGCTGGTTACACAACATTTGGTATCAGAGCTTTGGATTCTAGGGTTTCGCTGCTCCAAACAGGTCATCGTGGCATTTTCGCTATAACTTTTTTTCTACGAAGTTTCAGAAGCTGAAATTTTTAGGGTGCGAAGCCGAAATCCTGAGGAATAGTTTCTAAAAATTTCAGAGCTTGGTTCGAAATATTTTTGGAGATATGATCTGTGGAATGTAGTGCTTTTTCAGGCTCCTGAATTTCATCTCAAAGAGGTGATCGTGGGAAACATTAAATAACTCTCTCTCTCTGGGCATTGGATTGGAGTTCCGTAAAAATTTGTCGCAAGTAAACGGACTTTAGTTTCTTGGCTATCAATTTCAGAGACAAAGAATGAAACAGTGACACGTGGCAAGTCGTAAAAGTTCGCTCTACTGAACCAGTCCATAATTAGGTCATTGTGGGAGATTCGACACAACTTTGTCTTGGAGAATCAAAATCAAATCAGACCTGTGGCATCCGAAAGATAATTCAGAGGGCTACTTTGGTACTGAAATTTAGATATTGAGGCAATCATCAATTAATCCACTACCTGAGCTCTTAAAAAGAAAGAAAAGGTGTATTCAATGTACAAGTATTGTTTGAGAATCAATTTAATTGATTCAAGGCATATTAGAATAGATATCATTATTGGCCTGAAGATGCCTCAGAAATAATTCAACACCATTAAGCCTTCAAAAGGTTCACTATGACTATGAATATTTAGAACAAATACATCATCAAAGAAGAAGAGAGGCAAGGCAGTACTTTCACTTCCTCAAAGAGCATACAAAAATGAAATGGAAGTTTTGAAGAAAGGCGTGAAGCTAAGAAGGATAATGAATTATCACCAAAATACTATGGTCCTTACAAGGAGTTGCAAAATATTGGTACTATGGCATACAAATTGGAGCTTCCTGCTTCTTCGCGAGTGCATCCAGTTTTCCATGTTTCATGCTTAAAGAAGGTTATAGGCGAAAATATTCTAGTTCAAACAATATTTCCAGAACTTGATGAGGAAGGAAAATCATATTGGAACCTGAGCAGTCATGGAAACAAGAACTTGACAACTACGAAATCGATCAATTTCAGAGTATCTCATCAAGTGGAATAACTTACCCACTGAAGATTCTACATGGGAGGATGAATTTATGCAGTATAACTCAGAGTTATCAAGCGCTGAGACAACACTTTTTGAAGGAGAGGTGCGTTAGGTCCCTAGTATTACTAGTATAGGTCCTTTATTGTCATGAGGTAAACATAGCTATTGTTATCAGACTTTTGCACCCCCATTTTGTTATTATTGTGCCCTTAAATTATCATTGTTAGGTCGGCTAGGATTACATTGTGGCCCACTAGGATTACATTATGGCCCCATGGACTCCTATATATAGAAAGGAGGTTTTGTAAATTGTATCATCCAATAATTGTTCATTTATGTAATGTATTGGAGGTTTCCCCCTGGAAGTGGCTTATTTCTAATGCGTTGATATCTCTATTCTTTTATTTTTGGAGCTGGTTACACAACAGTCGTACATGATGTGTTGTGGGCATGTGGTACTATATAAATGCATTGTACGGTCATGGAATCGTGACATGTGTATTCGTTGTGTTGTATTATGTGTATGTATATGTATTGTGTTGTACACTGGGTGAAGTTGTGTGTATTGTGTTGTGTTGTAAACCGGATGTAGGTGTATGTATTGTGTTTTGTTGTACACCGGGTTTGTGTGTATGTATTGTGTGGTGTTGTACACCTTGTGTGGATGTATGCATTGTACACTATGTGTATGTGTATGTTATTAAAGAGAAGAAAGGGCGTTGGGTGCTTGCCAGGTGTGGCAACCGATCTGATGTGTAAAAAAGAACAAAGGGAGAAGCAAGGATCGATGAAGGATAAGTATCAATATTTCATTTCAGTTTATTATTCATGTGAATTGTGATTCTAACTTATAAAGGTTACATGTGATTTATGATTATGATTTATGTTGATTTCATGCTATTCATTGTACCTTAAGAGACAATCCCTTTGTTGTGCTAAGGAATCAGTGCTTAAGACATTTATATGATTATGTCTATGTTTTATTAACCCTCAAGTATTTATAATAAAACCCTTAAATATCAAATATGATGAATGCTTCACAATGCTACCATTTGTTGATGTTGAATGAAGTGACTAGAAGAAAATGAAAGAAGAAGCCCAAACTGATATGCTGTTTTATACGGAAATTATCATCTCAAACCCCAGAAGAAATATTTGAAAGAAATAGTTAAAACAAAGGAGCGCCAATTAAGGTTTTTAACTCTTACATACAGAAGTAAAAAGAGACTGCTACTGATAACTTTGTTTTATTCATAGATAGAAAACACAGAATGTAAACTTGAATACACTTCAACATAAACAAAATGCTAGAAAATTGCTTACTCATTCAATAATCTTTGAATCTCTGAGTACAAAAATAATTTTTTGAAGGTCCAAAACTCGAAACCTTTCCTTTCCTTAAAAATTACATTAAATACAGTAAAAAGCAGTTTGAAACTGTTGTAACCAATCCTAACTACCAAAACTACTTAAGACTTTGAAGGCTCTCTATTACATGCCTTGAAAATTTCTTATTATAATTACATTATCTTCAAAAAGTAACATAAAATAAATATTCTAAATCTTCGTCGTTCATCTCTGTTGTCCCCGTAGTAAATCTCCGTCATTCATCTCTGTTGTCCCCGCAGTCAACCCGGTCAACTGCGTAGGCGCTCATCTTGGTATCTAGTGTGCTAGTTGTGCCCACGGGTGGGCCTTTTGATAAAGACTTTAATTATCAATGCTTTCCGCTAATCAAATCAATCAATGTTTAACATTAAATATCGAACCCACTACTGTAAAGTTTAAATGTTTAAACTTTAACTCAGATATTGGCGAACATACATATTTTTTCATGTTAAAGTATTAGATTTTGATACTTTAACATATTTTCCAACAATTTCTTATTTTTATATTTGAAAAATATTTGAAAAATAAAAGGATTTGCATATGATCCACAACATCTGGCTCCACCTGGGGATAGTGTTTTTTACCACGAAACACTAAAAACTTGCAGATCAGTGCCTTCACTTCGGGCATGGAGTCGAAAATTTATTGATGAGAAATATACAGTGAGAGGAAACTGAATATGTACAACAATGAACTAACTGCCTTTAGTGTTGGAAATAATGTTTCAGATACTGCCCGTTTACAGGTAGTTCTACTGCTTCTCCATCAAGATCTTCCAGCATGAAAGTATTATTTGATCTGGCTTCAGAGATTTTGTAAGGACCATACCATAAAGGATCAAATTTACCATGTTTCCCTTTCTCTTCCCTCCTGTTATCCCATCTTAATACCAGATCTCTAGCCTGAAACATGATTTATTTTTCCTTCTGTCAAAAATAGACTTCATTTTCTCTTGATAAGTGACCAAATTGTCTCTGACTTTATTTCTTCTTTCACTCAATTCTATCACCTTATTTAGTCTCCTGATCAAGGCATTAGGTTCTTCTTGAGAATCTTGAAGAAAATAAATTACTGGTCTTCCTAGTTGAGTGGGAAACAAAGCCTGAGCACCATAAACAAATTCATAAGGAGACTTACCAATGGATCTTTTATTAGTCATCCTCACTACCCATAAAGCAAAAATCAGCTTTGAATCCCAATCCTTTTGGTTCTCATTGATTATTTTCTTCAAAATTTTCACTAATTTTTTATTAGATGATTCTGCTAATCCATTTCCTTGAGGATGATATGTTGTAGAGTGGGATAATATTACATTATAATTCTGACAAAAATTTATGAACCCAACTGAGTTGAAAACTTGAGCATTTTCTATTACAATATTTATTGGACATCCAAATTTGCTAAAAATATTCTCTTCTAAAAATTTCATCACAACTAAATCATTTTCTTTTATATTAGGATTTCCCTCTACCCATTTTGTAAAATAATCAGTAGCAGTTAGAATCCATTTAAACTGCCCACTTGATGGTGGATTAATCTCTCCAATGAAATCCAATCCCCATTGTCTGAACGGTTCTTCAATAAACACAGGAAGGAGAGGTAAAGGAGCTAAACTTTTCTTTTCTGCAAACAATTGGAATTTCTGGCAACTTCTAACAGTTCTGTATACATCAACAAATAAAGAGGGCCAACAAAAACCTGATTTAAGAATCTTATGAGCAGTTACTTTCCAGCTGTAATGACTTCCACACAAGCATTCATGATATTCTTTAATCACCTCCATGGTTTCCTCTTCTGTCAAACATAATAGCAGCACACCATTAGGATCTTTCCAATACAAATTAGCTTCAATTATAACATAAGGTTGAGCTTTAAGTTTCAGAGCTCTGTACTTAGCTCTATTTATTGAAGGAGGATAAGAAAAGAAACAGAGATAATGAATGATATCTTTATACTAGTCTGAATAGAGAAAGTTACATTTAATTGATGACTTTGTCTTAATCTGATCTGTTTCTTCAGTCACTTCATCTACAGGTGCAAGTAAGCTAATTCCCAAAGCTTGGAAATTAGATTATGTCAGCAATTTGGCCAGTCCCTATCCTTTGACTAACTTTGTTGGTTTGCTATCCAAGTCATATTCTTGGATTTTGGCAATCCATTTTCCTCTTTTTCCTTCCACATCACTCTGTACTAGCACATCCTTTATAGCAGAATTAGGCACATATGCTTCTATTTGAGAATGAAGTACGTAAATTCTAAAAGCCTTTAATGATTTAACAAAAGCATATCCTTGCTTCTCTAGAATATTATACTTTATCTCAACATCTCTAACGACTTTGCTGAAAAAGGCTACAGGTTGTTCACTTCCTTCTTCATTTTTTTGTAATAACACAGCAGCAATATTAGAAGATGATGTGAATGAGAAGATTTGAAAAGGCTTTAAGTAATCTGGACTGATCAGGACAGGAGCTTCTTGAAAAGCTTCTTTAATTATGCCGAATGATTCTCTTAAATCTTTGTTCCATTTTACTTCAGCATTCTTTTTTAACATATCTATTATTTTCCTGGCAATCTCAGCATAATTTGGAACAAATCTTCTCAAAAAATTGATTTTTCCCAGAAACCTTTGGATAGATTTTTTACTTCTAGGAAATGGAATTGTCTGTATAGCTTCAAACCTTGTCGAGTCAATCTTCACTCCTTGATTTGAAACTATGTGACCCAACAACTTACCTTCCTCTAAAGAAAACAAATATTTCTTGGGATTTAATGATAATCCAAATTTTCTGCATTTCAAGAAGGCTCTCCTTAGGTGTTCTAAGTGCTCATCATCAGAACCTGAAAAAATAGTAACATCATCAAGATAAATGACTACAACTTTATCACCCACAAAAGCAATATCCATTGCCCTTTGGAAAGTTTCTCCTGCATTCATGAGGCCAAATGGCATCCTTGCATACATGAATGTTCCCCAAGGTGTGGTTAAAGAAGTTTTATTTTGATCTTCCTTCTCCACAGCCACCTGATTATACACGAAAAAACCATCAACCATAGATAACCTGAATGCTCAAGTTACTTTCTGCAGAACAAAATCTATCTTTAGTAAAGGATAATTATCCTTTAGGGAAGCTCTGTTCAAATTTCTGAAATCCACACATAATCTTATCTCTCCATTTTTCTTCCTGGCCGGTACCAGATTAGAAACCCAATCAGAATATCTTAGTGGAACTATGATTTTTGCTTGCAAGAGTCCCTTCACCTCTTTTTCAATTAGAACCAGCAATACTGGGTTAATTTGTCTGAGTTTCTGTTTGTGTGGCTTAACCCTATCTTTCAGTGGTATTTTATGTTGAATAATATCCATATCATAAGTTTTTAAATCTTCATATGACCACGCAAATACATCCATGAATTGTTTAAAAATATCTACATACCTTTATTTGTACTGCTTAGGAACTCCTCTAAACAATTTGACTATTTTAGGCTCATGTTGAGTTTCGAAATTACAGTCCTTCATTTCTCCATCTTGAGGTACCTTTTTCTGGTTCATTGCCACATCATTAGCATCAAACAATCTCTCAAGAGGTACCAAACCTCTGGGAAAAATATTATCCTTCAACTAAATTATCTTCTGATCACCAATTAAATGTTTTAGATTTTTAGACATATCACTTTGACTACTTTCATCAACTTCTAAATCAATTTGACTGTCTTCAAAATTTCCAATCATTGTTAAAAATTTATTAATTTTCTCATCATCCTCAAAAACCTACCAATGTTTTACATTATCAGGGATTGAAGGCCTGTATCTAAATTCAATCTCATATCTCAACCTTGGATTAATTGGTGGCTTAAATGTACTGGCTGCAACTGCCAATGAATCTGCCATTCTGTTCTCTTCTCTTGGAATAAACTACAAATTAAAAGCTTCAAAATAATTTTCAACCAAATCCCACACCTCATTTTTATAAGACCTCAATCTGCGATGTTTAGTTTGGCACTAACTCTTAATTTTTCTTATTATTAATTCAAAATCACCAAAAATAGAGATAGACTAAATTCCCATCTGTTTAGTTGTTTGCAGACTTAGAATCCATGCTTCATATTCAGCTACATTATTAGTAGATTCAAATTCCAATTTGAAGGAAAAAGGTAAAAATTTACCTTCGGGAGATATAAATATGAATCCAGCTCCAGTGCCCTCCTTAGAGAATGCACCATCAAAATAACACTTCCAAATTTTATTTGAACACAGCTCTTTATGTACATTGGTTGAAGAGAGCTGATTTTGTGAATCTTCAACAAATTCTGCATCTTCATGAAGCATGAAACAAGAGAGATCCTCCTTCTCTTGACCATAAATGGGGGAATTACCTGCATCTTTCTTGGTAGTAGTTTTCAAAAATCTAGTTTCTCTATATAACCTCCTTTCCTCCCCATTAAAAACAGGAATAATAGCATATGTGAAATCCAATTTCAAAACTCCTCCAAGCTTTGCCCCCCGTGATCTAGACAACAACATACCAAATCTGGCTGGAATATCTACTACTACCACATCCATCATAATACTCTTAGCTAGAATTTGAGCCAAGGAAACAACCATATATTTGATAAGACCTACACACTTCACCCTTTCTGAATCAAAGGAATAAAGGTCTCTATATGGCTTGGTGATTTGTAAATTTAATTATTTCATCACAGAAAGTGGCATTAGATTATGTGATGCACCAAAATCTAGCATACAATTATGTAAAATGAAATCATGCAACAGAACTAATATATAAAAAGGTGGAACAGAAGAATCTATCTCTTCAACATGAGGTCCAAAAGTAACCACTGGTTTCTCTTCTTGCAGATTCACTATATCACCCACCTCATCAGACTGAGATATATTAATAAACTCTACAATTTCTTTCTTATAACCAGGTGTTTTAACCAACTCATGAAGTGGTACTTGAATCTTTACTTTTTCTAATTCTTAAGACAAACTAAAAGTTTGATTTTGTTTTGTTAACTTTTCATGTTCTTCTTGGTTTCTATTTGAATTTGCATGTTGATCAGGAATAGTAACAATTTTCTCCAAAATATTAGGGTCATTAGATTTTACTTGGGAAGCCTCAGCTTGCTGCTTTTCTTTCTCTTTTTCTTGATTCATGTGCTTCTTCCCTTTATATGAATTTTTAATTGGATTCTTTTGTGGTGGAGTCACCATTGGAGTAGGTATTGATTCTGATTTTTTTTCTTCATCATCCTGAGTTCTCAATCTCTTTTTTAACCTCAAATCATATTTTTTATGCAACTCTGCTTGCATAAAATCAATAAATTGTTTGCAATAATCATCCATTTCTTCCTGATCAAATGAGACATCAGCTTCTTTACATTCTTCTACATATTCTTTCTCACTTTCTTCCTTTGTTTCACCATCCTCCATATACACACCAGAAATTTGATCCTCATCTTCTTTCTGATCATTATCAATAGAATGTGATGGTGTTGCTTCTATATATAAAGGTTCTTCGACTTGGTCTTGACCTTTTCTTTCTCTACGTAGAATTTGTAGGGGCTATTTTCCGTATCGGGGATTGAAAACCCCTCTGTTTTGTTGTGCAGGTTTCTTGTTATCTAATTCCATCTTTACTGATTTGTTTGACAAATTTTTAATGACCTTAGTCATGTCATATATCCTTTGATATTGTGATGAGTCTCTTCTTTAGCTTTTCCTTTGTATTGAACTTTTCCAGCAGCATTCATGTTTGCCTCAATCTCTAAGGCATCGGTTTGAATCTGTTCAAGAGTCAAAGCTCTTCTTTCTCTCAAGGTAAAACTGAAATCTGATACAAATGCCCTAGAAAAAAAAACCCTTGCTCCAACAGGAGGAGGTTTCATTTTCACAGGCAAACTATTACACAACTTATTAAATCTTTTGATAAAATCACTCATGCTTTCATTTTATTTTTTCTTTATAGCATTAAACTCTGTTACAGAATAACCATGGTCTCTTTTTTCACCCCATATCTGGATGAATTGTCTTTCTAATTCATCCTAATCATTGATTGAACCATTTGGTAATCCTTTGAACCATTTTCTTGCCTCTCCGCTTAGAGACTGCACAAAAAGTCTCATTACAACATCAAGATTCTCTACATTGAAGTTTTCAGCAAAAGTGAAAAACAAAGGCAAGTGTTGTTCTGCAGTTATTTCATCTTCACCAGTAAATCTAGGAAGCAACTTAAGGTACTCCTGAGGCATTTCATTCATTGGTTGGGGTAGATTTAATGGTGCATATCTGTTCATCAAGAAAGCAGGGGCTGCCATGTTTATGCCCTGATTGACTACTCCTTGAGCAGGGGTAAAATGAATACCATTTGTAGGTGGGGATAAAAGGGGTGGAACAACTGATATGGGAAGGGGTATATGAACAATGGCAGAAGAACTGGAAACTGAATTAGGTTGAGATTCTGTGAATGGAAATGATACATACTCAAAAGATAGTTCTTCTAATGTTGGTTCTTGGAAATGAATGGGTGAGGGTAAGGATTCTTTTTCCCAGAAAATGAGTTTCCAGGAAATTTCCTTGGATGGCAAGATATGAGAACTGTTGCCTGGTGCAAGCAGTGTGGCATCAGGTGCAGAAAATATTTTTGTTTTCTGGCCCTTTTTTGAAACTAAATTTTCTGGATCTGACAAAATAGGGACTTTTTTCTAAGAGGTATCTAACCTCGTGTGAGGCCTCTTAGGAGCCAGAATTAATTAATAATAAAGAAAAACTTAGTATTTCCTCCTCTCTGAACAACCAGAGGAAATATGAACAAAACCCAGCGAAAACTTCGAATCTTCGATCCCTAGCAATGGCACCAATTATTGTTGTACCTTAAGAGACAATCCCTTTGTTGTGATAAGGAATCAGTGCTTAAGACATTT